>QAPG01000105.1:0-360695 GCA_004366825.1 Colletotrichum spinosum | reverse complement strand
GTGTGTGAGAAGAGAGAGAGAGAGAGAGAGAGAGAGAGAGAGAGAGAGAGAGAGAGATGTGCTCACGTCGTCGTGGTACTTCCCGCCCAGGTTGACCGTGTACACGTCCATGCCGCCGTAGTCGGCCCAGTTGTTGGTGAGGGCCACGATGAGCTTGATGCCGACCTTGGTGGCGGCGTTGACGACCTTGTCAAAGGCCTCGATGTTGATGACCGAAGTGCCGTTCTCGTACCATCGCTGGAAGATGATGTCGGTGGCCCCGGCCCCCTCGCCGCCGTACTGCGGGAGACCGTCGGGGTCGTACGTGACGTTCTTGTCGTTGAAGCCCCAGGTGCGGAAGACCTTCAGGCCCGCGTCCTTGGCCGCGGTGAGACCGGCCTCGACGTCGGCTTGGTTCTGGGATGGAAACTGTCAGTCATCCGGATACCTTAGCTCTCTCTCTCCCCGCCCGCCAACGGACTCGGCTCACGTTGTCAAAGGGGAAGTAGTAGGCGTTGCTCCCCGCAAAGTTGAAGTCCTCGCCGTCGAGCTGGAACTTGGTGCCCTTGACCGTCACGTAACCCTTCCTGACGCAAGGAACGGCGGCGACCCCGCTGGCCAGCAGGCCGATTGAGAGCAGACCGGAGAGTTTGGGCAGCATCTTGGACGGATTGACGGATGCTCTCAGCTTTCCCGGTTGTCTTTTCCAGTTCAACCTGGCGACAGCTTGCGCTTGCTTGCGATGGCAGCTCGCCGTATTTATTGTAACTGTCCATCTACCCCAGTCCCCGGACTTTCGATCCGGCACTTTTCCGCATTGGATCACGGAGACCGTTGGACCGCGCGCCATGAGGGCGACCCCCAAGAAATTGGAGATGCCAAGATCGTTGACCAGGGTGTGTTGCCTCTTTGATCGCGGAGCGAGGCCGTCCGCAACTTGGGGTTCGTCCAATGAGGAGAATCGCGACGAGACGAAAACATGGGCACACTCTGTCTGAACTCGATCGTACCTGATGTCCAGATGAGTTGCAACCGTAAATCTCGGGGTGGCGGTCAATGGAATCAGTTCATCTCATGTACGCTGGTATGCTGATGATTTGCGTCAAATAAGCAAAGACTTGAGAGATCACGCTTCGATGCCATCTCTCTTCAGAGACGCATCAATACTCAGTACGCGCAACAGTCGCTTGTGATTCTTCAGGCCTCGTTGCTTGAAGCACTGCTTGGCACGCACGCGTGTGGCGATCGACATCATGTTGCCTTGGCCTCAAGTGGCGGTGGAGTAGCCGACGGGAATATTTCCCTGAGCATCCGACAACCCAGCGAGTGTTCTACCGCCTGGTGTACACAAGCTCCAAGATCTGTTCATGCCTGCAATCAATCTCAGCCGCGTATACTAGCAAGCTGTGGAGAAGCGTAAACAATAGGCATACCAACCACTCAAGCGTTGTCGTTTCCTACAAGGCGGGACCACGAGTCGACATGGTTGCCCTGCCCCTGACCTGGCGGTGGCCTCACGCCGTGCCTTTCCCTGCACCAGAATGGATTCACGCGGGGTAGCTGTGGATGGCCAGCGGACCACCCCTTGGATTCCGAGAGTACGGGTTCCTCGTAAAACAGACGTTGAGAGCAATGGATTTGCTACTGCGTCATGGAAGAGACTACTTACATCCCCGTAGAAGCCGAGGCCCCCGCTCTACATGATTTGAAACTACACTTCGCCATCTGTCACCTCTGGCTTGAGAGCATACAAAGGCCTGTTTGGGGAAACAGAAATCTCAAAGTGGCAACTCACCAGCATCAGGTTGGATGGCGGGAAGAGATTCCGAAGAGCCTGGCTGGCCGAACAATGCGGGGAACTCGGCTTGTCCAAACCTGCGGGGCAAATCCAATGCGCCATTCAACCCCGTTGGAGCTGTGAACTCGTCGGCTCCTCGGTGAAGTCACCCAGCCGACGAGTCTCATCGAAGCTGACGACACACTGTCCGCCATTTGAAGAGCACGTTGAGTACGGTACACAGCTGACATTCTCGGTGAGGCCCATCTTGAATACCTACAGAGGATCTTTGATTTTGTTCGGAATCTTGTGACGCATGAACATGGTCAGGAGAATTCCACTCAAGCGCAAAAAGTAACTCGAGCGCTACTCGTGCTCTTACTGCCTCGAGAGAGAATCGAACTCTCGATCTCCTCATTACTAGTGAGGCGCTTTACCACTGAGCCATCAAGGCTTGTCGACGCCTGGCGAGGTGAAGGGTATTATGGCCGGCGACGATGTGACACGTGGGAAGATGAGTAGGGGCGGAGTCCGAGCACGTTGTCCAGTAGGGATTATGGAGATGGAGTTGAGACGCAACCCAAGTTGTGGTATGTGTCTATCCGTGAGAGAAAGTCTGTTATTACGTTCCGAGTGATAACGTTTCGAGTGTTACGATTTCGATGAAGTCGTGACTCTTTGGATCGCACGCGAAGGCGCCATATCAGAGTGTCAAGACGATACGCGCTTGACGAGCGAAATGTTTGACAGATCAAAGAGACAATGATGTTAGGGGTCAGCAAGTACTTCAATTTTATGTTGCCTTGCAGTTGACGCAGTTAGTCAACAAAGACAGATGTTCCGTGTCGATGCCTCAATCTGGTAGAGTTGAAGCATCATATCCGTACGCCACCCCCGAAGTTCTGGTTGGCAGACTCCATCCGGACTATTTCGGTCTCAAATAAGTCATTACGGCATACTACGCAGATGCAGGTCAATTTGCCCATACAGCCCTCTCGTGGGGTGTTCATCTTGTACCCGCTTCAACTAGGAGTCGAAGAAAAGAGTTGCCGAACAGCCCGTCGCTGTAGAGCTGGAAACGCCGTATGTAGGACTGGAAATTAAACGCACAAGTCTTATAGCTTCCTAGTACCGTCAATTAAAAGTAAGATTAGAGGAAGAGGTAAGGAAGGCACGCGGTCCCCTTGCAACTGAATAGTGATATGAGAGGTCGGCACGCAACTCCACCACGCAGCATACGCCCCGTGGATTTCTATTCAACGCCACATTCATGGAGACTGTCAAATGATTTCGTACAGGGGCAAAAGTTTTCACTATGCGATTTCTTGGCTTGCAGTCCTATGCTCTGGCTCCAAGGCAAGAGAAGGGAGAGAGAGAGATATCTAAGTGCTCTTGAACTTGGAATCACGAGAATCATCTCGAGGCAATGCTGTAGTGGCAAAAAGAGCTCTAGAAGGCGTTGGAAGAGCATCAGCCGATATGAAAGCTTGAGTAGTTGGAGTATATCCGACGCCACTATACCCTCATTCGGGGTGACACCGACGGGCGTCCTCCTCCGCCATCATGGCCAACGGCTGAAATCCACCAATTACCGAAACTAGTGCACTGCCGCTTACCACGTCTTCATTAAACCTGGATATTAACATGGCTTGTCACATACCATTCGTCCTTGGTTTGCCGGCAGAGGGTGTCACCTGGGCTCACGACATGACGGCCTTCATTTAAAGAATGAGAGCTCGTTCGCCAAACACTGAGACCAAGGAGGCGCGAAAGCACTGCCAAGAGCATCTTGTATTGCCACTTTATGTTAGTAAATGAAATGGCTAATTCCTTCTGGTGCTGTAGCAAAGTCACGGAAACAGATGCTCTATAAAATGCTCCATGTTGCTCATCTCTGTTCGGTTCCGACTGAAGTTCCTTGTCCTCAACCTGTATACCGCAACCAAGCTTTGACCGTCATGAAGACCGCCGTCCTATCCCTGCTGGCCATCGCCGCTCAACAAGCTGCATCCCATGCGACTTTCCAGGCTCTCTGGGTTGATGGAGTTGATGTAAAATGTTGTTCCTTACCCGATCATGGGACAAACTTTGCTGACTTGTCATAGTTCGGAGGCCAATGTGCTCGCCTGCCGCTGTCCAACTCTCCAGTCACAAACGTAGCATCCAACGACGTTCGGTGCAATGCCAACAGCGGTCCAGTTGCACGCAAGTGTGCAGTCAAGGCCGGCTCCTCGGTCGTAGTCGAGATGCACCAGGTACGTGGAGCAATGCACCTGCTAGAGCAATGTCAGAAGACTTGGAACACAGTGCTGATACTCCGAAGCAACCCAGCGGCCGATCTTGCGCGGAGGAGGCCATAGGCGGCGCCCATTACGGACCCGTTTTGGCATACTTGACCAAAGTCTCCGACTCTTCATCGGCCGACGGGTCGACAGGCTGGTTCAAGATCTACCAGGACGGATGGGCCAAGGCATCCGGGAGCGTCAACGGCGACGGAGACTACTGGGGATCCAAGGACATGAACAACTGCTGCGGCAAGGTTCAAGTCAAGATCCCGTCCGACATTCCCGCCGGGGACTATCTCCTCCGCGCCGAGTCCATTGCGCTCCACGCAGCCGGCTCCTCGGCCGGTGCGCAGCTCTACATGACCTGCTTCCAGCTCACCGTCACTGGAGGCGGCAGCGCTTCTCCTCCCACCGTCTCGTTCCCCGGTGCGTACAAGGCCTCTGACCCCGGTCTGCTCGTGGACATTCACAGGGCGCTGCCCACCTACGTCGTCCCGGGTCCCGCAGTCTACGCTGGCGGTTCCACCAAGAGTGCTGGTTCCGGTTGCGTCGGATGCGAGCAGACCTGCACGGTTGGTTCGGGCCCGACTGGCACCGCATCTGCCGTTCCTCAGCCCAGCAGCACTGGTGGCAGTGGCGGAGGTCTTCCCGGATGCACCGTTGCCAAGTTTGGGCAATGCGGTGGTCAAGACTACACTGGATGCAAGACCTGCGTTGTAAGTGACATGCTCCATGGCCTGAAGTTTTCAGTAGCTGACATGCAAACTACAGTCTGGGTCTACCTGCCAAGCTGTTTCGCCCCCTTACTACTACCAGTGTGCATGAGGGTCGCTGAAATGAGATTCAAGTTTTGGCGCAGTGGATCATTGAGGATCGGGATAGCTTGCCTTGCTCCATGGTCAAGATCTTTTCTTTGTCTTCTACCGCCTCCTGTAACTCGGCTTTAAATTCGAAAGCATACTGAGAGCTTATCTTTTGAGGAACGTCTTGTTTGGTTCAATGTCGGGTCAGTAGACGTAGACTGACGTTAAATTTCAGCGCCCAGGTCTTCGTCAGCCCGTCTCATGGTGTCGTACGGCATCTTGGGGAGGGGGTAAACAAAATCGACAAGCCAGCAAGATCTCGCACCCAGTTGAAATGGAATCCACGCAGCGACATATGAATGTACTAGAGGTAGGCATTGTTCTGCCCGAGTTCTTTTTTTGCTCCCGGAAACTGAAATACGCCAATCCAAATCTCAAGTAGTGCCAGGACGAGCAACAAGCTGTCGTGGAACAATGTTGGGATCCTGACGTGGTACAAGGTCCGAAAACGTAAGATGATATTCCACTACCGGGACAACGCTTTTGTACTTGGATGGACATGATGGACGTAGGCATCAATTGGCCGTGATACCTCTTCGATTAGTTCAAGTGCAACAGATGACCGCGATTATTTACACCATCCACACACCTATACCAGATGCTCTACTTGGCCTTGAGGGGAATACAGCGAGTGATAGTTTGATGGCCTGCTCGCTCCCCCTGGCGTGAGGTCATGAGGCCACCAGTGCTGGCGACGATGTCGAGAGAAGCCTGATGGGGCACCAGAGTCACTCCGGACATAGCCTTGCAGTTCACTGTTTCATGTCGAAACGAACTCGCAAGGAGTGCCAAGTTGCAGATTCCAGCATGCCGTGTCAACATGACTCTTGAGGCCCATCTTGTTTTTTTAACTGGTGATAGTTCATGACTTCCTGGAGAAAGAAAAAAAGCTTGACAATATGCTGAGTTTGATGACTTGAAAGTACCAGAACATTGCAGTTCCTATCTGATGATTCCAGAAATATGTATCAAGAGGAACCAATGGCTGGTTTCTTGGGCCTGTTCATCCCTCAAAAGCTTCCATTCTACTAGATACATCAGTGAGCAGGTAGTAATCCACAAGATTCCAAGAGCTTACTGATCATACAAGTATGAACAACTGGGGAGATATTTGAATCTGATGAGTTAGTCAAGGTTAGGTCTTCTAAGGAGGCAACTTGCAGCAGACTTGGAAAGAAGCCCAAGTGCCAAGCTCTCACAAAGACAGGCTATTGTTGCCCAAACAATGCGCCCTCAAGCTGGAATATCCCATCTCAGTGTTCTATTTGTTGAATAGGCTCTTGCCAGTATAGCTGCCTCCTTCTAGGCTCTTTCATGATGCCATACAAACCCTTGCTTGTGTGCAACGGGCACTTGCATTTATCACCAACCACACACTACCTATAAGAGACTGCCCTACATTATTTCATCATGTCAAAACTTACTGACAAAGTACTGAAAAGTGCACAAGCTCCCAAAATGGTTAGAAATTGAACCCTCAGGCCTTGTGAATTCTTGAAGTGCCACATCAGGCAGGAGCGAAGCCCCCAGCTCCTTCCATGTTTGCCCAACTTTCAGGTATATAAACATCGTCTGGCTGCCCTCCCAGCTCAAATTCTGCAATCCTCCAGCTTCACTCCACACCTCATGCTCCTTCAACGTCAAGCGTCAATCGCACACATTCAGACACAGCTAGAGACGATTCTCAAACACAACAGACAACATGGCTCGCACTATTTACCCTCGTACCGTGGTGGAGAAGGCCCCCAGCCATGACGGCAAGCCCTGCTTCGCAGCCTGGCTTCTCCATGAGTCCGAGAAGGATATCCAGACACCGCCTGACGAGTATGCCCCGGAGCGACCCATCTATTCCCTTCCATTCTACGAGACGTCCATCCTGGCCGACAGCGAAGAGCACATTCGCGCTGTCGCGCAGAAGCTTGAGGAGGAATCGCGCGACCACCGCGACCAAACTGGCCAAGGAAACAATGTTCGCATCGACACGCATGGATTGGCGCTTCCAATCGAGGTCCCAGATTTCGTACGTTGGACCAAGTGCATGGAGCACCACCGTGCCGAGGTTGCTTCTCGCAACGCCACTGGACTGAAAGACTTCTTCATCCCTCCGACTTGCAGCAAGCGTTGGAAGCACAGAATAGTGCTCGTGGAAGAGGGAAACAGTAAAGAGGTTGGATCCGGAAAGGCTGAAGATCGCTTCGTCGTCCTCTACTTCGATCTGACTGAGGAAGTCAAGAAAGAAGACCCGCTCCACCTCAACTACTTTGTCGAGCGTTACGCCACACTCGAGAAAGTTTTTGTCGACATTGGCCAGTGCAGCACACCGGGAATCGACTTGTTTTATTATGCGTATGTTGATGACGGCCAGATTGACGAAGACTTGGAGCAATGGCGGCTGGCTGCTTCGGCCGGAGTTGACAACTAAGGTACTAGGACTCTGGAGTCGTGACGGCACCTGATCAAAGAGGAAGGAGGAAGGGGCTCCAGTCTTTGATATTGGGGTTTGATGTCCCATTGCAGGCACAAGACTGCGCTTCAAAATTATATCAGGAGTCTGTCATAGGCCTAAGAATAAGATGGCTCTTAGTTTCCTCATGTGTTATGCTAGCTTTTTTTCTTCGTCTTGTTTTCATCAATTATGTTGCCAGTCAGTACACTTTGCAAATTTGGAATGTCTTTACTTTATGATCTTTTTTACTTATGCGCAATGCTACTGGAAGACGTACACTCGTCCGGGATGTACCACGAGGCTCGATTAGCATCTGTCCCAATTGCAATTGCTTCTGCAAACATTAGCCATCTCTACAGAGCCAAACAGTAGGATAAGGTACGCATAAGAGTCAAATCACTGGAAAGATTTGAGAAGAAATGCTCCCAAGCGGGAAGAAATACTTTCCTCTCCTAGGTGCAACTATCGAGGTAACTAGCATCTACCACCCAGAACATGGACTCCTGGGAATGTTTTCGGGGGGGTGATTCGAGCAGAGTTCAGAAAGACAGTCCGAGACTACATTCCAGAGCATCACACAGATATTCCCTGTCCCGAGGCAAAGCACGTAGATAGCCCGATCTTTTCCGGTATTGGTCAAAACTTGAATCCCGATTGTCAGTCAGGGATTTAACTCGAAGTGAAGAAAGCACACATGAGGTATGTGCTGAATCAAGAATCAAAAAAACATTGCCATGACCGATGAAGCCATGGACAATAAGTGTTCCTGCCACAACCCGTCATCCCCAAGAAGTTAAAGCGAGCTCGGATATCCGATATCCACAAGCTCACCAGCTGCGTCGAATGTCATAGTCTTGTTGCCGTAGGCGCCAAATGGGGAACCGGCGCCTGAAACCCTGGGAAACCTCAACTTCTCTTTCGTGGCGAACCCTCCCTTGTCGAAAGCTTTCTTCCACCAGAGTTGTTCATCTTTCGTTGTCGGTCTGCCGTGCTTTTTGTCAAAACCCGCTTTAGCGTCCTCGGCCCATTTTTCGGCAGTCTTCTCGATAGAAGACAAATATTCGTCAATCCAGTAAGCGTAGAAAGACCGCAGAGATGGTTTTGCTTTGTCGTCTCGCGCGGGCTCAAGTTTTGCTAGGTTGCCATGGCCCCATGGATACTCATTGTCGAACTCGTGCAGAACGAGGTCAATCCAGTTGGAAACACGCATCCACTTATTCCAGATTGCCTCTCCAGTTTCACCTGGAGAGGGCTTGTAGCCCAGATACTCAAAAACTGCGGCATGCTGTTGAAAATCCACGTAAGTTTAGAAACGACACCACGATAGCTTGTGCAGCTGAGCAAGTTACTCACACTCCTGATCCACTCGCGGTCGACATTGGCTGTTGCTTGACCTTTACTCGATGTTGCACCTGGCTTGCTGCGGCCGAAGAATACTCCTTTACGAAGATTGACACTGTCCTGGACCATTGCGAAATTTCTTGCTGTTTTGTCCAGAGTCAGCCTGTGATCGGCAGGTAATCTGTCGGACCGCGCGTTTCCGTAGGCAATGATGTTGTCGATAGTTTCCCCCAGTGGCGGAGTTGCAAGTAAAACTTTGCCGGCCTGCCTATCCGCCGCAAGTCTTCCGGGTCTCACGAGTTTGTAGACGTGCGGCGACTCTTCCCTCAAGAGGACATCAGAAACCCATTCAGGATCCGGCTTTCGTGTCTTCCCGACTTTGATGTCTGATGTTCCGTCTCCAAGCCACGCGAAAAATTGGCTAACTGTTTGGACTTCGAAGACGTGGTCGTCTGGAAAGCGGACAGCAGTCAGCTTTTAGAACATCGTTGCCACGACCAGGAAAGCAACGTACTTTGGAAATCACGATGGTAGTTTTGGAACGTCTTGATACCGATACCAGATCCGCACTTGGCGTTATCCTTGAGATAATAGTACTTGTCGATGTTTTTGTCTTTATGCGCATCTTCGCCGCTCTTGTACGTCCCCCAGTTAAAGCTGACTTTGTGGCCGTTGACCCAGGCAGTCGTTTCCTTCCTTGCAGTTCTCTTCTGTACGCTGATATCTCGGCCAGTGATGTTGCTTAATGGAAAAGGAATCGAGCCTTCTTCGTCGGTCTCTCTGATAATGCAGGCGTTTTGAGCGTCACGGATAGCAAGTCTTGCACCTCCGATTCCTCTAGAAAACGTTCTTTTGAGCATTGGCTTCTTGCATACTTCGCAGCTTACGGCGACTGCTGTCTCGGAAGCCGAAGCCGATAGTACGGTTGATACCGGAGAAGTCCATTGAGTTCCATTGGTATACAAGGTAGTTGATGTCTTCGAAAGAGTCGTGAGCGTCTCTGATGGTTTTGCATGAAATCTACTTTCTTTGGAGTTCCAAATAGAAGTCTTGGTCGCATTGGCACTTGTGGTGACGAAAATTGTGAAACTCGTGGCAACGGAGCTCGTGTAAACCGTGGTAACGGAAGTCGAGAGACTCGCCGAGTGTGTAGCGGTACTTGAGCTCGTTGTTCTCGTGGTAGACAGCTGAGACATTTGACTCTGACCGGAGCTTGAGGTTCCCTGCCTCACTGAAGTAGACTGGGATTTGATCATTGAAGAGCTATCGGTTCTTTGCTTTGTAGACGATACTTGCTGCCGGGTCTTCTCCGCTGATGGCTTTGGCGAGGGGGGATCGGCTGGTTTAGGCTTGGGCGGAGCTGGATCAGGCTTCTTTGACGGTTTGAGCGCGTCCGAAAACACTTTGATGAGCTTGGAGAACAAGCTTCTCTTGCTTGAGTGCCCAGGACGCCGGAGGCCTAACTCAGCTGGTGTCGAGGACTCTGGACAGGCGCATTCTACCATGGGCGGGTCGATGTCGTTCCCAGAACAGTCTCCAAGACGACCTTGATCGCTGCCCGGGAAGCACTAGAGACTGTTAGTATTCTCTTCCATCAAATCAAATTAACCAAAGGACAAAGCTTACGATGGATGGCTGTTCTTGTCGAGAACACCAGACCTCGCAGGAAGAGGACATGGAGCCATCTGCTGGATTCCCTAACAGATTTCGAAGAGAATCACTCTTTTGGAGAGTGTTTGAGCTGGAAATAGCTGCAAACAGACTGAAAGCTAGCAGCGTCCTCAAGAAAAAGACCATGATGGCGTCGAGGTTCGGAGAAGTCTCAGTAACAAGAAAGCCTGTAGGACACCGATGACCGGACGAGAACAGGCAGAAGGTGCAAGTCCGTCGGTTTATGAAGTCTTTTCGCAATGCAAATATCTCGATCTCTCTCGGCTGTTGCTTCTCGACTTGATTCCCCCTACTGAGCGGTAATTGCACACCACAACCTGAACAATGCATGGCGTTCCATATGAGGAAAACGTCCTCATCCGCACTCCTCTCCTGATCACCATAACTGTGGCTTCCTGCACACAGCTCAATTTGAGTATGGAAATCATCTGTGAGCTGTCATCGAGCATCCACCGTACCACGACTTATTTGTTCCAAGCTCAATCGATGTTACGTAGTCCGGGGTTTGCCAAGTAGGGATCGTAATGGTAACACCTCAGTCTTGGGGTGAATGCCTCGCTACAGTGGGAATCTTGAAGTCTTCTTCGACCCAACACAAAGAAATCACCGATACTTGGCCGTAAACGACTGGACGAACCTACAGGATCTCGTGCAACGCGGATTTACTTCGGGCTACCATTCCACCAGGTTCCCTTGCAGATCGCCGAATGTGTTTTCCTACACGTCACGTCTGGCAGAGAGACCGTGATTTCACTGAAACCTCTAGTCTTGGAATGAGGCCAGTAAGGCGTCATTCCATCTGCAGTAAAGTGTCAGTTATCCTTTGGGACGAGTACGCTGCTCAAGACTCACAGGGACTCAAGTAATGAGCCTAGACAGTAGAGAGTGCATCATCGGTATTCCCGAGAGATGCATCGGTAGAATGCCACCTTCTTAGACACAGAGCTCGTTCTTACGCGCATTCAAGAAGGAAAACAACCCAGTAACCCGTTTCTGGTAGCCGAAGTTTGGCTTTGGCAACCGGAAGGGAAGACAATGGCATCAACGTCCATTCGTGGACTCCGAAGACTTGGCCCGGGCGTATTAGTAGGTGCGCACCGAAAGATGCTCGCCGACCATCTAACCAGAGCTTCCAGTCTCTTTGTATATCAAATGTTATGGCAGAAGCTAATGAGTAAGAGAGGAAGAGCGGGAAGTGAGGCTGATCGAAGCCACTTATTCCACACTGTTCTCAGACTTCAAGTCATCAGCACCAACAGATTGCTTGAAATTACCTATCTCAGAAAACCCCAGCAGTTACCATACGCTCTATTCAGTATCAACAGATGTAATACTTCGAACCGACTCGACCTGGGATCTTGCAGTGAATTGCGAGCTGCTTCAAACGAAGGAAGCCGAGGAAGCCCACATGGCGCAATTGAGACCGAGGCCCCTATCACCCACGCCCGTCTAGCCCAGCTTCATCGCGGATTTGAAGCGGGCAAGTGATGAAATAGCCTGGAACAGGGGTCCAGCAGCTTCCCGATTGCACGATTGCAGGGTCACGATGCTAGGCTCATCAGGCGTCTCCAAGTGGAACGTCTCGGACTCGAAGCGAAAATAGAGGCCTGACGTACCTTAATCTGATTAGAGTGCTGCCTGGGCGTCCACTTGAGCCTGCTCTAGGTAGACGTGAATCGGAGTCAGCAAAGATTGAGGTTCGACCGCGACGAAGATCTGCTTCCGGAATTTGATTGAAAGCCGATCAAGACCCGGAGATCGAGCGGTGTTCCCACGTAGATGCAACGAGGTTCTTGATGACAGAGCACAGCACAACTTCAGCTCTCATCAAAGGGCCTGAAGAAAATGTCGAATTGTCCATTTTCGCAGGGGTTCGACAGTTCGTCTAGCTTGCCGAAAGAGCTAGCGATCCACCGTGTGGTCCACGATGCGACTGAATATTTGGGGGCTAGCTGGGGGCGCCAGCCAGCCGGTTTAGCGTCTGATAACTGGAGGCGTCCAGAGTTGTTGATCCGATGCTAATTTAAGGGCATGGGGCTTAGACAAGTTTAAAACCTCTACGTTTGCCTCGACCTCGCGGGAGATTGTCGACGAAGACTTTCTCGTGTCGATTTCTATCCGGTCCTTTCGTTCCTCGTTCGCCAGCGGAGCGTCTTTCTTTCTGTTTTCCTGCAATCATGTTGCTTACATCACTTGTACAAAGCGCCTCATTGGGGCTTGCAACCCTGTTTCCTCGACTTGTGAATGCCCAGCCTACGACCGAGTTTACGCGGTCTGATGCGCCACCGCCAGAGCTATATCTTCGCCGCGGTGCAGCAAGAGGTGAGAAGACAACTCACATCAAGCTCCGCCGTATCTAACGAAGCTTTGTACAGTCACCGTGCTCGGTGACTATCTTTATATCGACGGCGGCGAAGTGTCACAGCTCGACCTAAAGGGAAAACCCATCAAAAATAGAGATTCCAACGCGGGTAAGCCAACCTCACCCTCGCCGTATCCAACCACTCGCCCACCCATGGAAACCCACAGTCAATTCAACTCTCTCAATCGACCTCTCGAAGTCATGGACCGCCTCCAACGTCTCGATCCGCGTCATCGAGAAAGCCGCCCCGAAGATGGACGGCCAAGTCATCTGGAAGCACGAGGGAATGAAGACCTTCTTCGTCTGGGGCGGGCACAAGCCATACGGCGGCAAGGTCGACGCGCCCGAATCGTGGAAGTTCGAGGCCGACGGCCAGGGCGGCGGCGAGTGGGTAACGGAGACGTCGGCGAACCCAGCGTTTTACAGCGAACTGAGGCGCACCGAGGAGGGCGCGTACGTGAGCATGCCAGACGCGGGTTTCGTGTTTGGAGGGATTGCAACGGGCTGGACGAACGCGAATCCAGCTTCGCAGCCGGTACCGGGCGTGTTGTCGTACAACATGACGACCAAAATGTGGACCAACGAGACGACGCCGGGGTTTTCTGGTTTCTCAAAGCACGCAACGATGGTTGGAGGCGGCGCTGTTTACATCCCGACGTTTGGCGACAACGGTTTGATGGTCGTCATGGGAGGTTCGAATTGGACTCTACAGCCCAGTCAGAGTACCCCGGACGGGTGGATGGATTTCGGCAATCTGACCTTCTACGACCCGATCAGCAAGTACTGGTACTGGCAGCAGACGACTGGCACGGCGCCGACGGCACGAAGAGGATTCTGCTACGTCGGAGCAGAGGGCAAGAATGGGACTTATGAGATGTGAGTTTTGGACACTTTGCGTGACAGTCATGCGTTGAAAGCGAGCTGAACAACGTATCAAGCTTTGTGTTTGGCGGCACAAACTCGGACACGGGATCCTCCTTTGACGACGTCTATGTGCTCAGTCTTCCGGGCTTTGTCTGGACGCAGGTACCGTACGAGTCCAAGATAACCCGGCGATCTCACAGCTGCGCGGTCGTCGGTCGCCGTCAGATGCTGTCCGTAGGCGGTACGGATGGCAAGGCAGGATGGTCGGGGCGGGATATGTGGCCGCAGGGGCTGGGTTTGTTTGATATGACGGAGTGGTACTGGAAAGATACATACGATGCAGAAGCCAAGGATTACGAAATGTCGAAGGCCATTCAAGAGTGGTACGAGAAAGGGTAAGGAGCCCCCTTGCATTGCTAAGACGAGGTCTCGCTAATAATCTCCTAGAGGGGTTGACGAGATCAAGTGGTCTTCGGATCGAGTTCAGGAGCTCTTTGTGAACAGCACGGCGACTATGAGCCCCACAGGAGTTTTAGATGGACCGACATCGACACCAACGGCGAAGGTAAGCTCTGGCGAGCCTAGCATAACTACGACATCTACCGCAGTCATCGTCGGCGTGGCTGTCGGTGTTGTCGTGGGCATCATCGCCGTCATTGCTACTTTCTGGTATCTTCGAGAGCGAAAGCAGGGACAAGCGCACGCGTCTGCCATCCTCGTCAAAGACGATGCAGGGTCCCACAGCCTGAGAACTGGAGCAAGCAGCACCTATTACGAGGCAGTGTCTCCGGGAGAGTTGCAAGCAATCTCGCCCAAGCCAGAGCTGTATGGAGTTGCGACTCCCCGGTTGCAGGAATGGACAAGTTCCGTCAAGGCTGAAGTGTCAGGGACTGACGGGCATCATTTTACCGTGACTGAGCTGGATGCCCAGTCACAGCAGCACGAAGGTTTGCTTAGGAGATGATGCACCGAAGAGCATTAGACATATAATAACATCACAATTTCACTACTTCAGTTGTACGGGCTGTGCACTTACGTGTCTCATACCAGATGTCGTGTTCCTCAAGCTTTCATTCACCGTACTGTACTCGGGGCAGCAAGTTGGCCGCCGATTTGCCCCGAGAGCCGAACGAAAAGATATGTAGGCCGCTCACTACACGCCAGGAAACCTCACACTAGAAACTGCAAATGTTTGCATCTGGCCTCGGCTGTCAGCTCAAAAAGTTGAAGCCACTATCTCGGTGGTTAGCCGCGTTAATTTGTCGGCTCGGAAGACTACAGGACGCTCGAGTTGACGAACTAGAGGCCCTGATTCATTGACTTACGAGCAGCGTGCCCGAGAGTGGCAGATGCAAATTACTCGATGCTACCTCATCTCTCAGCTTTAGGTTACTCGAATTACCCTCCCATTTCCAGCATGACCTAGCGGCATCATGCATTCTCGTCTCACGTCAGACCAGTCAACGCTGGTCGCTTCGAGACTGACCACTGGAGTCTCAGGAGTGACGCCCAAATGTAGGATAAAGCGCAGTATCTCGGATTTTTTGACCAATGGTAAGTGTTGCAAAAGTATTTCCTGGGCTTGTCTGCAGAGATGGCTTTGTCGTGAGAGGAAAGATCTACTGCACACGTTGCAACGTGCTTTGCCCTTGGGTTATTACTACGGCCCACGGTCAGAACTTCTTACAAAGCTAGGCAGCACTTCCTCAGATCCCTGACTCCGCTCGATTGCGTCCATCATCAGAGAATATTGCGACCAAGCGTTGCTGATGTACATCATGTCAGCAACGTCACCAGCTACACGCCCCAGAGTATTCTTCATAACTAGCCACGACTATGGTCAATCCAACGTCGTGCTTGCAACCGCTCATGCCATACTGCGTCTCGCTCTAGAGGTCGAGATCCACATCGCATCCCAGGCAAGACTTGAGAAAGCAGTGGGAAGCCTCAACCAACCTCTGACGCCAAGCGAACCTCTTTTGGAACCTGTCCACTTCCATGAGCTTCTTGGGCTCTCACATTTCGAATCGGCAGTTAGGCCCGGGGAATCTGATGATCAGAGATACTTGCTGCCGCCTGGCCTCGTCAACACCTGCCGTGCGCTCTCCGGTCTTCCGGAACTCCTTTGCCCGTGGCGTCCCGACGAGTTCGTGGGCATCCACGATGATTTGAAACGCTTACACGACGAGATCAAGCCCGATATCACGGTTGTCGATGATCTCTTTGCACCTGGTCTATCTTTTGCGAGAAACGCCAAAGTAAATTGGATCGCCTTGGCCCCTAACGTCATCAAGGACTTTGCCATACCAATGCAGCCCTACCTAGCAGCCCTCTGGAAGTATCCTGCGTAGGTAACCCGTACCCCGACACACTTCAAGTACAACCTACTGACACAAGCTGCTAGGATTGGCACTGGCTTCAAGTATCCCATTCCGTGGAACCTCATCCCCTGGAATGTTTTCTTCAACCTCATCTCGGCCTTCGCCATCCTTACAAACAAAACGCGGCCCCGCCTCGCTCAGCACCTCCGCAAGACGTACGGCCCGGACTTCACCCTCACCACAATGGCCGATCTCGGCTTGCTGACACCAGCCCCCGAGGGCATCAAGGTCCTCGTCGCCAACAGTCCCGACATCGACCTCCCTCTCTCGGTTCTCCCAGATCACATCATCCCATGCGGTCCGATTATCCGAGCTGCGCCGCCGATATGCGTCGTCGACCCTGAGTTGGCGACGTGGCTAAAACGAGGTCCGACAATTTACATGAACCTCGGCACGCACATGGGGTTCAGTCTAGACGACGCCAAGGAGGTCGCGTACGCATTCCGCGCTCTCTTCGACCATGCCTCCAGCGCAGGGAGCGTGAGAGAAGACAATTTTCAGATTTTGTGGAAGTTGCCCCGTGAGTTGCCAAAAGGCCAGGACACGAACGACTTTACGGGCGAATGGACGGGTTTCAAAGATATTCTCAGACAGGAGATCGAGGACGACAGAGCAAGGATCATGGATTGGTTTGCGGCGGAGCCCAAGTCGATTCTGGAATCAGGCGAGATAGTTTGCTCCATCAACCACGGTGGCGCCAACTCGTTTCACGAAGCTCTTTGGTAGGTCACCCAATGATGCCCTGTGCAGGTAGGTACCTTGACTGATGATCGCGGCAGTGCTGGTGTTCCGCAGGTCGTCCTTCCTCGCTGGGCCGACTGTTATGACTTCGCCAGTCGCGCTGAACTGCTCGGCATTGGCAAGAGGGCGAACCATCGCAAACACCCCTGGCACCGCAGTGAGCTAGGGGAGGCATTGATCGCAGTGATAATCGGGCCAGAAGCGAGAGCTATCCAGCAGCGTGCCAAATCTATAGCAAAGAGGCACCCGGAGACGAAGGGCAGAGTTAACGCTGCAAAGGAAATTCTCGACAGGATTTGAAACCGTGGGTTCTTAAACTTCCTCACAACTACATGCGCACGTGACTACAACTTCTCTGTTAGTTAAATGTTGTAGCAGGCAGCAGAATCTCATTTGCCTCATGTCGCGACTGCGAAAAGCATGGTGATTGCGCAAGAACCATATTTCAGTAACGGAGTTGGATGGGTTCTGCGACCGGCAGAGATCCGTGCAAAAGGTTCAATCTGTCGTGTCTTTCATGAACAAGCCCCAATCAATACTTTGAGATAAATATGCGGCACGCTGCGCAACTGGACCCATTCCTGCCATGGTATCAGGTTCAATGGCCCTGCCCATCACCGGCAACTGTTTTCCAACAAGCTTGCGCTTTCTCAGCGATATTCAGGTCCTCGACCTGATAGACTCTCTGTTGAAGTCATTGCTGATTGGTTGAAATGCAAACCGTAGGAGGGTGTAGAAAACAACTGTTGTTGGTGGCTCATTCTTCAGAGCACGTGACTGAGCCAAAATCGGACAGCCAGCGACTAATCAGAAAGAGCGGGGACAGCTCCGCTGTTTCTCATTGGATGATCGCTGTGGCCCCACGACAACCTCCCTTTCTGGCATCCGACTGTTTTCCAGCAACAGAGCGAATATTGACGCGAGCCTTCTTAGCTATCGTCGCGGATGTCGAAACATTTTATACGAGACTGGAATGCCCGGGACTGAGTTTGTTCCCCGGGTGACGACCGGTCGCATCATCGCCGACAAGGCCGGTAGCAGACTGACGTCACGTTGAGCTCCGCAAAAGGTGCCAGCCATCCATGCATCTCTGGTCTGCGTTAGCCAAGACCACGAATCACGTCGACTGTCGAGAGTAAGTGACGACCATGGAGCACCATCATCGGCCGCTCCTGCCGGCTTCTGGTCCGCCAGTCCCGACGGCGGATCGAGACGAAAGGCCGCCCAAGAGACCTCGCCGCCCAAGCCACCATGTCGCTTGCAATCGTTGTCGCATCAAGAAGCTCGGCGTAGGGTTTTTCCCTCCTATTATACGCTGACTCTTCATCATCTTCCACCCAGAGTCGTCAGCTGTCTCCAAGCCCGTTGCTAACCCATGTCGTTGACAGTGCGACGGCCGCCGGCCAGCTTGCACGACATGCACTCGAATGGCAGTCGAGTGCGTATACAGAAGCACCCACAATGCCCAGGCTGCGGACAACATCGAGAAGGGCCGGTCGCTGGAGGCTCGTGAGCGTCATCTGGAAGATCAGACGCGACTAATGGAACTCCTTCGCTCGCTCCCTGGTCCAGAAGCCATCCACCTGCTGCAGCGCTTACGTTCGACCTCCGACACGTCGCGGTTGATATCCTCCTTCGAGGGCGGCTTACACACCGAAACGAGACCGTCCGACCTCGAAACGGCTCGCGTCATCCTGCCAGCAACGCAGTCGTCCGTCGAGTTCGAACTCATGGCGCAGTGGGGCACCGCATACCCGAGACTCCACGAGACACCCATTCCCGAGCTCTTGAACATCTTGCCGACTACAAAGGCTCTCTCCTCTTCGGTATTGCCGAGCTTTCCCGATGGCAGCATGGTTCCCATGCGCACAGCTAAGCTGGAGAGCTATCCAGAACTGCTGAAGCAAAGCAATTCAGCAGAAGCTGGGTTTGGTGGGACTAAGCAAGCAACGCCAACAACAGGACCTCGTATGCCTCGTAAATACCGCGACAGTCGTTTGGAACGATTACAGATTGGATACTGGACCAAGGCGCCCATTTCGAACGAGCTTGCTGCTACGCTGATATCCTTCTACCTCGAGACGGAGCATAACATTGTCGGCTTCTTTGATGCGGACCTCTTCGTCGATGATCTGGTGTCGTGCCAACCAAACTTTTGTTCGGCTTTCTTGGTCACGGCCGTCCTGTGCCTCGCAAGCGTGAGTTCTTCCGAGGATCTGGCAGGAGAAGTTGGAATAAGCTAAGCAAGATCAACATCCTGCGACGTACAGCAAAAGTATACAGCCATTAAACTTCAGACATCCGTGCTGAAGGCGGCTCTCTTCCAGGAGGCCGAGATGCTCTGGAACGGCGAGGCAGCCAACGACTCGATCCTTACGGTTGCGGCCATCGAAGTCTTCAGCAATGCTTGCGTTTACGAAGGCAAAGACGCCCTGGGCATGGAGCTCGCGATGACGGGACGCCGTATAGCGGAACGAATGGGTCTGTTTGGGAGTGCCGAAGACGCGACGGCCGCTGACCTCGCGCGAAATTCTCCTGAGTGGGCCAGAGCCGTTGCTCATATTGCCTGGGGCGCGTACGTTTGGCTGACGTATGTACTGACCAACGATCTTCCATCCGCGTGCAACCACGAGCTGACTAGAATATCACATGCAGGTTCCTTGTAGTCTTCTACCACCATCCCCCAATACGATACCCTCCGAGCCTGTCGATCCCTGGAGAGTTGAGAGATGAAAGAAAGCAGCCGTTGAACTCTTCGCAAGGAGCCTCGTACACCCGCAGCAAGGTATTCGTCAAGTACTGCAAGTTGATGACCATCATCCAAGAGATCATGAGCGTTTATATCCCGGCAGGTGCCATGACGGGCGATGGATCCGTCTCGGACTGTGTGCCTCTAGGCTTCGCGGAAGCCAAATATCGGAGACTCCTGGATTGGGCTGCGTCTCTCCCAGCTGACATGAAGCGCGTGGCGATGGCTTCATCCGACTTGGTCGTGTTCCAGTATGTCCTATTGTTGCAAATCTACCTTCAGCTTCACCCCGCAACTTCCGCTCACGCATGAACCACAGCATCATGTTCCACTTTGTGGTCATCACCATCTTCCGTCCTTTTACTTCAACGCCCTCCACCGAGCGCCTCATGTCCTTCACATCGATCGACAGCCACCCAAAGAATATCCATGCAGCGTCGGTTAAACAGCTGCGCGACCTCGTCGTCAACTATCGCACGCACCACTTGGCCGGATCAATCACCGGCTTCATCAACCCGGGACTCTTCACGCTCAGCCTGGCATTGCTGGAGGACCGCAGCGACCCGCTGTGGCGCTTCTACTTTGTGCTTTGCGTCCGCTGCTGGCGCGATCTGTATGCGTGCTACCCCGTGTTCCGCAACGTCGCGCAGGCTTTCCTGTCGATGGCGATGCAGAAGGACGCCTTCACTGCCAGCGAGGCCAAGGAGCTCATGGATTACATTGACGACAACGGACGCCATCACGCGGGAGGGGCTGAGGCGTTCACGACGTTCATCTTCGATCCGTCGGCGGGAGCGGTTGGCAAGTTACAGATCGACGCGATGGCGAGAAAGTTTGATGAGATGGTCTTGTTTGACGAGTTTACAACTGGTGCCATGGCGTAAGATCTGGATGAGGTCAAAACGTCAGCGATGCCAGGCCCCACCCTTCTATTTAGGAATGTCACGAGGAGATGTGTTCTGTCAAACAGACGGGTACCTTGAATCTTTCTCTATAAGTTCTTCGCGGACTCATCTTCGCCTCGTTTAAACTTGTGGTGTCAAGTCCTGGGGAAAGCCACTGCTGGTTGACAAGCGGCAAGTCATGCGGATGTCGTGGTGTCTTTCGACAGCAAGCGACGCAGTCCTCACGTGATACGTAGAGTGGCACCCTGATGTGCTCGATGTGCCCAGTGCTTTGAGGTGCTCCCTACCTACGTTGCATGATGGGTACCTATGTGGCCTCGCTCAAGATTTTCTTCTCTTCTCGATTCTGGTTCGAAAGGTTCACCACGCCTGCCTCATCAGGCACCGCAATGCCTTTCAACCTGGGGGGTAAGCGAGGTGTTCGCCTCCGAAGGCCTCCACCGCTCTTTTCTACCTTTTCTACACCTACCGCACGCCTCCAGCACTCCAACGCAAGTGGCTCTCTCCCAGCGACAACTCGCAACCACGGCAAGGCAAGTGCCAAGGCCCTTTTCTTCTGACTTGTTGATTGAACACGGACATGCCGAATCGTCACTGCGAACTCTTTTCGAGACCAGCGATGATGAATTGAATGCCTACCTTCCTTTAACGTCGTTGAGGACGAGAAATGTCACGCGCCGCTTCAATAACCACTCTTGCTCCAGAGCAGACAGGTATGCTTGCATTTCGCGTGGTGATGCTGGCCATGCAGCGACGGTAAGTTCTCCGGGTCTTTTCCCCCCCCCGTTGTTCTGCTATTTAGCTTCCTTGTCTCTTTCCTTAGGTAGGCAAGTAGGTATTCAGTGAGCGCGATTGTCGTTACATCTTGCGGCCATCGTGGCAAGACCCAGAACCAGAGCCTTGTAGTTCTTGCCAACTGGACAGGGCGCCTCACGTTTCTTTTCGTGTTCTGCATTCTCACACTGCATTTCTCGTTCGGCGAGTCCAAAACGCATCTTTCGGCATTCGAGAGACAATGAAACGCCGCATTTGGGCTTTTCACACGCAGCTGGCCTCACAGGTGCGAACGCACATTGTGGGCTCGGAACTGGGTCAAGTCAGCAAGCGCAGACACTTCACAGGGACAGGCAATGATGAAAGTTCTACAGGGCAGAAGGTGATTCACGACAAGTGGTCACTGGGTGGCTGTTCATGGACTGAGCCTGGCTTGAGGGACATATCACACGGGGGTCCAGATCTGTTATCTTGGGGGTCACTGCAAATTGGGCATCATCTGGACACTGGGAAGCGGGAAGCGAAAAAATGTACCACCCTGTTAAGCCAGGGGGCTCGGTCACGCATCGTCATGAGGTGAAAGGCATGGGGGTCCACGAGGAACCCCGCCAGCCACCGGTGCCACGGGGACTGGTTAGTAATTTGCGCCCCCATGAGCGAACGACTGGAAGTTGTTCTGGCCCTCTTTGGTATGGCATAATCATGGAGACGGACTATGCCACAAAAATCTTTGTCGTGGAGGGCCATGAGACTGTGATGATCATCGACCGCACACAGGTCTACAGCTGAGTCTCGGGAAGGGATACATGACGGGGAGGGTACATGAAAGCGTAGGAGGGGGAACGGCAAACCTGGAATGTCGCGATGGTGAAGAAGAGAAGAAGTGGACGACAGAGGTACCTATGGGACAGGATATTTATACTTGTGCGTTCTGGGATTTAGGGAAGGAGGAACGACCTCCTGCCTTCCCGACGCTTGATGGAAAGAAGATTCTTTCTGTTTCTTTCTGTGGCGCTCGTGAGTTAGGAGCAGGGCCAGACGCGAAGGCAGGAGCAGCTGCAGGTAAGGTATCTGGAAGGAGCCGCTGCTTCTACATGGAGTGATGGCAGGAGACATGACGCAGAAGGCAGCTTCCAACTGGCTGACAAAGTGAGCAAGTGCAACGAGAGGCAAGCCCCCTGATGGCCCGACCCTCGACGGAGATTGAAGTCAAGCTGCGTTGAGGGCTGGGAGAGCCTTTCAACGAGGTGGTTCACTTCGTTTAGGTATATCTTCAAGTGTAATCCGTCGAAATCGACCCGATAAAAAGACCGCAATTCTTGCGTGACACGACCTGGAAAGTGATTCTTGATTCTTCAAGCTCGCCCTCTGCTGACGATCTACGACCTCACCACGAAACCCCTCCTTGAGCCATGCGAATTCCTGTCTATCAAAGCTTCACTCATCAATACGTGACACGAACCCAACGATGGCAGTGCGGCTTACCATCTTCATCGTCAATTGTCTACAACTTGGAGCAGCAGCAGTGGATCCATGCCCATTGTGCGACGTCGAGGGTGTGAACTATCGGCCTTCCGGGTCGTCCTCCCAGTCTTGGGCCTCATTTTCTAAACCTTCTGGCAGTTCAAATCAACAGAGACCGCTGGAAAACATTTGGCAGCACCGTTGCGGTACTCGACCTCTGTATCTGAGGCTTGTAATCGACAGGACTCTCAATCACGTCATGCGGCTCTTGAATGTGGACACGCAAAAGTTGAAAGAGTTCCTGGGTGCAGAAGTACTGAAGTATGCAATCTTGTCCCACGTATGGGGTACCAAAGAGATCACATTTCAGGATTTACAAAAGGGGGAATATGAAGGTGACAACTGGAAGGTTGACGGGATGTGCAAGACAGCAGCAGAGCATGGGATCCAGTAGGTTTGGGTCGACACAAGGCTAGCAGCGCCGAGCTCATCGAGGCCATCAATTCCATGTTCAAATGGTACGAAAATGCCGCTATGTGTTTCGTCTTTCTACAAGACGTACCTACGGAAGAAGTTCCGCGGACGAAGTTCTGGGACTCAAGCTTTCGCAGGAGCCGTTGGTTCGAACGGGGCTGGACCTTGCAAGAGCTACTTGCGCCTCGACAGGTTCGTTTCTTTGATTCCTCATGGCGAGGCATCGACACTCTCGACAAGATCCGCAGAGGCACGCCAAGTACCGTCAAAGCTCACGCCTCGATCTACGAATTCAACTTTCGAAAACTACTGTCGAGCATCACATCAGTCGCAGAGGGCGCTCTGGAAGAGTATCCACTACCGTGGGGGAACTTCCCAGGCGCTCAAAAGATGAGCTGGGCAGCCAAGCGGCAAACTACACGCATAGAAGACAAGAGTATATTCGCTTCTTGGGCTCTTCGACGTCAACATGCCTATGCTGTACGGAGAAGGAGATAAGGCCTTCCTCAGACTGCAGGAGGAGATAGTGAAGGGGACAGACGACCAATCGGCTTTTGCCTGGAGCTACGGACAAGCACTTCCAGAAAAGGGTGGACTGTTCGCAGCTTCTCCACTCAGCTTCCAGGGTGGTCAGCGCGTCCAGAGTCGGCCGAATCCCAGAGAGCAGCGTTACCATCTCACCAACAAAGGCCTCAGTATTGAGACCAAGTTTACGGAACCTAGAACAGACTTTGGCGGACTATTGTTCGGTCTTTTGCAGTGCGTCGATACAAAATACCACTAAGAACCCGTCGCGTATGTCTTGGCAATCCCACTGCTGCGGGAAAAGGAGGTCATTTTTCGCCCGCCAGGTGCTCTCTCAAGACTGCCGGTCCACTTCTTCACCACGCGTTCAAGCCGGATTTAAATCAATGGATCGAGATGTTGGGAAGACTTGTCAGTGTCTTCAGAGAAATGTCCCGTGGCATCCCCATGTCTACTCAGGGTGCACGTGTGGATTGACGAGTGGCCTATTTGGTGCACGGAATTCTATCCCCCGAATTGGAGCTCAGTATGCCGTAGCTCCCGGAATGGCGTCATGTGGTGTAAACGCTCCGAGTTTACAAGCCCCATGGCCACACGATCTTTGTACGCTTGGTTTCGAATCGACGGTGATAAACCAGACTTCGCGATGAGGATAACTGTCGAGTCTTTCTTCAGAGGAGAGCACTTTGCGGAGTCAGAGATAGCAGCAGAGATTCAGTCCGTCCATCTGGTTCGGTTGCAAAAGAATCATTCTTTATTGGAAGTATTCATTTCGATTTCGGAAGAGCAATGGTTACGGGCATTGAGTCGGGGGGAATGCACTTCTTCAATCTACCCTTCGACCCATCGGTTCGCTCTCAGGCGCCATTCCTGCGACCCTACACTGAGTGGCACTACTTTGCCTCGAAGAAAGAAGTTTCTTGGGGTGAGACAATTCCGTACCTGGGGCAACCAACGGTCTGCTGAGTTCCGAGCTGTACTCGGACGTTGGCGCTGTGGAGACTCGGGCCGCCGCTGTGGGGCTTTCCGGCAGGGGAGACGGTCGCTATCCAATCTTCCGGGTACCAAGTGTACACTACTTACATGGAAGCGCCGTTTTTATGCAGCAGCGGGTCTGTTCCTGGGATCAGAATTAAGATGCAGCAATTGTCGTCTACTGCAAGTAACCTCTGGCGGACGAAGGAACGCCCAGGCTGGCCACCTAGGCCTGTGTATTGACCATCGCAGTGCTCTGCCCATGACATGATTGGATCAAAAGAAGAGGCACCTTCAACTGCTTCGAATCTTCAATGTGCGATATGTTGATTTATTGCATGCAGGCTCTTCAACACCCGATTGGTGCTGAGCGAGCAGGAGGTCCTGAACCCTTGAAAAGATGCGCTCGGACGATAGGCCGGCACGACGAACAGATGACATGACGAGACGAACTGCTCGCGCTTGAGGAACCTTGCAGCGAAGGCCGAGCGGACACGCTGTGTCTCTAGAGACGTAAGATCTCACCGTGCCGCCCGAACTTCCGGACGATACCACGCCTAGGCAGACACGCGGTTTGTCAGCTCGTCTCTACTTCGGTCTATTGTGCCCCCGATGATGCTGTGTCAGTTGGTGGTGGTCGTGACGTCCAACAACGCCGAACTGAATTGCACCAGTGAATTGAAGACATTGTGGCCATTACTTCAACTTCGGCCACCATCAATTCTCCTGGCATTGTCCTGGCGAAGATGGCTACAAAGCTCCTTTATTCCAACCCAGTCTGCACCCAAGGATCCTCCATGCGCATCGTGGAAAAAGCCCCGTCGGGGCGTAGATCCACCCACCGGGCTCTCCCCACCACCAGTCCGATGGGCCAAAAAGGGGACGCCAGCCCGGACGCTTGCATCGTACCAGCTCCCCTTGCATTGGTGGCCGGATGAGATGGCGAGCAACGGAGTTTCTTCGCGCTCGCACGCAACCAGTCGTACGGCGATCCTGCGTTCGGGCCTCCGTCGTCCAGGACCCGGGTGTTTTGCGGCAGTCCGGCGCCACGAGCTAGCCAGCTTAGCCCGATGATCTCTGTCAACAAGGGTTGTTCGCTCGACGCGACGGTGAGACCGGACTGGCTTCCTTCAGAGTATAAACACCAAAGTTCCCTTTTTCCAACTGTTCATCCATCCTGGGTTTCTCTGACTGGTATATCCCAGCTTATCACACATTCGACCTCTACGTAATATCCCACCTATCAGATATCATGGCGTCCCCTGCTGGCAACATCACCTTTGAGGGTACGTCCTCATAACCACAACTCACAACATGTCGCGAGCAATGCTGATCTCTTCCAGACTACCTCGGTCTCAACGCCGCTCTCTTCGAGTGGGCCGACTCCTACGACTCCAAGGACTGGGACCGTCTCCGCAAGTGCATCGCCCCCGAGCTCCGCGTAAGTCTCTTCCCCCAAACACACACAAACGGAAACCGTCGTCCACCGGGACTAACACGAACGCAAGATCGACTACCGCTCCTTTCTCGACAAGATCTGGGAGGCCATGCCCGCCGAGGAGTTCATCGCCATGATCTCGGACAAGTCCGTCCTCGGCAACCCGCTCCTCAAGACGCAGCACTTCATCGGCGGCTCCCGCTGGGAAAAGGTCTCGGACACGGAGGTCATCGGCCACCACCAGCTGCGCGTGCCGCACCAAAAGTACACCGACGCCTCGCGCACCGAGGTCGCCGTCAAGGGCCACGCCCACAGCTACAACATGCACTGGTACCGCAAGGTTAACGGCGTCTGGAAGTTCGCCGGCCTGAACCCCGAGATTCGGTGGTCCGAGTACGACTTTGACGCCGTCTTCGCCGACGGCCGCGACTCGTACGGCACCGAGGACCAGAAGACCGACGTCAAGGTCGTGGAGAAGGAGATCAAGTTCGCCGCTGCTCACTAAAGCGGCGTCCTCTGCACATAACACGTGTCGTGATTGGGTTCGGTATGGGTAATGGCGAATGAGGACATGCATTTATGGGATAGGGGTTGGGTTGTTGTATCAGGTGTAATCACATGTGCATACAGACCAGCTGATACGAATACTACAACTTACCCCGACACACGCACGCATGTGACGCCCAACACCTCGTCTAACTCATCGGGGCAACTCACCTCCATCCGATTCAGCCTCCCGGGCAGCCCTTGCCGCTTGTCGCGCAGCCCATCGTGCCCTTTCCGCCTCCTCACGGCGCCACGTCTCTTCTTCCTTGCGACCATGAGCTCTGGCCAGCGCCTCCTCCCACTGCCGCTCAAAGCCGATATAGCCACGTTGACGCCGCCGCTCGCGGTACAGCTCTTTTTCGAGACGCTCAGAGTCCGCCCATCGCAGAACACGAGAGACGGGACACGGCGGCGCTTCGCTGGTGCAGTTTCCGCAGGGGACACCTTCAGCTGGAGCGGTGCCGGGGCAGAAGCATGGTACGACGACGGCGTGCGGGCAGCGGTAGGAGCCGTCCGGGCGGCGGTCGTCTACGCGAAAGAAGGGGTCACGTAGAGGGTCGATGGCTTTGTTGGGCTGCTGAGGGGTTAAACGTGCTTGAGGTTGATCTTCCTGGGTGAAATCCGTTCGCCAGGGGTCGTCTTCAGAAGATATCGCTTCCGGGGAATCTTCCTGCGAAGTGTCACTCTCAATGGGATCCGGCTCAGATCGTCTACCTTGGCGGAACTGGCGAGAAGAAGCCCTGCTGGGACGTCGAGAAGGCGTGTCGCGCACGATCTGACTGTGTTCGAAAGAAGAGTCAGGATCGGTGGTCTGGACGTGTTTGAGCGGCGTATCAGTTACGACCTCCTGACCTTCTGCGGGAGAATCGCTTTCGCCTGGAGGGCGATGGTGTTTGAGTGGAGTCTCGGGAATAGCGACTCCGTCGGAGCTGACGACTTCTTTCGCCTGCGCATCAGATGGCTGGGTACTGGGAATGGTTATTAGTGAATTGCTTCCAGGACGGGGCAGGTTTTCGTGGTCTTGTTCCCGTGACTCCGCGGTTCTTGGTCGTTCCGAGGTGGGTTTCCCATCAGCATTTCTCTTCGAGGAACCCATCGTGGAAAGATGAGATGTTTGACGATCGATTCAAGTGCTTTTTTGAGTGAATGTTGTTCTAGTCACCGGTAATTCAGTATCTCTTAGTTGCGACAAAACTGATACTCGACTCGATTGGGGAGCGGTATCACGACTGATATAGCCCCTTCGAAGAAATACGCTGAATCGGCGAGAACAACGGACAGATTCACGTCTCCAGAAGAAAAATATCATTGTGTGGCATCACGATTACGAAGCACAGCTGTACTGTAAGATGACAGTAGGATATGACACAAAGTTGAAAGCACAATAGTACACCATGGATTCGCATGAACAGTCGCGCCAGGCGATTCTTTGTCGCAAAGCGTACAGATGGTCTAGATGATGGAAGCGAGCCGGCACGACTGTTTGGATGTCTTGGGATACTTTGAAACGCAGTATTTGAACATCATCAGAATTGCAAGAAACAATCAAGTATGATCTCTCTTGCGACATGAGAGGCTGAGCGGACAACCTCTTTGAGAGACATGGAGCCTCGAACCAAGGGAAGTGGAGCAATACGCTGTTCGTGACGAAGAACGTCGTCCGCAACGTCCGCAGAGTGCAGCAGACCATGTCAGTTCATCAAAGACAAAGACAGGGGCGAGCTGAGTACGACGGCAGCGTAGAGACGACGACGCTGACTTCGAGTAAGGATTCGGCATGCTGGACGCTGGCTGAGGTAAAGTCGGGTCCAGTCCTGGGAATGGAAGCTATCGCGGAGGGGAATAGTCCGAGCTCTGGAGCTTTGACCAGCGAGGGTCGGGGTGGATGACATAATGAGGGGCACCCAGCACGGAAACTCCACGGTCTCCTCGCGCTGACGGGAGTTGGGAGAGCTCCGACGGAAATCGCGGACGGAGCTCGGTTTCTCAACCCACCCTTCTTGACTCGAACAAACCACCTTGTTCCGAGCTTTACTTCTTTTTAAGCTGCTACAGATCAACTACGCAGCTACGAGCGACGACCCGCGACGACCATTGCAGTGTCGCCTCACGAGCAACCACCACTTCACCCCTAAACCGTACGCAGAACATCGCCATGGACTACACGGACAAGCGCCTCCAAGAGGAAGCCGTCAAGCTGCAAACCCACAGGTCCGTCTGCCTACGGTCTGCAACTGCTCGTCCTGGCAATAGCTAACAACCTCCGAGCAGCGATGGCTTCCTCACCCCCCTGAACATCGTTCTCCTCTTCGTCATCGTCTACACAATCTACACCATGCTCCGACCGACACCCCCGCCGGCCCTCCCGAAGGAGCCGCCCGCGACCGTTTTCCGCGTATTCAACCCGCGCACCCTGCTGCCCTTCAACGGCGAGAACGACGGACTCATCTACTTTGCGGTCCGCGGCCGCGTGTTCGACGTCACCCCCGGACGCAACTTTTACGGCCCCGGGGGTCCGTACTCCAACTTTGCGGGACGCGACGCCTCGCGCGGGCTCGCGTGCGGCAGTTTCGACGAGGACATGCTCACCAAGGACCTGGACGGGCCGCTTGACACGCTGGAAGGCCTGGGGCCGGAAGAGACGGAGGCGCTGCAGGGGTGGGAGGAGAATTTCGAGAGCAAGTACCTCGTCGTTGGGCGTCTTGTGCCTGTCGGGCGGGAGGAAGACTAGAGGGATACACAGTCTGCAAAGACACGCTCCGATTGGAGAAATATAGCGGTGCGTGTGGCGTTCGATATACGTCAAGTGCGAGCTGTGGTCCGTCGCTCGTCTCTATGCTCTGACGTGACCATTCTTTGTCATGTTCCGGCTTGCCTGGGCTACTGATGCTGCACTGTGATCATTTCTTCGCATGTCAGCCGCTCTCGCGCCCAGCACAGACAATATCTGCACATATTCTAGGTCGCTTCACTGCGACAATAAACAAGACCAAATGACGGGGACGCTCGGTGAGGCAGCCGTGGAAGCAGCCCGTGGATTCGGATTCGATGAGATTATAGCGCGAGTCGTTGAGTGAGATCAGATGGACTCGGGCCAATGACAGCAGTGGCTGGGGTGACGTGATGTAGGCAGCGGAATTCGGGTATTTAGAGGCGTGGGGCTTGACGGTTTATTTTGAGCCGTCGTCGCAGCAGCCTCTTTTCACGATCCGTGTGCGTCCCATGTGGTGATCCTTTGACTTGCTGGTTTTGCGGTACGAACGGCACCCGAGTGCCATGGACCAGCTGAGCCACGGACGAGACAAAATGGTGACCTCGGGCGGCACCTCGCCTTTGGGATGGAGTTGATGAAGGAACACATGGGCAGATATGCTGAGATGACGATGGTTGATTGTTGCGAGACTTGATGGAGTCCACACGGGTGGCATTTCGCAGACAGCATTGCCTCCATTCCAATGTCGCGTTTCGAAAGATCTCACGTCCCATACACACCGGGAAAGCCGCTGGTGATGTTGTCCCCCTGCGTCCTTTCGAGCTCGACACCGTATCGTGGAACAAATAGTTTGGAACACCATCACCAAGGGGCTGGAAGTGGCTGGTGCAGCCAATCGAGTCCGGACCACGATGCAGGCGGCAGAGATGGGCTGCACCTCACCATAGTGCAGGGTGCAATGTCGAGTGGACCGATGACGGTACCTGAGCAGCAGGCAACCTCTGAAAGCGCAAAACCAAGGCTCGTAAGCCGCTAAAATTAGAGGCAATGTGTCGATATCGGGCTAAGCGGCAGATCCTGCGGTGCGCCAACACTTGGAAAGGTTGCAGACTGCAGCAGCCGGCCAGCGACAGCAGCTCGGCTCAGCCCCCTACGCGAAGCACAGCACCGTTTGTCGCTGGCTTCGGTCTCTGCGCGTGTCTCATTGGCTGCTTTCCTAGATGAAATGTTTCTGGGTGTCATCATTCGGGGAAAGCGCAAGGGGTAGGAAGATGGGAAGAGCAGAGCACTGCACTCGCCCCTTCTCTTGCACCTGCAACTGCAGATTCAGATGCTCAGCCTTCAGCCCTAGGAAGGAGAAAAAAAAAACAAGCCAGCGGCCTGGATTGGGCAGTCACATTTCCTGGGTAAGGAAGGTAGACGCATATGGTAGTTACCTTTGGAGATGATGGGCAGCTGCGATGCATCCGACTGAGCGTAAATGGCAGCTCGTACCTTACCTGGGTGGGTATCTTTGCAAGAGAGACTTCCTCGAGGAGACAGGCAGGTAATTGGCACATACCTACCTACCTTAAGGTACCTACCCAAGAAGCGGGAAGGAAAGAAATCGGCTTCCTTTCCATGTCCTCGATAGCTTAGTAGTATCCAAAGAGACCTACCTCCGCTGCATGAAGTATACCTCCCATTCTCCGAGAAATGCTTGGGTAAAGAGCCCGAGACGAGGGAAAGCACCCGTCTGCTGTCCCTCGGCCTCTCTCTCAGCCTCCGTGTGCCTCAGCCTCCTTCCCATCCCATCTAATCTCACCTCAACATCCATCCAACATCGAGGACGACGCTAAACGAGAAACCGGCCATCCCATTCTTTCTTAGCTCATCCGTCATCACTGTCGCACTTCTTTATTAAACAACGCCCCTCGCGCCTCTCTCCCTCTCCCCTTTGGTGAATTTTCTGCTGGCAATCCCTCCGCTTGCTGCTGTGATTCATCTCGCTATTCGAATACACTACGCCATCAGCACAGCTCTAACAAGGTGCTCGTACGACCTGATCGCAACATCTACGCGGGTTTACAACATAATCTGCTCCGAGTCACGAACCCAATGAAATTCCATTCGTCGCATGGCCCGATTTATTGACAGCCCTAACGAACAACTGTACTGCTCTTCCTCTGTCATCCACATCGATTGCATCAAGCCCACCGCCAAGCATGGCCCCCTCGCGCAGGAAGGCCTCGAGCCTGCTAAGCATCCTCTTGCTTGCCACACCTGCCCTCGCGAAATACCAAAACGATTTCAGCCTTTACCCCAGCGCAGCGCAGCCCTGCTTATACGCCGCGTCCGATAACAGCCAGTGCGATGGAGACACGGTACCGGAGATGAACAAATGTCTGTGCAGCGATAGCAGGGGAAAATTCGTCACCAATGCCGCGCAGTGCTTAGGGAAACAGGCAAAGGATACACTCCGAACCGTCTACCAGTCTCTGAGCACCGCCTGCTCCGACTCCAAGTCCCCCGTCACCGTGACCGAGGACCAATTCATTCAACTGGGAGCCGTCGGCGCCACTGCTTCCCTTTCAATAACACCATCAGCGTCGGCAACGTCAAGAACGTCCACTCCGACCACTTTCATGACTACAACGACTGGAGGCGCCACCGTCATAGTCACCAGCACTCCTGGCCCGACTCAAACCTCTGACGCCGATGACTCGACTGGCTTGAGCACAACCGCCAAAATTGGCATTGGTGTGGGCAGTGGTGTCGGCGTCGTCGCCCTCGTGGGCCTTATTGCCTTCGTCTGGCGCCTGAAGCGCAGCCGTGACTCGCACGACGAGTCCCGCCCAATGCTCGGCGGTGGCATCGGTGCCACCGGCTACAATCCCCACAACTCCCCGCCTTCCAGTGTCGCGACGTTTGGCGGTGCCTACCACCCCCACGAGTACAAGGCCGACAATAAGCCCGCCGGGTGGAGACCCGTCTCCGAAATCTCCCCGGGCCCGAGTCCCGGTGGTCAATCGTGGGCCACTACCTCACCACAACCGCCCTTCGCCCAGACACAACATTCTCAATACGCTCCGCCCCACCACCAGCAACAGCAGCAGCACGCCTGGGGCCATCATCCTCAAGCTGCATACGTCCCTCCACCACAGCAGCAGCAGCCTGGCGTGTTTGAGCTTGCGTCCATGCCTGTTCAGGCGTCGCAGCCTCCTCCGGACGCTGTGGAGATGCCAGCGACCGAGGTGCAGCCTCAGCCGGCGCGATACCAATACCCCTCGCAGAGATGATTGGATGCTGTTGGGGATTTCCACAGTGGTAATACTCGGCGCGTAGACTTGTTATTTATGATACCTTGGGATGCATTTTCATGCGCTGGAAGCAGGCGTTGCGTGGCTATCCGCCTTCCCATCACTGGCGCAACTAAGGAAAAGTACTTTTGAATACAAATATTCTTCAACTTGGACATGCTTGAAATCTCGAATAACATAAGATGCGCATTGTTGTCGCCGTCCCACATGCCACCCAGACGTTGTCGTTTTGCCATCTTATGGGGCGTCTCAGGAGCATTGCCACAGGAAATGTCCAGTCAAGCGGTTCTCTGGTGAGTCACTCGGCCTTTCCCTTCATTTCTTTCTTATTTATGGCCGGTTGAATATCTCTGGGGGCAGTGATAGTCAAGCCGACATTGTGGTTTGGACGATTGGTGTCACTCAGACTCCTTCCGGTCCTTACCTAGGAGATAAACATATGGAAGGGCTCTCCGACATCATGCCGCTGTCTTCCCATCTCACCTCTATCTGAGCCTCCACGAGCCCGCCGTTGGAAAGTTGGAAACACTCTCGGGCTTCCACGCCGATGAGCTGTGATGTTTAATTGGGAGTGCCGGTGTGGCTAATGCCGGACTAGATCCCTCGGGAGGTTTTCCCTCGGCACAATCCTCTGCGGTTGTCGCCAACTTGTCACCATGCCCGGCCTCTTTAATGGCCTCTTGAACGGGAGAATGGGTTTCTTCGTGGGTAGATTCGGGCTCTGCCCAGGCCACACGCCGCTTGGGACCTCCCTAATGATTGTCAGTTACCGTCTTGCAAATAGTTCCAGTATGACACTGAACATTTGAGGTGGTGGTCTTTTTGAGACATGAGCGTGGGCGTGGTTGATCCATATTGAAGTCCAATGTCGCTTTTAACGTACTGGTGTGGTTTAGACGGTTTTGAAGAGATGCCAAGTAGTCTTTAGGAGTTCTCGAGCATCACGGGCTCTTATTATATGGATGTTTGACGATGTGCCAATTGCAGAATGAAATGGTACAACGTGATTGTAGGCACAGATGATTCACACGCCACTGATTCAGGTCTCCTATTACTTGCGAATCCTTCCCAAGTGCGTCAGCTCAAGGTATGATCATGCTGCTTTGAGAACGTGATTGTCTGCCACTCGATGTTCACCAAGCCCTCCAGAACAGAGGAAATTTCCTAGCATCACTCACTTTGGGCATGCCTTTCTCCATTCAGTGAGGAGGTCGCAGCAGTCGGCATCCTGGGCCAGGTCAAAATTCTCAGTGGGTTTAAGAGGCAGTGACTGGTTTCCTTGCGCATCGATCACTCGCAATCCCGATGGTGCCATAAAATTCTCGCCCTCGATGTCCCTCGTGCAGCGCATTGTCTTGACCTGGCGAAGGCACGTGCGTGTCCATGCCGTTGCCGCCGCCAACAGCAGTTCTTGTCAGTTCGGCCACCGATGATGCACTGGCAGACGTGTTAAGACGCTCGAACTCGTCACACGTTGAGCTTTGTAAAAGTTATGGGAAAGGAGATGCGGAGGCGTCTGGTTGGTGTGGTGGTCACCACCACCGCAATGGAAAAGAGGCAACATTGGCTCTGAGGAGCATCATCTTGGAGCTGGGTTATTTTCCCCAAGTGATGATGAACAAAGAGCAGATTTTGCGCCATTTCTATGCGCTCGCGGTGTTCGCATCATGCTGCAATCCTCACTGACAAAGAAGAACGACATCCGTACAAGCTTGACGCTTTTTACTTCGAAGAAGAACACCCAATGCCACCTGTTACCAAGTACACTCTCGCCTAGTCCCTTGACAGTGTGTTTTCACCCAAGCTCCCGACGAATAGTTGCCTTGGCAGACACTTTAGCGGGTCTTGTCGGCCGTTGAACGAGACCATGTACATTTCACTTGACGTACTGGCCAGAATTTTTCCATTTCTCTGACCTCAACGGCTTGGGTTGTCACGTAACGCAACGGAATCCCCCTGTTTGACCCTGACGATTCGTGTAAACGGAAACTTTTGCTGGCCATAAACGTAGCAAATAGAGTCAACAAATGCGAGGCATCAACGGTTAAAGCATACGAAGGAGTTTGCGGGAAGGGGCAGTGAATGACCCTTTTCCCGGCTAGCCAAGGTCTGTGATGAACTCACGTATTGGACAACTCGAATCCCATGTACGGTGCTCCCCGTGGCTCACTGTACAACGCCTCAGCCTGAACTTGAAGCAAGAATCTCTTTCTGGGCATCGGAAGCCACATGTAAGCTTATTTTGTACCATGACGTTGCTGTGCCACTTTGCTATCGGTCCGTGTTTATGAAACGCTCTGCCGTGAACCGTTGGCAATTCCTGCGCTTAGCTCAGCGTTGGCGAAGGAAACTACCGATGGTGTGCCGCCGGGCCACGACATCACGAATGCAAATGCCACGAACTGCTTATTTCTGAGCTGTGTAGCAGGTTACGGGCTTGGTTGCTCGCGTCTCCAAGCCGTTCTCGACGACGGACTGGGCTACCAATGCGTACGCGAAAAAGGTGGTTGATTACTCCTGCGTTACTTCGCGCCAAGCTGGTTGAAGCTGGACATGTGCCCATTTCAATACTACCTCGTTCAGACATTATCCTCCAAACTGCAGTAGCCACTGATCTCAAGCTGAAGTGTAGACGACGCCAGTTCACGTGTCGGAGGCCGGCTTTGACGCCGAGGTATGGACACAATTATCGATATCGGAGTAACAACGCCACCCGGAACGGAAAATGGGATTCGAACATGTCGGCTGGTTGGGAAGCATAGATATGACGATGCCTCCTGCGTGGATCAGCGCGACGTCTATCACATTCTGTCGTTTATTCTCACGGTACCCCATATCTTGTCCGCCGTTTATCGAGCCGTTTTAAAATGCTACCGCGCGCGAACGTTGTCCTTCTCACAGCATTTGCCTTGGTCAACGTCACGAGGGGCTACTTTGATCAGACTTTTCAAAATGCGTCAGGCCACTTCACCAAGCCAACGGTTGTCAGGAAAAGGTCGATTGCTGATTTTCCTCAATAGGCGCCCGCGTTCGCCAGCATCCATTTTGGCATGAGCCGGTCCACAACGTCCCTTACTGTGATGCCAGTGTAAGATTGACCCTTTGTCACGAGGTCGGTATCAGCGTCGAAGAATGTGTATGATGTACAGTGCTCGTAAAGGGACAAAGATTGAGAGCAGCTGATGTCAGAAAAGACGCGGGTTGCTGCACTAGCACCGGACATACGGGCTGTTCATGCCCTGAGTAGAAATAGGTTGCATGTTTGCGAAGCGTGTTTGAGAGAGCCGGTGTCTGATTACGGTAAGGTTTCCCTGGTCAATTACATCTAGTAGTTAAATAGTATGGAGGGAAAGGGAAGCAATGAGAAAAATTTGTATTGTTTGCCGGCTTGTTTGCAAATCGAGACACCACCTTCGATCCCTTTGTCTGGCTCCGCCTTCAATGTGCCCGGGGCTCCGAGACTGATGTTTGTTGTTCGCTCCTTCCGAATCAGAACCTCCTCCGATTCTCCAGCTAGCCAGATGTGGGTGCCATATTGCATAGCTAGATCGACCAGAACGTCTAAACAGCTTCATCAGAGCCAGCAACCATGGTGGTCTTGTCTTCCTTGGCAGCGGCGAGGGCGTCACAGCTGCACCAGCAGCCGCCCTGGGGGTCCTCGCAGGAAAGATCCCTTGTCTTGTATTTCATGCTGCCGTCGTCGTTGCAAGAGTAGGAGTAGGGCTGCCAGTGACACCAGGTTCGCGAGAGTGGGCATGTGAGCCAGCAGTCGCGCTTGCCAAGGGCAGTTTCGGCGTCGCGCTGGGTGATTTTGGCCTTATCGAGAGAGGCACCCAAGGTAGCAGTGGCCAGGAGGCTAGCGAGGAGGAGAGCTGGGGAGAGGGTGATTAGCTATGAAGTAAACAAGACGCCCGTTTCTACTCACTGAGAGTCTTCATCTTGACGAGGCAATCAGCACGTGCTACTTAGTAACTGGGCGTATGGCGTATGGTAAGTTGGTGGTGATTGTGGGCAAAGTTGGATGTGAGACGGGTGTTGGGAATCAGATCTGGTTATCGACAGTTGCAGTTGTCAGCAGGTTTGAAACGAAAGCCAGTAGCGGGAGGAAGTAGTAAAGTCCAAAGGGGATGCAGATATAATAAATAATAATCAAGCACTCTCACAAATGTCTGGTTGCTGAGACCAGGTGTTTGCTGATGATGTCAAGGCTGTGCTTCATGCAGGAAGGTATGGTGAGGAAGCTTCCTTCCTTCTTTGGTCGTGATGCGTTTTGATACCGAGATCCTGGTTTACACCTTGAGCAGGATGGGGATGATCATGATACTTTCTGCGTTAGCATACTGGCATGCTTGTTTATCTCCCCTTGCATGTCAGTAACCAGCAGCAATAGCATGAGCCAAGTTCTATACCCCTGTTACCTTGGGAAACGAGAAATCATGGCTTCTAAGTCATTATGATTGCAAAATACCCGATGCTACACAAACTAACTTGGTGACCAGGGTTAAAGGCTTGTCCTACACAAGCCTAGACACTAACTTTGAGTCACATGGCCTACATCAGTATTCTTAGCTCTGATATCTCTACACAAGCAGCTGCAGTGTAACTCCTAGCAGCATCTGGAGAATGAGGATGATGTTATTCATTGAATGCATGGCAGGCCACCTGTAGTTGTCACTGATAACTCAGGCTTGTCCTTGCACCATGGTATCAGTCAGCATCAGCTACCGTGTATATGACTTCCACTTACTGCAACTAAGATTAACATTGACAACCTCGAAAGGTCAACCACATTATCAAAAGTCTTTTGCCCTAGATATACAACTCAGATATATGTGTTCCAAAAATTGGTACTAGCAACCGACCCTATATATGCATGAAATGTTTCTCAAACAAGCAATAATTATTCGATATGATAAGATTTGATGCTGTAACATCTAAAGCAGAGATCAGATTGTATAACACAGCAAGGTCTGCTTACTTCACAATTTTCGCCTAACATGCATTACCAACTCATCATCCTTGCAGACATCCGATGGTGACCACTCAGAGATTCAACAAGGTTGTGAGCTTCAAGATAGGACCAAGCAGTACCGCCGTCCAATTGCTAGCAATGTTCGATATCGTACTGCGGCTATTAAGAGTATGGAGGCGTGGGTTCATGCGATGGTTACGTGTACTGAAGGTTGGGCAATCGGTGCGATCCGTCGACGTAAGCAGCGATGATCCTGCATACAACATACCTAGGGTCAAACCTGCCATACATAGACGACTTGAATGGAGCGGTCACGGTCGGTCGGAGAAACCTCCTCGCCAGGAGGATGACTTGGGCGCAGAACTCATAGAGTCCCTCCTTCTCCCGTCCCCCCCATCATAATTGCTACTGAAAGAATCTCGACGCTCATTGGGAAAGCTTCGAACTCTCTATATTGTGTGTGCCCCTTAAGGCACTCTTACGCCTCGACAGCTCCTATACATAGTAAGCATATCGGTGTGCCATTCCACGCAGCCGTGGTGGAGCAACAGACGTGGCGGATCAGAAGTAATTACCGCTCCGCATTAACGAGCTGATCGGCCCGCAGATTACTGGAGCGGTTGGTATCCAAGATGTAGACGGCGCTGGCGGATAGGGATGATAGCGAGGAGGCTTAAAAACCGAGGAATGTCGGAATCATGACTACAGTGACGCAGAGAGATGGACGCGTTGAACTGTCTAGCAATCTTTGCAGGCATTCATTTCCGGCATGTCAAGTCACTCGGACAGTCCTGGATCCGCCAAGATCAGTAATCACACGCTTGGCCACTATACTACTTAGACCAGGGCGTGACAAGTGTCACACTTGGGGGGCTGGGCACACATCTATCTGGGAAGTTCGATTCTCCGAAGGACAAAGCGCATCAGATGTAGGAGTATCTGTCAATCTTCTGGCGTGGCCACTATTCGAGGCTGAAATGATGATAAATGTGAAAATTGCCTATGTATAATAGCTTGATGGAAGAAATCAAGAGATGCTTTCAGGTCTTCCAACGTAGCCCAGTGGACTTTGCAGCAAGCCGATAGCTCCTGATTCGGCTGGTGCACGAGAGCCAACAGGTAAGTTGGACTCTTGAGCAAGCTGGGGCTGACTGCGACATCAAATACATCATCGATTGAGTCCAACTAGGAACTTCAACCGACACCTAATTGCGGGCATCTAGCCGCGTACAAAGCAGGAAGGTTAAGCAGCACAAAGTAAGTCAGTGCCCATATGGCTTGGGTAACAGGACTGGGGCAATAGGGGCTGGCTAGTATCGTGCAGCAGGTCTCGAATAGATTGTAGCGCGCTTGGAATATCCGCATTGCTAGGGCTTACGACGCACGAAGAACCCTTTCGGTGTCTTTACAATAAGCAAACCTGCAATCAGTCAAGTGCCATACCGTCTTTGGGAACCCGCTCGTGACGGAGCGTTCCGTTGTTGACAGCTCTGAAGTCCGTAATGAAAGGGGCATCGTCACGCATACGCTAGTCCTCTCAAGGCACATGGGAACTCGATCGTGGACCGTTATTGCGTCCGGATACCCGCTGCCCAGAGTCTTGGCTTTCGTATGAGGAATAGCTCATCAAACAGCCGCCAGATCTGGTCTTTCGTCCGCGCCGTGGAGACTCCGGACCCGACAGGATTGCAAAGGAGTCTCAAGGTTGAAGTGTGTATTAAAAGAAAGACGTCTTTCAGGAGATCTCTCCAGATCGTTTTCTCCGATACGCTCTACCTTATTCCCTTGTCTCTTTACAACTTCCAGCTTCACTTGCAACTCGGGTTCGCGCCGGCGTGATCGAGTCATTCTTTACAATCGACTTCATGCATCCACTCTCTTGAACAAAACCCCACATTCGTTCCCACACGTACTCTACCGCTACCATGCGTCTCTCGGCCTCCTTTATCCTGGCTGCGGCCGCGGCGACTACGGCGTCGGCACAGACTGTCGTCGGCACGGCATACGGCTTCGCTACCGGCGTCACCGGTGGTGGTTCCGCCGCCGCTGCTACCCCGTCCTCGGCCGACGAGCTCGCCGAGTGGCTCTCGGACGACACTCCTCGCACCATCGTCATCGACAAGGAGTACGACTTCACCGGCAAGACCGCCAGCGGCGCGGGCTGCGACCGCATCAGCTGCAAGTCCACCGGCGGCGGCCAGCTGTACCTGGGAGAGCTCTCTTGCGGCAGCAGCGACAACACCGTGGCCACCGTCAGCTACGACGTCGCCGGCACCGAGTCCCTCGTCGTCGGCAGCAACAAGTCCATCATCGGCCTCAACGGCAAGGGCGTCCTGAACGGGAAGGGTCTCAAGATCAAGGCCGACGCCAAGAACGTCATCGTCCAGGGTCTCGAGATCACCAACCTCAACCCGGGCGTCGTCTGGGGTGGCGACGCCCTCGACCTGCAGGGCGGCAACGACGGCATCTGGATCGACCACTGCAAGTTCTCCCTCGTCGGCCGCCAGTTCATCGTCAGCCACTACGACGGCTCCCGCGCCACCATCTCCAACTGCGAGTTCGACGGCGTCACCACCACGTCCGCCTCGTGCAACGGCAACCACTACTGGACCATGATGCTCAACGGCGACGGCGACCAGATCACCCTCGACCGCAACCACTTCCACGACGTCTCGGGCCGCGCCCCCAAGCTCGGTGACAAGGGCACCTTCCAGGCCACCAACAACTTCTTCAGCAACATGAAGGGCCACGCTTTCGAGCTCTACGCCAACACCGTCGCCCTCATCGAGGGCAACGCCTTCGAGTCTGTCGACACCCCTTACGACGGCGAGGTCTACTCCAACACCTTCAACGTCCCCGATGCCTCTTCCGCCAGCGCCTGCACCTCCCAGCTGGGCCGTGCCTGCGAGATCAACAGCGTCGACGCCAAGTCCGGCAAGTGGACCGCCTTGAAGCAGACCACCGCCCTCTCGACCTTTGCCAAGCTCAAGGACTACCTCGTCGAGCCCGTTGCCGCCTCCGAGGTCGCCAAGCTTGTCTCCGCCAACGCCGGTACCGCCAACGTCGGTACGCCTTCCGCCGCCACTCCCACCACCCCCACCGAGGAGACTCCCACCGAGGAGACGGCGACGAAGGAGACCACCACCGCCGCCGCCGCCGCCGCCGCCACGCCTGTTGCCAGTGAGGAGGCCACCGTCGAGGAGCCTGCTGCCGAGGAGGAGCCTGCTACCGAGGAGCCCGCGGCCGAGGATTCTTCCTCCGGCGCGGCTGCCCAGCTCTGGGGCCAGTGCGGAGGAAGCGGCTGGACCGGTCCTACCGCCTGCGCCTCCGGCAGCTCTTGTGTCGAGCAGAACCCCTGGTACTCTCAGTGCCTGAGCTCCGCCGCCAGACGCAGCATGAAGGGCCTTCGCCGCGTCTAAGATGCGATGAAGCATGTTTTCAACCAGTACATATTCCAGAGTTCTGAAAGCGAGGCCAGTTCTTTTTGGTGCCTTTCGAATCCGTAATTGAAAGAATAGCAGGAGAGAAGGCGGAGGAACACGTGTTGACCTCACCCAACTATAAAAATGCAAAGACAATTTGCGATAATCTAATACATGCACTATTAATTACCATGGGGTGTTATCCCACACTAGTTCTTAACTAATGTCAGTTTCACACATCAGTTGAACAGCCGCGTAGATTATCCAAGGCCGCAGACTTCCTGGAGGTGTTGACCGGGCTTTGTGACAACCAGTGTGGGCGTTTTGCGAGCACATATCGACATCCATCAGTGCTACTCACATTTTCAATATGCCGCTGTTGACAACCTGGTCAGTCTGTGTTTTAAGCCATTCATTTGCCTTTGGGCAATTACTTTTGGGATAACTAGCCAAGTTCAACCATCTGAGATATGCACAAACGCTAGACTAATCAAAAAGTGACCATGGTCGAGAAACCTGATTTGCTTCACAAGCTCATAGTTATGACCAATCATATTGACCGGCCTATCCTTCGCAGCCAGATATCTACAGTGGTTGAAAGTACGTACACTCGTAACAACGAAGTACAAGAAGTAGAATCAATGAATCCTGTCCAGGGAGGTTTCCCCAGAGCACGAAAAGGGCAGCCCGTCAAGAACCACCCGGGCACTTTCAGCGCTTAGAAGCTGAGGGTCTGGCCAGCAGTACCGACAACCTTGCTCTTGACGTTGGCCTTGCCGTACAGAGTGTACTTGTAGGGAATCTTGCCGGAGCCGAAGTCGCCCTTGGGGGCGGTGTTCTCGCCGCCGCCGTAGGAAAGGTCGGAAACGGTGGCGGAACCGGTCGTCTTGGAGTCGGCGGACAGGATGACCTTCTTGCTGGAGTTCTCCCAGACGGAGGACTCGACGCGGACCTGGGCGCCCATTCTGGTGTTGACGCCGGTCGAACCAACCTGTTGGAGCCTCTTGTTAGCTTGCTGATCTAGGACCTGGGGATCATGTTGGGTCGCGTGCGCATTTACCTTGTTGTAGAAGTTGTTATAGATGTGGGCCGTGCCGAATCGGACAGAAGGGTTGCGCGAGTTGACGTTGTTCCAGTAGTTGTTGGCGTAGGTCACGCGGAGCTTGCCCTTGTCGGCGGTCTGGCTGTCGCTGTGGCCGACGAGCGACGTCTTGAAGTGGTCGTGGAGGTACGTGTTGGACACGGTGACCAAGTCGGCGCCCTTTGTGATGTCGATGAGGCCGTCGTAGTAGTCCTTGCCGGAACCGAGGTCGGAGGACACGTCGCAGTGGTCGACCCAGACGTTGGTGGACTCCTGGATGCCGATGGCGTCGCCGTCGGACTCTTTGACCTTGGAGATGTCGAGGTTGCGGACGATGACGTTCCTGACCTTGTTGATGTAGAGGCCGGCGCCGACAATCTTGGAACCCCTTTGGCCGACAATGGTCTTGTCGGACTGCACGCGGACCTTGGCGCTGCCGGAGATGGTGCCCCTGACGACGATGTTGAGCTTGCCGCTCGACTCGGCCGCCTTGGTGAACTGGGCCAGGGTCGACACGGTGGTGGTGGAGCCGCCCTTGCCGCCGGTGGTGCCGCCGTTGGTGCTGGCGTAGCCGATGTTGCAGGACTCGGTGATGGCGGCGCGCTTGGCGATGGTGCCGGCGGACTGCTCGTCGACGGTGGGCGTGGGGGCGGCCGAGACGAAGCCGGCGAGGGCGAGGTTGAGGACGTTGGAGAACTTCATGTTGATGATGGGGTGTGACTCAAAAAAGGTGGAGGGAAACAGAAGTATGTTGCAGAAGCCAGCTCTTGTACAAGAAAGCAAAAAAGAATGTGATGATGGTAAAAGAGTGACAGTGGTAGAGAAGGATACCAGACTGGAAACATGGACAGCTCGATAAGAGCTTCTCGCGTCTCTTATATCGACCAAGAGGTCAACATGGCTATTTGATGGTGACCTTCTCCTTTCCCATTCCCACAAGTGTGACCCCCTGGCCAAGCTGGATACGTCGGCAACGCGGTGTTGGCATCACTCGCTCGTCTGCCTACGACCTGCCAACGATGCGTCAAGAATACGATGATAAGACCCACACGTCTACCAGATGGCTGGCTCACGCAGGCAAAGTGTCTGGAGAAGCGCCGGCAGCTGCTTGGTGCGTTGCTTGTGCTTCTTTTCTGATCCATCTCGAGTTTCTTTCTTCGGACTTTGGAGCATCAAGCCAAGTCCATCTTTCGACTACTGTCTTTCTAATCACTGAATTGAGAGGCTGATGAACAAGCATACCACTAAAAGGAACAAACAATTCGCAGCTGGATTCCAGTGATCAGCAGCGGACGACCGAAGCTTTGGGGTCGCGCGTGTCGTTGAAGCACAAATTGCCCAAGACATCCAAGAGTCTTGGAAGGCTTGGGAGGTGGAAGTGGGCCAGCCCGGAACCAAATCGAGGCAAAAACGCGCGCAAGCACGACAGGGCTGATGTCTCCCGTCTCCCCGAGCGAGAGGTCGACGTCGCAGAGCCCCAACATCACGCAAGCTAGACCTTCCGCAACTACCCACCATCCTGAAATTTGCCGTGCATGAGCGGTCACCGGCTGGACTGACGACCAAGAAGCACTAAACTTTGACCGGCTAGCACTATTGACGCCGAGCGTTACAGATGGAGCTTGCCTCGAGAAAGAGTAACTGGGCAATCTTTGGTCCTTCAACGATGAGTTTTCCCGGTTTCTGGGCTTCATGCCGCACCGCAGAGACGAAAGATTTACCATACAGCAGTCGCTGTAAGTGAGATTAATCGTCTTCATGCTCCGGAGTTCACATCTAGAAAGACAGAGGAACAGAAGAAACAACACACGTAGAGCGAGCAACGGGACCAGTCAGCGTGGCAACACCTTCTCCCGTGGCAGCTTGGGATCTCTTCCCAGCGCAGGTCCAGTCTTAAAACGGGGCTGGGTTCTCTTCGGACTCCAGATGAACCCACCGAAATCCTAGGAAGCCAAGTCATTCCAGATTGCCCTCAATGCCAAGAAGGATCTTCGGCATCGTCGTCTTGGTTGGCCATCACGGGGCGGGGCGGAGCGGAGCGGACCGAGTTGCCGAAGCCTACCAGCTCCTCTGACTCTTCACAACAACACCAAGGAGGTGAATCTAAACAAGAGTTCAAGTAATGGCATATGCTGAATCTAGCGGGGATTTTCTTTCAACCCCTCTCAATCTTGTTAGGTTTTCTCGGCAATACGAAGAATGATACTGCTGTCGGTACTCGGTATCGGTATACATGTGGCTCATTCCGATTCGAGCTGATCAAGTATTCCGCCCAGACACTGGAACTCGAGTGTTGTAGAGAGAATTTCCGAGTAACTTTTCTCTCTTAGCTCGCACCTCATTGCCGTTGTTTCTTTACTCGTCACGTCAGACGTAAGCTTCTGAGAACTCTCCCAACTCCGCAGAACCAAACCGAATGTTGACTAATACGATGCTCTGACTAAGCGTCAGCGGCGACGATGCCAGTGACGCGAGGAACGTCTAACCGATAACAGACGTTATCACTCAAAAGGATCAAAGGAGGGGTCGATAGTGCCAGATCTCTCTGAACGCGCATATAAGGTAGACTATCGACGACAACGCATGCCAAGAGACCGGAAGTAATCGAATACAGCCGTAGTTTGGAATTGAAGCAACCATGGATCTCCTCATCTGCGGCACTTGCGGCGTCCAGTATGACAGCCACGCCGTTAAATCATGCAAGATCTGCGATGACCCTCGCCAATACGTGGCGCCAGATGGGTAAGCCTCAACGACTGCTTCAGGACTTTCTACTGGTCTAACGTTTGTTCGTAGCCAATGGTTCACCACCCTCCGCGACCTTCAAGACTCCAAAAAGTACACCAACGTCTTCACAAAGGACAAGTACAACTCCGCCGTCATCGCCGTGCAGACGCAGCCCCAGGTAGCCATCGGCCAGCGCGCGTTCCTCCTCCGCTCGGCCGAGGGCAACGTCCTCTGGGACTGCGTCACCTACATCGACCGAGACACCGTCGCCCGCGTCGACGCGCTCGGCGGCATCTCCGCCATTGTCATCTCGCACCCGCACTACTTCTCCACCGCGCTGCACTGGGCCGAGGCCTTCGGCTGCAAGGTCTACGTCTCGGCCGAGGACGGCGAGTGGCTCACGCGCCGCGGCGACGCCCACGTGCTGTGGACGGGGCGGCAGCGGGAGTTTGCAAACGGCAGCTTCCTCGCCGTCAAGGTTGCCGGCCACTTCCCGGGGAGCTCGGTGTTGCTGTGGAGGAGCGAGAAGAAGCTGTTCGTCGCGGACTCGGTCATGGTTGTTCCCAGCGGGGTGTACCACGTCGACAGGCCTCCCGGGACGGCCAGCTTCTCGTTCATGTGGTCGTACCCGAACCTGGTGAGTAGCCTCTCTACGCTCTGCGTGGCAGTGATGGCACATGTGGACCGATCGCTGACGAGGACACGGGGCAGATACCCCTTTCGCCGGATGATGTTCACGGAATCTGGAAGGCCGTTGCCGGGCTCGACTTTGAGGATGCATACAGCGCGTTCCCCGGTCGAGATGCCAGGGGTGACGCCAAAAGGCGTTTCCTGGAGAGTGCTCAATTGTTTGTCAGGTCGATGGGTTACCTTGACCACGCCATCCACAGCGAATCTCTCTGACTTGTCGTGTCCCAAGCTGTCATGGACAATGCCAACATGACTGTCTTGGCTTCATGTTCATACTTCGCCGATGTTTCTGGACCCTGTTCTCGAGTCGGGCGAATGGCAACTTGATGAAAACCCAGAAATTATAAGGTCGTTGCAGTTTGTTGCGCATCTTGGTGCCCACCGTTTCCCCATATCTTGATATGAAGCAACAATCACCACCGGATCCAAGCGTATGACGGTAGTCACTGGATCATCGCTGGATCAGGGCATGAAGTGACTGTTACGTTACCACCGGATAAAGAAGCAGCCTCTATTGCTATTCACCATTACACGACTTCGAGTCTCCAATGAGCGCACACGCCGCGATATTTGCGAAGCGCTTCCACGCTGATCTTCGGTTCTCTCATCAAGCAATGTGTATAGTTATTCGAAATGCCCCTGGTAACCCTTCCGGCACCAAGTTCTCAAACCTCAGTAGTCCAACTCGCTCGAATACTTCAACCTTGCCACCAAACCTTGCCACCAGTACATCTCCCTGTCCTCTCGACAACAAGGCCAATGGTATCTGACACATGCTCACTCTCGCGGACAGAGCCGATGAAGAAGCATGCCAGTAGCCTACTCCCATCAAAAGCAGGCGGGACGTCATCCCGAACCACACATTCGACAAAGGAAGAGGTCCTGTATGTGGCACTGCCCTCTTTTCGAGAGTCACTCAGTCCCCATTGAGCCAGGCTCATCTCGCAGAAGGTGCCCGTGACCCTGAGAACATGATGAAGGTCCGATTTGCCGTCCGCCTCGCCAGGGTCGAGCCAGATGTCTTCTACCACCATGGTCTCCTGCCACGTCCCGTCGAGGCCTCCAAAACTGACGCCCAGTTCGACCGATGACCAGCTCCAGGACGGCTTCGACCTTTGCTTGCTTCGACCTTTGTTTTGGTTGGCAAAAGGGCCATCCAGGAAAGACTGCGCCCAAGCGCCTCCCGCCAATGCCCTGCCACGTTGTTCGCTCCCGTCATCAGGCTCAGCTTCTCCGTGACCGATGACAAGGCCACCAGCCGGTCCGAGTAGTTTGTAAACTGACAGGCGCTGCATCTCTCGATCAACCCCATCCATGCAGGACCCAACACGAGCTCGACGTCCGAGGCTGAAAGTCGCTAATCGGGTGTGTCATGGTCTCGGACTAGGTTTCTCAGCCCCGCGCCGAGCAGATCCCAATCCCCGATGACGTTCCGCCACGACTCGGTGTACGGGATGCCATGCGTCTTGGGTCTTGGAACGAACCGCATGTCCTTGCCGGGGCTATTTTCACCTGCACGGAGCTCGTTGCACTCCCAAAACAGCGCGTCCCGAGAAGGATACAGCACCCGGCGTGGTAGAGCACGCTCCTGGACGCACCAGCCCCTGGAGAGCAAGTGAGACTTCTCCATGGCCGCGTCGGTGGGCGGACCGCGCAAGCCGACGAGGCGCATCCGCGTCGATTTGTAGTTTTTGCCGGATGTTCCCCAGCAGTAGCTCAGCGTCACATACTCGCCTGCTTGGCTTTTCCCTTCTATCAAGCGGATGGACACATCTTCTAACTGAGGATCATCATTGCTTTCCTCGTTCCGTGGCGGACTAACATCAATGACGTGCGTGGGCAAAGGGGGGTGCCCGTCCTTCGGAACTGCCACATTCTGTACTGCCGCAGTAACGGGGAGCTGCGGGATGAGTGTTCATCTGTGCACTTTTGCAGCCAGATAAGAATTGTCTGCATCACTGAATCGAAATGAACACCTTCTTTGAAGTTTACTAGGAAAACATCATCGTTAGAAGGGAGCACATGACGCTGACGCTTGTTCTGCAGCAACAGGTCTACAGAGCCATTGATAGTCAGCCACCCACGTATTATCTCTCCGACGGCCTCGCCTTGCGGTGGCGTCGGAAGGTTTGCCTCGCACCACCCCTCGCCTCGTAGCTGGACCTGAAACTTGATCGTACTTTGCGAATAGTCCAGATCGGACATCTGCCAGCAGACCTCCACCGGTCGATCGGAGCTTTCAAGACCCTCAAGGGTGGTCACGTTGTAGATGACTTCCTGTCAGATGATGCGGCACAGGTTGCAGCCCGCTGCCGAAGCCTCCAGATGCCCAACGCTGGGAAAGAGGTTGACCCAGTCGCCATAGCCCGGCGACTGGGTCCTGGCTAGCAGGCAAGCTTGCGTTATGGCTTGAAGGCATCTGCCGCAGTCTTCGCCGCTGATGGTGGGCTGACTCGGTTGGGAGATGGTCATTCCGGGCTGATGTGGTGTTTGGGGATCGCTGACTATCTTGGAAGATGTGAGCCGAATTGCTGCCTTCTCTCCGCTTCTGCAGGCTTATGTATCCTGCAGGCGTGGTAGACCGATCAATCGGCCGTGATCTGTGTATTGCTTCATCGCTACAACTCTCGTCTCCCAGGAGTCTGATCTAGAAAAGGGACCGATAGAGAGTGAGGTTATCTTGTCCCTGATTCGATTTGGTTTTCCGACTCGGCTGCGCTTCGTCATCTGTTTCCTATGTGCTTCTCATTCCCATGAAACCCTTCTGAGTAGCCTGCTGCTCGAGATTCTTAACGTGGGTTGTATCTCAGAACCGGTCTCGAACGGCAACCTGCTCAGTAATGCAGTCTTTGCAGCACCTGCGGCTGCACGAGGTGCTACTCGAATTGATGTCCACTTCCATGGGGCCATCGCCACAACCGCAACAGTAGAATACCCAGATTAGCCTCTTGCCTCTTGTTGCTGGCTTGTTCGGCTTCGGAGGCTTGTTCGGCTTTTTGATCGGTCTTTCTTTTGCCCACGCATGGGCACGTTCGAGCTGCCTCATCGGACCTTCTTCTCTAAGCCTGTTGTGTTTCCAAACGGAATGGAGTACCATTTCATGCTCACGTTGAATAAGGCTGTACTGCTGGCTTTCTAATTCTGGCAGTCTTGATAGGCGAGGCCGCGAGGGTCGTGAACATGCTCGATGTTTCAAGAAGCAGGCGGTCAACGGACGAGAGGTTTTCAGATCTTATATGTGATGCCGCCGAAGATGCTAGAAGTTGCGCTCAACAGCAGTCCAGCCTTGCTTCCTCGCCCTCTAGTAATAAACATTATGGCACGATACTGATCTCATCTCACGTACGGGGCATATACCAAACTCTACCTTCGAGATGAGTGCCCTCCCAACAGATTCGACCTACCATGTAGTGTCTGTCACTCCAATAGTACTAAGCGCGGGACTTTGGTGTTAACGTAACACACCAATGGCTTGTTAAGACTCGACTCTGTCAAGTAGTATCGAAACATGCTCATCGCTGCCTGGATCTTGCAGTCGGACCAGCTGACGAACGAACCGGTATAGCCTACCATAAGCTCCCAGTCCGCTGCAGTCCGACTCATTTTTGGCAACTGCAGTCTCACACCATACTGCTGATGAAGTCGGAACATAGAGAGGCACCCAGTGTATACAGTACACAAGGCAGACAGTTGTCTCAACCACGGTACAATTACACTTGGCATTTCCTTCGATTTCTTGATATGCTATTGAATCATCCCCAGAGACATACTTATGGACACCTATAACAGCGTGGCGCATAGACAAAGCTCGCGGAGCGAGGCTAAGCATCCCAGCAATGGTCGTTTCTGAGGTAACAGGCGCGACGGATACCCGCTTCTCCGAGGAGAATATCTCACGGTGAGAGTATCTCTGGGCATAATAAGACTGCCTAGCCTGACAATCGAAAGGGATACTGTAGGTGTCACGAACCATACCGTTAGGCCTACGGAGATAGGTAGGTAAAGGCTTGTTCGTGTTGAAAGCTATCTGCGCAGCGGTATCGCCTGATATATGGGTTCATGGGTGTACCTTATATATGAATTATCTTATGTGAGCAGGCCACGTGACCCGGGATAGCAGCCCATAGGCATGAAGCTATTACGACAGTAGGATATACACTGTTCATCGAGTTCAAGGCATCAGACGATGACATACTTCTTCTCCGACGATTCGATACCGCACATATCAGAGTTCTTGTGCACTTGCAGGACCAGATTCACCAGCTTGAGGGACGCCTCGAATCCGTTGAGCAGCGACGAAGCTCTGAATCCGTAAAGAGGGACAAGCAAGACGCTGCTCGCGGGGATCCTGAAACCGAAAAGGTGATCAACGAGATGCGCATGCGTCTGGGAGAGAGAGTATGGCACGAGTTTTCCCCATACCTATACGGCTTCGGTCGGGAAATGACGGCAGGACTGCCACACCAGACTTTCTGTTGTGCCGATATCTCCAGGTCAAGGACCGCATGCCAGCACCTAGACTCAACGTCCAGAACGTGGCAACCTGGCTAGACAACAGAGGCGACCCCATCAGCAGCGAAGAGGTCGGATTTGTGAAGGACAAGGATCTAATCTCACTGGCTGCGGCGGAAAAGCCGCCCATCCGCCGCCTGTTCGAGCAACAAATTCTCGCGCGTGCCCGAGGCCTTTGGGGACTCTTTTCATCGAGAAGAGGGCAGGGACAGCGAGACGACGGGCTCCGTACCACCGTTCGTGGAGATGACGAGACCGTCACGTTCGTGGCTGGCATTGCAGCGTTTTCCGTCGTGCTGTTGATGCTCATCGCGCCACTGTGCCTAGTTGTCTTTCTGCAGGTGGAGGATGTACGAGGTGGATGATGCGTAATGCGCAGTGTCTTGGGGGTACTGATGAAGTGTCTTAGTGTGTTGCGATAATTTTGTTTCCTGACTCTAGACTCTTGACGGAGTCTCGCGGTATTATTCGACACCAGAACTATCCCGTAACACGACAACATATAAAACAGACGCCATGTAATGCTTCAAGACAAAAGCCTCAACGCCTCGTCTTGCCCACCTCCCTCTGCGACCGCCCGAGCCAGGCCGTCTGCTCGTCCAGGCGCCCGTAGTGCGCATCCACGATATCCTGCTTGCGGTAGTCCAACCTGTGCCCGCAGCGGGTGAAGAGGACGTCGTGCGGCGTGGCCGAGTCGTCGCAGCAGCCCCCCCAGCAGTCGCCGATGCGGTCGATGAGCGACTGGAAGGGCTGGGCCTCGCTCCGGCGGCTGCGGTCGATGATGTTGAGCATGGTGGGGATGGCGACCTCGTGGAAGAGGTCGGCGCAGCCGTAGACGGACGCGAGGAAGACAAAGTCGGCGAAGAGGCGGCGCGGGACGTAGTAGATGTCGGACCAGCCCACGCAGAACTCGGGCTCGCGCACGTCGTAGCCGCGGCCCATGCGGACGAGCTCGCCGTTGACGGTGACGGCCTTTTCGTGCCACTTGTTGTACCACCCCCACCACTGCGGGAACTTTTGCCAGTCCGTCATGCACATGTAGCGCGGGCCGTCGCCGTCGTACTGGCGCGTGTTGTGCGACGTCGGGAACCAGATGGACTCGCGGTTCTCGTCGACCCAGGCCATGGGGTCGATCCAGGAGTCGAAGTGGAAGTACATGAGCCCCTCGATCTCGGGCTGCGTGTCGAGGATGAGCTGCATCGTGCGGGCGACCTGCATGTAGATGGTCTCGTGGTGGGGGTACTGGGAGTGCGTGAGGTTGTGGTACGAGGCCGGCTTGTCTTCCATGACTTCGGGCATCGAGACGTGCACCGTGTGGAAGAAGGGCTGGTATTTCATGAGCAAGGGTATGCGTTCGGTGCGTTTGGCGTTCCAACGGATCATGGCGAGCGTGTTGCTGAACGGCGAGGCCGTCAGGTTGCCTGCGCCGGTCTTGACCCGGTAGGGTTCCTGTTTCTCGGTGAATGGGCGGATGATGTTGGCTGGCGGGGTTTTGCAGAACTCTTCCGTGTCGTCGCGCATGACGAGCCGGTATTCGGGAGTATGTGGTGGTTCGGAGATGGTCGCGAAGGGGACGACGATGCCAGCGCCGATGAAGCTGGCGAGGGTCAAGAGACTGAACTTGAGCTTCTGCGAAACCGTCAGTGTGGTGTTGGAACCAGTTCGTAGCGCGTATCGTCACCTTTGACTTGGCCGACGTCTGGCAATCCCTCTCTTCCATGGACGCTGAGCCAAAGTCCTTGACGGGACTGTACTTCATGTACGCGAGTGAGGCGATGAATATCAGCACAACGCCCGGGATGAGAAAGCCGCTGTATCTCGCCGCGAAAAAGCTTGCCGATACCAGTAGTAGAATGATGGTCGTCATGTCGGTCGTGAACCACCGGGCCCAGGAGTCGATATCTGCACCATGTTAGCTGGCGTCAAGTAGCTGTAACATCACGTCGCGTACTTTGCGATGCCGCCGTACCAACCAGGCCAAGCAGTGTTGTAAGCGCAACGACCGAAAGACCCTTGCTGTTGTATCCGCTGAAGAAGCTCGGCTCGAGGGCGCTTGTGTAACGTACGAGAGCGTGAACGACGAGATTCAAGACAGCACCATATGCGCCGAGGACGACGTTGGCTGCGTTGGTCCCTAGGTCAGTCGACTTCAACAACCTCTCGGTGTGGATATCAGCCAGGGCGGCGGACGCTGCTTGGCCGACAAGCAGGAAGTAGAGGTGCAGCTGGTAAGTCGACGCTCTCGTCTTGAGCTGTGGGTAGAACTGCGAGAGAACGAGACCGGATGTTTGGATGAGGAAAGCCATCCATCGTGTCTTGGGGCCCTTCAGACCGAATCCTGGTGTCGCAAACAACGCGGCAGCGACGGCGATGCCCGTCTTGGTGAGCTGAATGGTTCCTGGATCGGCGACTAGATAGTTGACGAAAAGCTGTAGCAAGATGATCTAGTTAGCTGCGTCCATCTGATCCGAACGAGGTGCGTACGAGGTTGTTCGCGAGCATCTGCAGAAGCGCTATCCTCGTCATCGCGAGCCTCACATCCGACCCTTCATCGCCCCAAACATGGCGCCAGAGGGCCCGGACTCCTCTAATGTGCGCGCGCCGTGCCTTCTTCTCGGTGTTGATCAGGTCGACCAACGTCCGACCATCCTCGCGACCAAGATCCAGCTCCTCGTTCCCACCTAGCGACGAGTACTCGGCGCCGCTGGCCGTTCGTTTGCGGACCTGGCGCCGGAACAGCAGCGTCGCAATCACGCACCTCAACACCTCGGAGATGGTGAGCGACGACGACGGTGAAAAGTTGAACTGCCCTCGCTCGCGGGCGTAGAAGAGATTCGTGGCGGCGCCGACTTGGAGGGCGACCAGTCCGAGCGCTGCGAGACACGGGACGAGACCGGCGCCGGCGCCACCGAGGCGGGATGTCCCCCGGTTGATGGTCATTTTGAACTTGGTAGAGGTTAAGGAGCGGCGCGACGTGTATGCTGTCCTACGTCGCTTGTAGTTTGCGTCTGGCGGTTCACCTGGTCGGCCGAGAAGACATGATGTGCCCGCTCACTCGTCGCAAGTGTTTCAAGCGTGAGGAAAGGAAGAGAGAGAAGAGGACAGAGAGACCGCCCAGTTATGACGAGAGACGACTCGCGGCGGCGACGGCGGTGGGGTGGGCGATCAGCAATGTGCGGCACGCAGATTCTAAAAAAGGGCCCCTGGCTCTTCGGCGGTTCGTACGGAGCTGACTGATGAGGGTAATTTTGGAATGGGAAAACCGGGGACTGGGCAGGGGAGCAAGCTGTTGCGGCGGTGCTGTCGATGGCACGATGCAGCAGAGGGTGCGAAGGATTCACATCTGACCGGCCCATAAGCACGATCTCTGTGGTCAAGAAGTGACTCTGGATAAGAGCTGCAGCTGCGTGAAGTCTCGTCTATATTCGCTGCCACCAGTTGTGACTGTTGATGTCGAGATTGAAGAAACTGACCAGCAACTTGCTTGTTAACTAACTTCTCTGTTGGTAGGGACTACTCCATTCAATGATAATTCGGAACGTGGGCGGGTGTGACGGAGTGAAGCCGCCCGTCAGGGGTCGTGAGCCCGAGCATAAGATCAAGGAAGCCCCATTTCGGTCGAGGGTCCGGTCGACATCAGATTGATTGCGCTCGCAGCGGGTTACTTTCCAAGATCCTGGGAATGGTGACACTTGGGCAACCAGAGTGGACCGACGATTCTGGAGGTTTCCGCTACGGCGAACCTTTTACTGTGGGTGGGTAGTTGCCATTGGGACACTTCTAAAACAGTTCGGCGCAGTAGACAAGAGAGTGTGTTTGACGGATAGACGAGTAGTTCCCGTGTTGACGCAGAGGAAGAGTGAGTTTGATGGCCCTGAGTTACAGGGCGACGGAACAATCCTATACAGAGGAGACTCTATGCCCGTACACATGTTGTGCCGCCGCGCGTCTCCAAACCGTAATTTTCTAGTTTCCCAAAAAGCCTCGAATGAGTGGTTGGTTGGCTGCATTACCTTTGCTCGCCTGGGAATCAGCGTCTCTGATTCTCATTATGAGACTTGGTGGGCACGTGTCCTGGTTAAAGCGGCTTTCAGCATGAGTCGTGATGGGTATTGGGGCGTTTTCGCTTCAAGGACACTGCCTGCTTGGTGAAAAGTGAGAACGATTATCAGAATGTTGGCCTCGAGCGACGGACCTCTGCTATTGGACACATGGGGTCCGCAACAACCAGGATCAAGCTTCGTGTCCATGACTCCCCCTGTCTAGCACGGTTCAACTATGGCGTAGCCGTGACGGAGACTTCGCTTCGCTGGGAGGTGCCGAGAGAAACCTTCCCGACGGGCTCGACGGGATCACGCACGGCCGCCCTGTTGGGGTGATGGCTGTCAATGACAGGGCGGAAAGGAAGCGAACATCAAGCCTAGGTGTAGAGGATGGGTGGGCCGTCCATCATCTCAACATCATCAGTTCGATACTCAGACAGTCTGCTGGCTTCGGAGACGGAGTGCATCTCGCTCGCTCACATGCTTGGATGGGATGGCGGCTAGACCGTTGGACCAATGGAACTTGTGTCTATCGGCAGCAAGGCGCACAGCCGCGAAACTGCGCCGCACCACTGGCACCCTCGCAGTTTCTCCTCCTTCCCCTTGAAGAACTGCGAAAGATAAGCGGAATGTCGAGAGCGTATCATTTACTGACTCTACGACTATCTCAGGTCGTAATTGTTTCTCCTCCGACGCAAATCGTGGCTCTAGTAGCATCTGGTGAGGATCTCGATTGTAACCAAAGGCCCTACGCTTATGAACACGGCTTGGTAGATGAGGAATCGGTGTCCGTATCCGTAGTTGAGCGTCAGATCAATCCATTTGACAGGTGGCCCGAAGAGAACTTCTGCAGCGTCGTATTATCACCCGGGCGTGGGCGTCAGGGATGCTGCCGGGGACTAACCATCTTCAGCAACAGTCAACGGGCGAGAACGAAACAAGTACCAGATTAATCAGTTACAAGTAAGTAGAAGAATACCAAGAATTCTCTGGGCAGGTCTCGAAGTGGCGCCAAGACATCCAACAGCTTTTCCCTCCTGATAAAACAAGAAACACCACTTGCTACAGTGGCCTTTTGCGAGTAGGGGCGTCGTACGCTTGTGTACTACTTGATCTTCCGTCGCCCGGGCAGAAAGCAATTGCAAAAGGGTGCGGCACAGCTTTTAGGCCCACTGCCCAGGTGAGATGATGATCACGATGCATTTCCAGCTGCCCCGTCGCGCCGTCTAAGCAACTGGCGCGTTATGCTTCAAAAAGCCAGGTGCACCAAGCCGTTAGATTTGGAACATTAGCAAGACGTGCAATCACCTCGCACGCTGATGCAACTTGCAGTCTTTCTACATAAAGCGGTGTCGTGTCGCATATCGTCCAGATACATTGCTCCCACGTCAAAATTCAGCATTTGACGTTGACAAGGACTCGCGAATGCAAAATCTGGATAGCTTGCCGCCTGTCCCGGCGAATATGCCGGCTCGGTCCCCGCTCGGTCCCGGGTGTGGCTCCGGCGGTCCGTGCCAAAGCCCCACACATTGCCGGAAGTTTCCGGCCGCAATCCCGGCTTCGCTATATCACCAATTCCACGCACGTTTACGGATTCCGCGACCTGCTAGCTTACTTCGGCATGTGCAAACCTCCCTTGACATGCCCCACCGTTCATTCGGCCCGTATAGACTCGGATCATGAGTGATTTGGGTGCACTCTTTGATAACTGCTAAGCCCCCGTCACGCATTCCCGTCTCATCTAGTCGCTTTAGACTTTGGAGAGATCAGTCCGCTTTGCGGCTATTGACTTAGACTTTTCCAAATGGTCCATTTTCCTGCATGCTCTGTTGCACCGCGGCCCGAATAGGATGACATCTCCGTGCTTGGCCACTAACATGAAGAAACAGTCCCACTCGTTGTTGGCAAACGTATGGCCTGACTCTTCATGCGGATATATCAGGGCCGCTTGGTCCTCGCCCACATCGAAAGATTTTAGGGCTGCTGCCTCTGTTTTTCAATTTTCATGTCAAATCAGGCTAGTGGTACTGATGAAACCCAACAAGCAGCCCATTCATCCGAGGAGAGAAGCTTGGATTCGTCACAACGTCTGATGGATGCTCTGCCGTGCAGTAGCTCGCGCATCTTGTGACGCAGGTTTCGAGTCTGAGCGCGGAAGAATGTGCTGGCTACACTCCATGGCATTGTCCCGAGCAATTGATGGCAATGCTACAAGCGAGCGCGTAGTTCAGAAAGAAAGATGTTGTCAGATGGCGGATGAGAACTCGGAGACGAACCCTGTCTCGATCCAAGTCAATGGTTCTAACATGGGCTCCCAACGAATAACAAGTTCGTTTGTATGTAAGGCTAGAGGCTTATGTTAACTATCGCTTTCAAACGTACCCACAACAACCACGCAATACACGAAGGAGTTTGGATCCACAATTTGTTTTCGCCCTTTGGTCATTGATGTCCTCTGTCACCGATGCCCTGCTTGACTCGGCTCCAACGTCCACAGGCTTAGGACGGACAACATGTCCGCCTTGGGAGGAATCAGCATTATCGATTCCTATCAGTCATGAGTAATCCTCGCTGCCTCTTCGCACTACCCGCGAGTTCCTCGAAACCCAGGAGCCCAATACCAAGCCGGAACCGCGTTTGGAGTGGCCCGGTCCAGGTCCATCGCCGGCAACCATCTGAAAGCCCCCTCTCACAAACAGCATTCTCCTGGTTCGTCTGGGCCCCGTGTGCCCTCCCCCTCACCCATCCGCTATTCCCGCACGCTTCTATGCGGACAACATCCGCAGTAGACGTGTAGTCCTGTGTGCCGGAAGAAAGAAAAGCTTAACGTAGGTGGCGGGCTAGAACAGTTCCATGGAAACCGGTAATCATTGTGCTGTTAACCGATGACCGGCTTGTCAGATGTTTATATTGAGGCTTGCGGTCCCGCTCAGAACGCCCGCTGGAAGTCCAGATGTGGCTCGAGCCGAATGTCGGGGCGCAAATGCGAGCTGCTTCATCCTAGGGGTCGCTCTCTGACAGCGCTCTTGTATCTCGTTTTTACGCCCGCAGTTGAGCTTCTCGACTCGCGTGGGTCAGGGCAAAGACGGCTGTCCGCCCAATGACGCCGTGATGGCTCAGATCGAGTCGCGAGGACCGTTGATCGGGGGCGTGACGTGGTTTCTCTGCTTCTTTTGCGGCCTCTTTTTGGCCTTGCGGGTGTATGCCAAGCTGAGTCGGCACCAGAAGCTGTGGTGGGATGACTGGATCCTGATCTTCTCGTGGGTATGTACTTCGGCTCCCGTCACCGAGCACAAAGAAATGTCTAACGTAGCAATACAGACTTGTCTGCTTGCTGAGTCCATCATCACGCAGCTGGGCATCAACATTGGATTCGGGCGCCACTACTACGACATCGATCCGCCGAATCTCATGACCATTGCCATGTATACCTCGATCGGCGCATCGATATCTTGTTTTGCATCCACCGGCAGCAAGGTGGGATTCGGGGTGACGCTCCTACGACTTACGACCGACTGGTACAGGATCTTTGTATGGTTTGCTGTTGTCACGTTGACCGTCATCATGTTGCCTAGTGCGACTTTGACGTGGCTCAAGTGTACGCCCGTACAGAAGAACTTTAATAGTCAGATGGAAGGAACGTGCTGGGACAAGTCGATCACGCTCAACTACGGCATCTTGAACGCCGCCTGGTGTGCTGCTATGGACTTCCTGCTGGCACTGGTTCCATGGAAGTTAATATGGGGTATGCGGATGAGAAAACATGAAAAGATTGGCATATGTGTCGCCATGAGTCTGGGCTGGCTGTAAGTGTACCTCGACTTCCGCCATGACCGTTTGGTGCTGATGACTGGTTGATAGGTCCGGGGTCTGTGCCATAATCAAAGGTGTTTATCTCGTTCAACTAGAGATGGGTGACTTCTTCTGTAAGTCTTCCGTCTGGATCATCGTGGATCATCAACCAATGAAATGCAGACAACGGCAAGGACGTTACCATCTGGACTGCTGTCGAAACAACGACGGCTATAGTAGCTTCGTCGATACCCGTGTTGAGGGTCTTCGTCCGAGAGAAGGCGTCGACCCGCGGATACAATAACAACAGAAGCGACGACTCCAACGATGTCGCACTCAACACCTACCGAGGAACAGTCAAATCGACCGTCACTACAATCTCCTCGAAAACAACTACGCCCAGAGGCAACCACACGGAACAGAACACCAAAGCGCCTTTGCGACCTATACCAGAATTCGAGCCCATACCCCTTGACGTGATCATGACAGAACCCATCGACATTGAGGGCCAGCTTTTTTCTCTTAACAAAGAAACTCGTCTCAGAAATCACGGTCATACGCCTTGAAGAGGTTGGGTACTGATATAGGAGGAGAAGAATTATCGGCGTTGTTGACAAGATACCCAGCAGGATCAGTTTGGAACAATCTAGAAAAGCACCTCAGTTGCGGCACAGCAGAAACGCAAAATAAAATATTAGTAACCAATAAAGCTTTTGGTGGTGTTCAAGAGTTCGTTGACAGTTCATGGAAACACTTGGACAGATCAATGCATGCATAGTGTAGAGTACCATTTACTTGGCATCATCAGAAGGTCAACCTACTATTCTATCAATTAGCGCTCTAGAATTGGCTAATATGGCCTCCAAGAGGGAAAAGATCTGATATGTCAAGTTTGGTTGAAACAGAATGCTGAGACAAAGGTCTGGGATGAGCAGGCCTGGTATTCGCAAGACATCTCCGTAGTCTCTGAGCAGAGTGAACCAGTCCTAAGTTGCATTCAGTCTCAGAGCATTTCGTGACAAAGATGGCATCACTTACCTCCTTGTTGCCTATCTATGATATTGAGTGTCTCTTGGCATTGATTATATACAGCAGCAACAACCACTGGTACAATACCTTGGTTGAGCCTCAACTCATTGTTCGAGAGTCCTTGTCTGTACTAGTCGCTGTTAGACTTCGTTGTATCACCATGTACTCAATCAGAAACCATGATACTTAAGCTTGAGGAATGCCTCGAATAATCTGGATTCTTCTTCTCAGCAGCCACTCAACCAAACACTCAAGCTTGACCACAGTCTACTACTACAAAAATAAACATCACCCCAGCCACCACCGTGACAGCTGCCCGAAATGTGCAACTACGTCACCAACATCACCAAGTGCCGCCAATGCGGCAGCACAATCTCCGAGTACCAATCCGACTACGTTTACTGCGTTCCATACCGCAACGGCATCGCCTGTGCCACTGTTGAGCGCTCCCGGAACACCACTCTGACTTGTTGTTCGTCGTGCCAAAACTCGTACCAGCTCGCGCCGCTGGCGGACGCCTTTACAGACACGGAAGACGAAGATGACGAACTTGCCAAGTCCGAAGATGGTCCTCGATCGGTCGAATGGCAGCCATAAGCCCTGACTTGGACTGCTTGCTTTGAAAATGCATTCGTAAGTTCTCAGCGTTGTTGATCTACTGGATTTCTTGGAGCCAAATCCGTACAAATAAATATACAGATCTTACGCTCGCACTTTGGCACTCACCAAAAGTTGATTCGTTCATTTTCATGTGAGCTCAATGGGATGAAGCATCATGGTGAAATAAACCGTGCACAACATGCTGACGACTACCTCAGTGTGCCAAATCTCCCAGCCGGCAGAGCAGACTAAGCTCGACCAGCTTTAGATCTCCACTATATGATATGCTTCGGTCATGAGCTCATATAGGCAACGTTGCGTTCACGGACAAACAAGTCCCCAGCTCGGGCCCCTCGATCCTCGACGTGGCGTTGACGACATACTGCTGCAGCGGCGACGTCCCGCACTTCAACCCCAGCACAAAGGCCTGCGAAAAAGCGTCGGCCAGATCGGGCGCCATGTGCGTGTTGTCCATGGGGTAGCCCCGGGCGGCGGCCTCGGGACCTTGCAGCTTCAGCGCCTGGGCGCGGTAGTCGGCGGCCGGGACGTAGTAGATGCCGGCGGCGGGCCCGCCGAGCGAGTCGACGACGTGCCACGAGTACCACGAGAAGATGCGCGGCGTCCAGGTGAAGCTGCCCGTCTGCCAGGGGTTCGTCGGGGTCGAGGTGGAGATGACGACGCGGGCGCCGAGGGAGAGGAAGATGGAGGAGGCGTTGCGGAGGTAGGTTGTGTACGTCTGGACGATTTCGGTGGCGTTGCTGAAGTTGAGGATTAGGAACCAGTCACCTTGGAGGAGAGGGCGATGAATATGTCGGCTTACTTGAAGATTGCGGTGCATGTTTCGTTGCCGATACCAGGGCAGTCGACGCGGTTCTTGGTGTCTGTGGCAGGGTTGCCGGCTGCAAGAGGTCAGCGTCTAGCTAGTATACTTGTCGAGATCCCCGTCAAACATACGTCCGTCGTTGTGCCCAAACTCGATGACAACCCAGTCGCCTGGCTTGACCTCGTCGATGATCCTCTGGAAACGCCCCTCGCGGGTGAAGGTGCGAGCACTTCTGCCGGCGTAGGCCGAGTTGTTGACCCGGATCTTGGACGAGTCCAGCGAGTAGCGGAGGTACTGGCCCCATCCCTCCGTGCCGTTGTGGCCTCCGTCAGGCGCCATGGTGCTGTCGCCGGCGAGCCATACCGTGTGTCGGACCTCGTCGTCGCATGATTGAGCAGAGGCGGTGAGCGCGGATGCCGCCGCCAGGAGCACGGAGCTCAGAGAGAACCTCATTTTTTACGACCGAGGACGGGGTTTGGACGTCGACAAAGCCAGGTAGGGGAAGCAGGATAGGTGAAGAACAAGTTCTCGGGAGCTTGCGATCGTGATGGCATCTTTCTCACCCTTTATCTAGTCTTTTTCTGGCCACGACGTACACGTACGGATCTCGGCAAGTAGCGCGACCTGGAGTAGCATCGTTTCCCCCGCGACATTGCCTGCGGAGAAGAACGATGCCCCTGGCTGTTCCCCGCGAAACCCCATGATCCAGTCGATATGTTCATCTGGATGGCGGGCCCGCTAACCGTAACGATGCTGGCATGCCGGTTGTCAATTTGAGCGCCAGTCCAGTACCCCTGATGTTCGATGCTGCGACATCTCGGAGCAGCTCTCATTCGTGGGAGGTGGTGGGGATGTTTCGGCCGGAGGTGTCCCGAATAGTGGCAAGCTAGACATTCGGCGGAGAGCCCACCGAAGACCCCCGGCCAAAAGGAGTTCGGCAACGAGCCTGTGGAGGACCGTTGGATCCGGAACCGCTACCAGGCGCCTCTCACGTAAGAAGAAGCGGCTTGTCATGGGTAAAGATGCTTAATCCACGTGGCCAAGACAAGGAGTCTTGGGTCAGATCACTAGTGTTGTTATCTCAGGGCCACTCCGAGATGGGATACATCGTGACGATGATTAGAAAGAGTTAAGCTAAGGATATACCAAGAGACGTTGTTTCGCAGCTGAAGATGGACGTCAGTCATGGAAACACAGTCCGCTCGTCGATCAGTTCCCCTGCATAACGCATCTTTTGCGAAGACTTTCCCTTCACATTTACTGGCCGACAATGCCTCGGCGACAACAGGATGAAGCGGCTCTCACATGTGCGTCGTGGCGTAGGATTTCCCAGTCGCACATCTTCGCGTGGCAGTGTCGCTTTCGGCTCTACCCGACTCATCATCGCAACTCGAAACTGGCGTTTGTCAACTCGCTCTGACAGTCATCTTGCCGTTGCACCAAGTCTGCCTTGTGTGATACAGACTGCGCAATATTGGTAGCTTGTAACACTACCTGATGTTGAAGAAGCAGCTGTGAGGCAGATTACACGGCGGTCAAAGCCCACAATCCAAGCCTGTGTGGATGAGAGCGAGCCCATCATCCGAACAGCAAGTTTCAACCCACGGGCACAGCAGGATTCGTTCGCTGGACTTCGCGATGCGTTCCCCTCGGACTCCCTCGTCGCCCGCAGCCGACGAAATCTGACAGCGAAGTCTGTCAAGTTCTCCGAGGTGAATACGTGTTACCATGTGGCTGGGTTGACACCCAATCCTGGCGTCAAGAGGTCGACTTGGGGTGCGCCTCGTGGGTGTCCGCTCCAGTGACGCGTCGAAATGGCGATTGAGGTGCCTGAAGTAGCAATGACTTCGCATGCTTTGACTCATACGCGTCCCTTGAGCAGGACTGCCTGCCTGTGAACTGCATTGACACACACTGCTCGAAAATGCAGTTCTGGATGAATAAAGGCTGTTCGGCATTAAAGTACACGTGCTATGACCAATAGACGTAAAGCCGAACACGACACGAAAGACTGGCTGGGGAGCGAGCTGCTGCCGTATGATGGCCATGACTCAGCTCGTGTTTGCGATGTAGGAAATGCCGCTGATCAACTGCCCCTTCTATCTAATTACTACTTGTAGGTATCCAGCCAAGGATATGTGTCCTTTCCAGTGGATTCACCTCTTACTATTGGAGTTGAACTCAATGGTCTGCCCAGCCTCAGTAGATCTCTTCCGCAAGGCTTGAAGATCTGGAGCAGGTATCAGACCAAACTATGATTGGTATGGGAACCATGACGAGACACCTAATCCCAGGTAAACCAGTAAACCCAAAAGGCATGAAGCTCAAGCCTAAAAGGGACACATACTTCAGAGCTATTAGCAGCACAGAGAGTACGGAGCACAGAGTAAGCAAAGCCAAGTCTGCCGAGCTGCATGCCTCGGAGGAATCAGATGCACATGCCGGCAGCTGTCCCTATCATATGCTTCCCCTATGGCTTGACTGGCCATCAGACATGGAAGCAACCATGGGTCAGCACAAGCAGCAAGATCTGAGGGGCATGCAGTTGCGGCTGGCTGCAGATGCGGATGCGGATGCATGTCGAGATAACCGAGTGCGACTGATTTTCAGGGTCAGGGTCGCCCAGACAAGGCATACAGGGTCATCTTTGTGTGATATTCAAGGACTACGGAGTTGGAAAAGCTGTTCCTGTTATGTAGCAGTGGTTGAAGTGTAACATGATATAGATAAAGAGGCACCTTTCTCATTCTGTCCTGTTGAATAAACAATTCGCATTGCCAAAGAATACAAAGGTCACCAAGTGTAATCACCAGAGATAAGCATCAGGTGACGTCAGCAGTGCCTGGGCCACAGTTTTGCCAGAACACCTCACTATTACCAGCCAGCTACAGGGGATCACTAAGGGACCCTACCTCCCTGAGGTGTCTGACTCTGGGTATCGCAGCTCAGTGAAGTCTCCACTGAAGCTTCTCTGGGCTGTCCGTCTTCTCCCCCGAACACGATCGCGGGGCTCTTTCCGAAAACGAAACCACCTTCACCTCGAGGAAAATCCTCTCTCCTCCCAAGGCACAACAATAGACCACAGAATATCTGGTACACTGGAGACATTGGCAGCAGGAAAATCATAAGTATCAAAGGCCGCCTCAACCACTTCTATTGTTATTCTGTCAATGGCTGAGACGATAGCCCAAGCCAGCAATCATGTCCTCCTCCTCCACACCCCTCAATGCCGAGCAGACTAGCGCGCTCTTCAACATCCTCACCCACTTCGAGACGTACAACGAGATCGAAGGCTTCAAGCAGCCAGAGACAGTCTCCAACTATGGCTATCCCTTCGCTGCCGTCCCCCCCAAGGCCGGAGAGGCTGTCGTCTACGCGCCCGAGTCCACGTCGCCACTGCTCCAGTCGCTATTCACGAGATTCGTCCTGGCTGTTCCGGGCGTCTCTTCCTTCACCCCCGAGTTTTGGAACGTCCGAGTACAGGGTATCTTGAAGAAGTTCGCCGAGGTCGACCTGTCGGAGAGCTACGAGAAGGGCGCCTTGGGCATTAGAAAGACCCTGGCCACCGCCTCGTCGACCGTCATCGAGACCGTGGCGCGTGGCCAGATCGGCGGCGGTCCTGTCAGCGACTCGGCCAAGAGATCCATCAACTACGATTTGAACAAGGCGGAGGACTTGTCGCGCGCATGGGATGACTCCATGACCGATCTCGTCTATGGCGATTTCTGCGACGAGCTGCTGGACCACCTCGCCAAGACGGACGACTTCCAGTCCCATTCGCCCCAGGTTGCCGCCGCCTGCGATTACATTCTTGTCCAGTAGGTCGCAGCCACGAGTGGAAAAAGGCGAGCGGAGATACTGACGAGACGCAGCTTGGCAACTCTGTGCCACCAAGTCCTCATCGTCTCCCCCGAGGGCCAGTACCTCGTCAAGCTCATGGACAACGTGCATAAGATGGTCCCGTATGCCATGGTGAGGCAGACGCTCCGCATCGGAAACGCTGCGACCATGATTGCCGGGATGATGAAGATCTTCTTGGCCAAGATCAGTGTCGGTTCCGTCTCGAACTGGTTCGGCCTGACCTCCAACGCCGCAGACGGCCAAAACTTGCTGCAAAAGTAGGCGAACCCATTCCTGAATGGCCTCGGTCTCGATCTCGACCTCGCACGCTGACTATTCTGTAGGATCATCACCGTCATCCTCGGCTGGGACTGCGCCGACTTCAAAAAGACCATCGACAAAATCGCCAAGGCCAAGGACGGCCCAAGCAAAGGTGCACTCGAAGCCATCAGAGCTCACACCCAGGCCCCCAAGAGCGTCCGGGACGCCATCCGCGACAAGAGTGTGCACGAGTCCAAGTCTGTCATAGCCGTCATTCTCAAGGCAGCTAACCCCGTCTTGCTGGAGGACCTGCGCGAAAACGAACATCAGCAATGCCTGGACTACTACGCCGCACTCCTTGCCATCCGTGACCGGGAAGAGATCATCAGCGTCCTGTGCAAGCAGACCCCCGATTTGCTGACCCAGGCGATCCGTGACGCTGTCGCCGGCATGGATCCCATCATCCGCGCGGTTCATAACAAGGTGGATTTGTCGGACCACGTGAAAGACTACCAGTCCTTCCTCGACCAGCTCATCGCGACCAGCAAGCCCAAGAAGACCAAGTCCAAAGACGACGCAGAGTCGCTGCCTACAGTCGAGGACTATGTCCTGCTGCTGAAGAACAATAGACACTTACTGTACAAGTGGCTACACGCCGTTAGCAAGAACTGTCCCGAGGTCATGGACCAGTTCAGGAAGTGGGCGAAGGACTCGCTGGTGGCATTCCACAAGAAGAAGAATGGCGAGAGCATCGAGACGAAGCTCGGCGGCCTGTTCAGCCAGATCCCAGAGGAGACGGAAGCGAAGCTCATTCCCATCATCGACGACCACGCGGCATACCTTCGCAAGCTCGACCACCTGTCTCACGCTCGCATGCAAACGATACTCGATGGCGGCTCGTCAACCATGTCCGGACCTGGCGTCTACCTCATCAGGTGGCAGTCAATGTTGGACGAGACGTACATCACACCCGCGACTCCGAGCGGTCCCGTTAGGCGCGGCAAGAACCTTCAGGAGGCGGACAGTCAGGGCAAGCGAGGCTCCACGTCGAGCGGCGACGTGGGCGAGGCCATCACAAAGATGCGGTCGATGACGCTGTCATCCGTGCCAGACGCGCCGGACGTGGCGCCTGTCATTGAAGCGCTGGGTCCCAAGTTCAAGCAGATGCTCGTCGCCACGAGCGCGCACAGAAGCAACGGGAACGCTTCATTGAAGTAATTCCCACAAACATGAACAACCAGTATATAACAAGGAGAAACACGGACATGGGCATCTCGGCGGGGTTGGGACTAGGGTTGGCGGGGGACAGCGGGTCGCATGGTTATGAATGAGGCACGAGAGAAGGCCTTCACTTCTTCGATTTCTGGCTTGGCGTAAAGGCATGCGGGTTGGCTAGGCAATGGCTCCGGACTGGACTGGACTGGACTTGGTGGACTGGACGGCAGGCGGGTTACTTGCTGTGGATTCAGTCTCTTCATCTATCGTTTTTAGCGAGTTAGTTAATACAACAGGCTATCAGACTTCAGGAGATGGGCGGTACGAACCATAGTCAAGAACTGGGATGTGAGCGCGTCAGAAGCTCGCCCAGCCCCGTTGGAGGTGGGTGTGGGCAAACACATGATCAACGTCGGCGATTGTCCACCTTGGAGCTGAGAACGAGAGAAGACGTACATCACGAGAACGATGTTACCTCTCCTCACTGGCTGCCTCTTCTCAGTCCAACCGCGCTCCGCAAAGACGAAAAGAACTAGCTTTCTGTGGCGAGAGCGTTTCTGGGTCCGATGGCTTGTCGTCATTTTGACAGCACAGCCCCGACTCACGATGATTCCTCCTCATCATACGGATACTCGACAGCATACTTGGCAGCGGCAAGACGACGGCAACTCGCGGCGTAAGAAGGCCTCTTGGATAGCTGAGCCAATCTCACCCTCTCCACTGGGCGATCCTATCGGTCACTAAAACGGACTAGGGAGAAGAGGAAATGCTACGCGAATGTCCCAATAGAGAGAGATCTTCTAATCGCAGAGGAAGAGACAGGGATGGCTTGGCGTCCCCTCGTGTCAAATATCCCTCATTCCCAGGTCTTCCCAGGTCTTTCGTCAAATCCTGCCACCACTTCCTTTGTATTCGACTCGACCTGCCCTTCACTTGGCTCAGTTCGCGTCGACTTTCCCATCGCCACCATCTTCGTCAACTTCAACACCATCATACACTTACCGTTCACATCGTCAAATCCCTAACACCCTAATCCATCCTCATCTCCCATGGCCTCCAAATCCCCCAGCACGGGGATCGATCTCTCCGCACTCCCAGCAGATCCCGAATCCCGCTCCTTCTCCTCCTCGGAGCTCAACGACCCGTACAACCTCACGACGCACATCAAATCCGAAACCGACATTGGCAACCTCACGTCCTCGTCCTCTTCCTCGTCGCGCCCGGCGCAGAACAGCGCGCGGAAGCGCATCCACCACAACTTCACGCGCGGCGGCGCCAAGGACGCGCGCCTGCAGGATTTCTACCGCGCGCAAAACGGCCGCATCCGCTCGCTGCTAAAGTCCGTCGACGACCACGAGCGCGAGGCCAAGGAGGCGCAGGGCGACAGCAACCTAAAGTACCAGATCGCCGTCAAGGGCAGCCTCGCGGCCAACGTCGTGCTCTCGGCGCTGCAGCTGTACGCGGCCATCTCGAGCGGCTCGCTGTCGCTGTTCACGACCATGGCGGACTCGGTGTTTGACCCCCTCTCGGGCGCCATGCTCATGCTCTCGCACCGCGCGGTGAAGAAGGTCGACACGAGGAGGTACCCGTCGGGTAGGGCGCGCATCAGCACTGCGGGGAATATCGTCTTTTCCTTCATCATGTTCTCGGTAGGTTGCTTACCTTTCTTTTTGGCTTGTTTCGGCCGGGGAATGCAGTGGAGAGTGTGCCGACTGACGATGGGGGGGATGGATAGGTTTCGTTGGTGTTGATTGTCATGTCGGCACGCGACCTAGCGGCGGGTTCGGAGAAGGAGACGAATGAGTTTAACCTGGCGAGTGTGATTGCCGTTGCGATTGCCTTCGGGACCAAGTTTTGTCTCTGGCTTTACTGTGAGTCGATTCTTGCTGGGGTCGAGATTCTTCGGGAAAGCTGACGGGTACACAGGCTGGTCCATCAAGCACATCTACTCCCAGGTAGAGATTCTCTGGCGCGACCACCGCAACGACCTGTTCATCAACGGCTTCGGAATCTTCACCTTCTCCGCGGGCAGCAAAATCAGGTGGTGGATCGACCCCATGGGCGCCATCATTCTGTCGTTCCTGATTGCTAGCTTGTGGCTGAGGACGGCGTACGAGGAGTTCCAGCTGCTGATTGGCGTCTCTGCCGAGCCCGAGTTCTTGCAGCTTATTACCTACATCGGTACGTCTGCCCATGTTCATTCCAACAAGAGGTGGTTGCTGACCGAGGTACAGCAATGACCCATTCTCCCGACGTCAAGCAGATCGACACGGTTCGCGCGTACCACAGCGGCCCGCGATACATTGTGGAGATTGACATCGTCATGGACCGCCATGAAAGACTCGAGATCGCCCACGACGTGGCCGAGGCGCTGCAGACCAAGATCGAGAGGCTGCCAGGCGTGGAGAGAGCCTATGTCCACATTGACTACGAGACGAGCCACAAGCCGGTATGTCACCCACGGCAAAGTGTTTTGATTGCAGTTTGCTGACAAAGGGTGATACAGGAGCATGATTTGAAGAAAGATCTCTGAGTCGACGAGACTGAATCGTGGTATTGGGTGTTTGCACAAGAGCCCTGCCCTCTCTTGACATGGTAGTGTGGAAATAGTAGTTTCGACTTCGTGATGACCCGTACTGAGCGAGACCGAGAACACAAGCGTACCATTTCCGATTTGCTATTTGTTTCTTTGTGTCACTCAAGGGGGCCACTCTGCTTTTGCAGCGCCTTGAAAGATCCCTTGCCATGCCTGCGTAAGCTTAACGCGTATCGTAGGTGATCATTCGTCTTGTTTTTACCACGATCAGCATCACGTCCGGCGATCCGCGCACGTTTATGGCCTGGAGCTTAGCATACCATGGGACAATGGCACGGAGTTTGGGATTGTGTGGAATTTTTGCGGAATCTTAGCTATTGACCGTCATCATTGCGGTCGCGACAGACTTGAAAGTGATATTTGCTACCTGAGATATTATATCACGAATCCAAACAAGTAAATGAGCAGTTCACTTCGAATGTGTTATGTTAATACATTCTGCTCCACTTGAGGACAATGAGTCCACCAGCTTAACTCCATTACTATGATGGCACATTAACAGATGAATGAATGCTTGTTGCGTCGTCAACCCTTGAGCCTAATGCGAGGCTGCCGATCAAACATCAAAAGTAAATCGACAGCTTCAGAATCTTTTCGAAGCTTCTACGGGATGAAGCTGTCGTGTTTTTATGGTGCCGTACCGACTGCAAATGTCAAGGGCGACAGATAAGGCGGGTGGACCACAGCTCTCGGTGAGTAAGGTGAAGGGGTTGGGCTCGGTCATGGCTTCGGTCAGCACAAGGGCAAATGTGGCTGATTGACAGACACCTAAGGCAGACGCCACTTTCATCAGGCACCAATCAGCTCCCCTGATCTGGCGGTAGGGACACATCTGTTGAAGCTCGAAATACCGTACCGGCCAAAATTGCGACCACCGCAGCTCTGGAAGCCATCAATTCCCCCGACACACGTTTACGACGCCCCCGACACAGCCCGGCGACCGGCTTCCAGCAGCTCCATTGAAAACGCCCATTTTTTTACGAGTTTATGCTGGGACGCGACGCATGACCCCTTCGTGAGAGTTGTCACCAGCGATACCCACCCCACTTCGAATCTACAGACAAGCATCGCCGTTCTCCATCTCCCTTGCTGGCATCACATACGTGCAGGTTTTCGCCATGAAGGTCGACGTCAAGGTACGCAATCCCCCATTGCACTTTGGAAGGTTTTGTCAAAGAAAGCCACCTGGCCGAGCTCACTGTAGCTCCACAGCCGCCGCCAGTCCGTCATCTCCTGAATAGCTCCTGTAGCTGACCTGTACTTCCAGCGGCAACTGTTCGCCCGCAGCGAGCGGGTGAAGGGAATCGACTTCCATCCTCAAGAACCATGGATTCTCACTACTCTGTACAGCGGCCACGTTTACATCTGGTCGTATGAGACCCAGCAGATCGTCAAGACCTTCGAGCTCACCGATGTGCCTGTGCGAGCCGGTCGTTTCGTCGCGAGAAAGAACTGGATTGTTTGCGGTTCCGACGACTTCCAGATTCGCGTGTACAACTACAACACCTCAGAGAAGATTACCTCTTTCGAGGCCCACCCCGACTACATTCGCGCCATCGTCGTCCACCCGACACAACCATTCGTCCTGACCGCCTCCGATGACATGACAATCAAGCTCTGGGACTGGGAGAAGGGCTGGAAATGCGTTCAGGTATTTGAGGGCCACGGCCACTACGTCATGGGCTTGGCCATCAACCCCAAGGATACCAACACTTTCGCGTCCGCGTCACTGGACCGCACTGTCAAGATCTGGAGTCTTGGCTCCGCGACGCCCAACTTCACCCTCGAGGCGCACGAGGCCAAGGGAGTCAACCACGTCGACTACTACCCCCACTCCGACAAGCCCTATCTTCTGACGACATCAGACGACCGTACCGTCAAAGTCTGGGATTACACGACCAAGTCGCTCATTGCTACCCTCGAAGGCCACACGAACAACGTCTCTTTCGCTTGCTACCATCCCGAATTGCCCGTCATCATATCCGGCTCCGAGGACGGCACTATTAGGATATGGCATGCCAACACCTACCGTTTCGAGCAGTCCCTGAACTACGGCCTTGAGCGCGCGTGGTGTGTATCCTACCAGAAAGGCAAGCAAGGTGTCGCAGTCGGTTTCGACGACGGCGCTGTTGTCGTGAAGCTGGGTCGTGAAGAGCCTGCCGTGTCGATGGATGCATCAGGAAAGCTCATCTGGGCGCGTCATAACGAGGTCGTCTCGGCCATCATCAAAGGCGGAGGTATGTTTTGGCCTTTCCAATGTCTCAAAGGCCATAGCTAACGAGTATAGATGCCTCTGTCAAGGACAACGAACCCATCAGTCTCCCGGTCAAGGAGATGGGCACTTGCGAAGTGTATCCTTCGACCCTTATCCACAACCCCAATGGACGATTCGTCGCAGTCTGTGGAGACGGCGAGTACATCATCTACACGGCCCTAGCATGGCGCAACAAGGCGTTCGGCTCTGCGCTGGACTTCGTCTGGGCTTCCAAGGAGAACACCAACGACTTCGCTATTCGCGAGTCGGCGACTAGCGTCAAGGTCTACAAGAACTTCGTTGAGAAGTCTGGAGGTCTCGATGTTGGCTTCCAGGCCGAGGGTCTTACCGGTGGTGTCTTGCTCGGTGTCAAGGGCCAGGGTGGCATTTCCTTCTTTGACTGGCAAACCGGTGGCCTCGTTAGACGTATTGAGGTCGAGCCAAGAGAGGTATGCTGCGGAGAGGTGTTTCTCTGCCTGAGTTCAAGGGCTGACTTGTGCAGGTTTACTGGTCTGACAGCGGCGAGCTTGTCGCTCTTGCATGCGAAGACACTTTCTACGTCCTCCGTTTCTCGCGCGAGGCCTACATTGAGGGTGTCCAGACTGGCCAGGCTGACGAGGATGGTGTTGAGTCCGCTTTCGAAGTCATCACTGATATCAACGAGAGGTATGAAGAATGCGCAAACTGTCGCGAATGCCACTGACCAGAGAAAAGCGTCCGCACTGGAGAATGGGTTGGCGACTGCTTCCTTTATACTAACAGCACCAACCGTCTGAACTACCTCGTTGGGGACCAGACTTACACCGTCTCCCATTTCGACCAGTCCATGTACATTCTGGGCTACATCCAGCGCGACTCTAGGATTTACCTTGCTAACAAAGATGTCTCTGTTACTTCCTTTGCTCTGTCTCTTCCTGTTCTTGAGTACCAGACGCTGGTGCTCCGCGACGATATGGAGACGGCGCAAGAGCTTCTGCCAACGATTCCCGCCGATCAGTTCAACAAGATTGCACGATTTCTTGAGGGTCAGGGCCACAAGGAGCTCGCCCTGGAAGTCGCGACCGACCCCGAGCACAAGTTCGAGCTTGCCCTCGGCTTGAACCAGCTGGATACGGCGCTCGAGCTCGCCAGGGAAGCCGACGTGGAGCACAAGTGGAAGACGGTCGGTGATGCAGCTCTTGCCGCTTGGCAAGTCGCCGTCGCACAGGAGTGTTTTGCCAATGCCAGGGACCTCGGCTCACTGCTTCTCCTCTACTCCTCTACATCGGACCGCGGCGGCCTCACGAAATTGGCCGAGCAGGCTCAAGAGGCGGGAGCTCACAATGTTGCCTTCAGCTGCAAGTGGCTGCTAGGTGATGTGGCCGGTTGTGTTGATAGTCTCATCAAGACGGGCAGGTTAGCCGAGGCCGTCCTCTTTTCGCAAACATACCAGCCCAGCTTGACGCCGTCTACCGTCAAGGAGTGGAAGGAGAGCCTCGAGAAGAGCAAGAAGGGCCGCGTATCCAAGATGATTGGTGTACCCGTCGAAGACGAGGAGCTTTTCCCCGAGTGGGACGAGTGGCTGAAGCTGGAGAACGAGGGCGGTGCCGCGCCAGCGGTTGCCGAAGTCAAGAAGGTCAACGGAACCGAGTCGCCGGCTGAGGCTGAAGAAGAAGCTGAGGAGGAGGTTGGGGAGCCTGAACAGGCAGAGGAAGCACAAGAGGGGATCGAGGTTGACGCGGACGAGGAGTAGGAAAGACTAGACGCGGCCACCTCGGTTGGAATTTGATTACAGTAGGGATGTGGGATCGTAAAAAGACGTAGAAGTCGAAGTCTATGGCCCCGCCTCGACGGGCGTTGAGGGTAATGATCATGCTTTGCAGTAAATGGAAGCTCTCGATTTATGACGTGGGTGAGTTTCAGCACCGTGCCATGTATGATTTCACATCCAGACGTTCAACAGTAACTGGTTGCAAATGCTCCGCGGACTGACATTAGTAGATGAGGAAAGAAACCTAACCCGCCGACACCGTCTTCAAGACGAAACTCTCTAAACGATCCAGACCCTAAACAATGGTGAAGAGATGTCTGGCAATATCGTCAACCTCGGCGGCGGCGGCATTCACCAGGAGCCCCTCGGACGGATAGGCCGGAATGAAGAAGGCGGCGTTGCAAATGTCGCCTCGGCCACACTGATTACGAGGATCGTCGGCCGACGACGCCGCGAGTTCCCTGCACAGCGCACCCTGGCTGGCCAGCCTTATGCTCCTGCTCTGGCCAACTTGAGACTTCGACTCTGCAAGGGATCGGGCACTCTGATACTCTTATTCCAGCCCCTCTCGAAAACGTCGCGAGGACGTGCCCAATCTCTAATAGCATCAAAGTTGCGACACGAGTGCATGACATCGGCGACCTCCCTATTCTGCCCGTCTTTCCAGACCCACGGATGTGGGGTGACGTCCGCAGAACACATGACGGCTTGTCTCAGTGCGTCGATGCAATGCTCAAGGTGCATCAGGCTGAAGGGATCGTCCGGATCGGTCGGCCACGGTTTGTCCTTGTAGAGGCTCTTTCGCAGCAAGTTCTGGCGAAAGGGAAAACCATCAATCGTCTGCACATGTGTGTGTGACCTTCAAAGGGTCTCGAATTCGAGAGCCTTACCACGCAGTGAAGTTGATGGAAGACGCCTAGCATGACCACGTATGTTCCGTCATAGTCCCCGAACGCGTTGGCCACCGGCACCGTCTTGTTGACGAGCTTTGCTGCTTGGTCGCGATTGATCATACTTGTCCCAACTGGCGAGATTTCAGCGCCACACACAGCAAGTAAGCAAGCAAAAAGCACCACAGAGGCAGAGCAGACAGGTAGCCAACTTTGACAGCCAGGGAAGAGGAATAAGGCTTGGAAGAACTGCTCAACATACAGCCATATAGATCATTCCACAATGCCTCTCGCTCGGGCGTTGGAGGTCCCATGTATGCCGTTCGGCCGTCGTTGAACCCTGTGGTGAAGACAACATTTTGATTTTCGAGTATATCCAGCACGGGAGCTGCGCAGGACTTGTGAGCTATGATTGAATGACACTATGTTTGAACAAGGAAACACTTACAGTAGACAAAGTCTGGTATAATGCACTCCTTAGGTCCCGTTTTGTTCAGGGACCAGATGTTTCCGACCACAAAAATGAGATTGATTAGTACGGATACGTAGAGATAAATCTCTAGTTTCGGGTTCCTAGCGCTCTTGAGGGGTTTGGTCGTCGAGAAATCGTGAATGAATGGCTGCTTTTCGAACATGGCTACAGAACTGCCGTTGTCGGCTGCTCTAGAGAAGAGTCTGATAAAAGTCATGAAGTAATTCCAAACCGTCATCGGCAAGATTTATGACCTCAAGGCTCACCAATGAATAGATGGGAAAGGAGACAGCGGTTGATTTCCTCGAGTGGGTTGTTCACGAGGAAGATCCCTCAGACGTCGTGACTCGGCTTTCGGCTGTCCAACAGAGTACATCCCGGGAAGGAACCAACGCAGGCATGTCGCATCCGCCCGTCGGTGAACCCGATTGACGGGTAGTCAGTCCTGGAAAGCTATATCCTATACCTACAGTCCCCCTAATCCCTATTGTACAACCTCTATATAGTATATACTACGATATATGCTACGGTACATACCATAGCTTAGTATATCCTGTAGTATATGTAAGTAGAGTACATATTCAAGCCCTTTAAACTCGTGCCGATTACTGACCATACGCCAATCGAGGTCCTTTCGGTCCGAGAATCAGCAAGGCTTTGTAGAGTGAAAACTTCTGGAGATTAATGATACTGAACAAGGTGCACATGTTTCCCTTTCGAATAGGGACTCGGAGGCATGTTCAACAAACACTCGGGTTGTGCGACTCGACAGTCGAAGCTCGCATGCAACCTCAAAGGCTCTGCTACTCGGAAAGACTGTGAAGCTCAATGCGAGAAGGAGAAAATGGGGAATGACAACAGTTTGCCAAGACCTCGTCAGACGATAAATGACTCAAGAACTTGCGAAGACTGTCGTAACTGTAGAAAACTCTACAAAATAATTTTCAGCTTGCCTCAACGTGTTGAAGCTTACCGAAAAGGGTTATCTTGCCGCCAGCTTGACTTTGAAGCGACTCAGGCAGCCGAACATCTCGTAATCCAAGACAACTTGTATGATGCAATATGAATGATGCGACATGATGAAGAGTCCGGTATTCCGAGGTGAGATGTGATTGGTCAAAGACAAAAGTTCCTTTAAATGATAATATCTCTTCAACCAGGTATATAAAGTGCTCAATTTCTGCCCTTCAAAGTTCCTGGCCGTCAGTCATTGACTTCATTCCGTTATCGACACCGGCAACTCCCTGTACAGAAGCTTTATACACACAACTCAACCCTACCTACCATCATGAAGCTCACCTCCGTTCTTACTGCCTTGGCGCTCGTTTCCACTGCCGCTGCAGCTGCCGTCCCCGAGCAAGTAAGCACTCCTGAAAAGGCACGAAGTCAAAATAAAAGCTTTTGATGTCATGTTATATTAGCAAGGTTTCTCACGTATCGTGGCTCTCATCTGGAACGACCAACAGCAACAACAACGTGGACTCCCAGGGAAGCGGGAGCCAGACCCAATGGTCTCGGCGCAGCGTGAAAGACAACAACGTTGACTCTCAGGGAAGCGGGAGCCAGACTCAGTGGTCCCAGCGCAGCGTCAAAGACAACAACGTGGACTCCCAGGGAAGTGGAAGCCAGACTCAGTGGTCTCGGCGTAGCGTCAAAGACAACAACGTTGACTCCCAGGGAAGCGGGAGCCAGACTCAGTGGTCTCGGCGCAGCATCAAAGACAACAACGTTGATTCCCAGGGAAGCGGCAGCCAGACTGAATGGTCTTAGAAAAAAGTCGGCGCTCCAATGGGAAGCTAGCACGGAGTATCAGGGCTGACGCCGTATCTCAGAACGAGGAGCGCATCTAGATAGTACCTGCCGACTCTTTAACTCAGGGAAATATAGACTTGCTATGACGCTCCCCTTTGCTTCAGTTGTTGCAGAAGGGCTCACACCGAGCATCTACATAAGCTCCCGCCCTCAATAAAGTTGGCGTTCACCTTGAAATATGATCTTCTCGTTGTCAATGATGTGCCACTAGCATGAATTCAAAACCCTCCACAAGTGTTTGAGTGCGGTGATTTGTCCAAGTATCCGCGCACTAGCTCTCTGCAAACCTCTAGCCCGTCCGAGTCAACCCATTGGCTAGGGCCAGGTGCCGCGTCATTTTCTCTGGAGCAGCGTCCATCTCTTCAAAGGTCTCCATGCCACTGTCTCCATTCCTCAAGTCACTGTTCGGGTAGTGAGACAAGAGCGCCATTGGTGATCTCGCCAGCGTTGAAGACGGTTCCTCATTCACCCAGACTGTTCACACAAGTCGCGCCCTGCCATCAACCCCTCCCGCCAGGAGCTCCCTCAGGCCGATCGAACGATTATCATCACGGGTGGTCCTGCTGGCATCGGTCTCTCCTTCGCCCGCAGCTTCAACTAAGCCAAGGCGAAGTCAATCGCCGCCAGGACCCATCGACGAAGCTGCTCCGCCCTCCAGGAAGAGCCTGAAGTGAAGATTAGCGGCAAGCAGAAACAGGCGTGCTTCAGCTGATCGCCAACGACACGGCACCCGAAAAGATGCAATTATCAGCTTTTACCCAGGAGTCGTTTACACCGACGTCTTCAAGCGGCACGGTTACCCCACAGATGCGTCCACCTGGGATCATGGTCAGTCCAGCGCTTAGCCTTGGAGGGCATAGTCCTAACGAGGAAAGTGTTGTGAACCTCGGCGGCAGCTCCGGAGGAGGCTCGGGTTTGCATGGGCGATTCGTTTGGGCTGGGTGGGACGTTGAGCAGCTCAAATCTGGGAGTATCATGGAGAAGATCGAGAAGAAAGCCACCTTGACAAGGGTAAGGTTGGTAATGATGGGCTTCAGAAGTGAGACGGACTTAGGCAGACTTGGGTCGCGGAGTAGAGCGCTGCCCATGACACAATAGGGATTCAGTTCAACTGAGAATGTACGTTATGTTTCTTCACGTTGAAAATCGTGGTCTTTTACAATCATTGGCCGCATCGTGAAAAGGTGTGCCCTGATTTGTAGTTCAATTTGCTTGTATTCGCCACCTCAGTAATTGTAGGCCAACACGCCATGCAGCTGTATGTAAAAGCCAAGGCGACGAAAGCTTACCTTCGCCAAGAAACCAGTGGCTACAGGCTAAAGCAACAAGGAAATATCGTGGCTTAGAGACATCATGGGGCTGGAAAGGATTTGTCCTCCATCAGTTTCAACATTAACCGTTGAACAGTTCCGAGAATGCCAAAGATGAAAGCAGCGAGCGTTGTTATTGCCATCTTCGACTTCAATTCAACCAGAAAGCCACTTAGTCTGGCGACTAGCTTCACGCCGTCGGCTTCATCAGAACAAACAACTCCCAAATGCCTCCACCGTTGCGCTACAACTAGGCAACAAGGCACATTTACTTCACAAAACATGGTGAAGATCTGCCCTGGCTTGAGAGACCTGAAGATCCATGGCCATGATAGGGCTTCTGAAATGTCCGAGCGGACACCATCAGCGAAAAACTTCAGCTGGTAGATCCTCGTGGGATCCTCTTGACGCCTTTATGTCAGAGCTAGCGTGCCACTAATATGAGTGCGGCCGAGCTGGCGTCGACCGGCTCGTTTCTCCTATCCTTATTTTCATGCTTCAAATTAAGCTATGTGAAGCTGATCAGGGGTTTTCTAAGCTGCCTCGAGTATTTTAACGACCGTTGGCAAACGTCCATTTCTGACATACTTCACCACCTTATCACCCCAGTCTCTCCTTTCCCTCATTATTTGGCCATCAAAGAAACCACAGCTCTCTACAATTTTCAAAATGTACACCAAAACAACTATTATTGCTGTCCTGGCCGGCTCTGCCGTGGCCGTGACGGATCTCCGCCCGGACCGCGTCCGTCGCGATCTCCTCCCTCGGCAGACCGACATCCTCAATCCCACCGCGGACCCCTGCCTCAACGCCCTCGCCACAGTCTACTCCAACGCGCCCACGATACCGCCCAAGGTCGCTTCTTTCGAGATGACGGCGTCTCCCCAGGCGAACCCTTGCAGCGTCAGCGTCCCCTCGGACATCAGCGCCGACTACGCGAGCTACACCTCGGCGGTCATCAGCTGGGTCGACGCCAACTCGGCGTCCATCATGTCCGCCCTGTCTCAGTGCTCCACCCTCACCGACTTCGCCACCGAGCTGCCAATCTGCACGGCCACGGGTGCCGCCGGAGGTTCCGCGCCGAAGGCCACGGGGACGGGCGCCGAGGGTGGGGACTCTCCCTCTGCTGCCACGGCCACGGGTGCCGGCGAGACCGGGAGCGGGTCCGCCGCTGGTACTGGTGTGGCTGGATCTCGCAACAGCCCTACGAACATCAATGCTGGTGCCCGTGAGACCGGCATGGTCGCCGCTGCAATTGCCGCCGCTGGCCTGGTTGGCGCCGCCGCTCTTTTGTGAGCGTTTTGATGTCCTCTGGGGACGAAGCTGGGGTAGCCTGAGTTGGAAGCTCTGTATGCGTAACAAGTTCGTACAACGACCTCAATCGCTTGGCGACTTCATACCCGATCCTTACGACATTTACATTCCTGTCAATAGACATGGCCCATTTTGAGACCGGGCCTTTCGTCCACGGTCGATAACTTTCGAGGGTGGCAGCTCTTCTAGGAACAATCAATTGCGATAGGGTCTGCCCCATGTATTGGACCGGTCCGGGACAACCCTGGCTCAGGCGATATTGCTCATCATGATATGCTCACGTTTGGGTTCGTTCTGTCTACGTGAGGCGTGCGAGTGGCTGTATTGGCAGAGGTGGAATTAGTCGGACTGATCTTCTGGGCTGTGACGATGATAATAGTTGTAAAAGAGATAGTGTAGTTAAGATGAATGTCTTGCCTGTGCCGAAGAAGTCAGACGTGACGGAGCTGTTGTGATTGCTTTCATCGCTGCATCATTGCTCAAAGTACGTTCCTTGCGTGTTTCCTTTGAGTAAGTTAAGCGCATAGTTCCTACACCCAGTAGTAAGCATAGAATGGAATGAACCCTGAGTGATGTCCTCACTCTTTTCTCTTCCAAGCACGGCCAGGGCTGTGTTCGGGCTGTGAGGACACGCATTCCATTTGTTGCAACTCGAGAACGCATCTCTGTGTAACCCGATCTTCCGAATCAATGGCATTGGTTGCAAGTTTGGCCCCGAGACCTGACTTTGGTGATGAGGTGATATCGTCTCTAGGCACTGCGGAATAACCCAAACGTTTCGCTGGTCCGGCCTGCGGACAGTTGGGAAAGCCCGGCAAAGCTGGGAATCATATGTTAATGAAGCAATATGCGTAGGGCGCTCCAGAAAATAGACTACCCATCCAACGCAAAAGCCCACTGCTAATTCCGAGTCCCCACCGGTGGAACCATGTCTCCATACACACTCAAGACGGTGACAATCATGTAACGAAACTCGAACATCTTGGCTAAAACCACCCTCGATGACTCGAGTGCGCCTCCGTCAACCCCTGACCAGCCACACCCCAGTTCAAGCTCCAATCGACGCAACTGGCCGAACAGTCGTCTTTGGCATGTTCCTGGAGAGTGGTACCATCTTTACACTCTAATCTCTCCGCCTTGAATGAAGGCCTTCCAAACACCACACCACCACTGCCGCCTGGGCAGGTGTCAGCTTTGTCGCGATGCAGCGCCGTGCCTCGTCCTGTGCGGGCTTTTCTGCCCAAAACTACACCAGACTACAGAGCTGGAAACCGAGTCAGGCACGGAGAACGGCTTCGTCGCAAGTGTACGGACAGATGCAGTCTGAAGTTTTGAACTCAATTTTCGGATGGCGTAGGACGAGGCAACACGCCATCGGAGTTAGGAACACCAACCTCGTATAAGTTGTTTGCGTCCGGTCGTCGACGGGACATGAACCAGTCAACCACCTCCTCTCCAATCAAACGGTCTCAACTCTCTTTTTTGCTTCATCTTGCAAACTTCCTTTCTTTTTACGCAGTGCCGGCCACTTGCTTTTCTCTGCATCCATTCGTTTCCACGCCCAGAGCGCTTTCCTACATACACACTCTCTGGAGTTTTCGTAGACACTTAGTCGCAAGCAAGATGAAGTCCTCTTTCCTCACTCTCATCGGCCTCCTGGCTGCTTCCGTAGCCGCCGGACCGGTCCCTGCCGACGTCGGCTCTGCCCTCGAAGCACGCGCCAACGGTGATGGCAGCAAGAACGCCGGCAAGGATTCCGGCAAGAAGGGCACCGGCGGCACTGCCACTGGTGGTGAGGCCAAGGCTGGCAACACCTCGGCACTTGTGCTTCCCGACGGCCGTATCAAGGCGGATGCCACGCCCGAGAGCTTCAACGTCCTCGAAAGCGTGTTCAAGAGCGCTGTTGTCAAGGGAGACGGTAAGACTTTCGACATCATTGACACAGCTGCCACTAACAAGCCTCATCATAGGACTCAAGTTCAGCGACGTCATTACCTTTCCCAAAGTGGATGCTTCACTTGTAAGACATGACATTGCTGCTAGATATATGGTATCATGTGAGCATCCGCTAACTCGTTTCTCTCCAGTTCGACAAAGCCACAAACACCAAGGCGTTCGCCATCAACATCGACGACAAGTCCGTCTTCGTCCCCAAGGGCGGCGAGGCGCAGTCCAACATCCGCCGCGCCGACTTGCTGCCCAGCATCCGCTCGCAAGCAAACGACGTGGCCGTCACCGGCGTGCGCACGATGCACTTCTCCATCCAGCGCGATGCCACCAAGCCCCTGAACCTCACCCACGACTACCAGGTCTTCAACCTCGAGTCCAAGGACTTCAGCTTCCACCAGATCGACGTTCGCACCGGAGCCGAGAACGGCAAGGAGATTGCCATCTTTGGCAACTCAAAGACGACCGGCGGGGCCCCAAAGATCTTTTCTACGCCCTTTGGCGAGGGCAAGTTTGAAAACTTTGCCATCAAGATGGACTTTACCGCAAAGTGTGTTTCTTCTGGCTGCAGAGGCTTTCTTTTCAAGCTTGGCTGACTCTTGACAGCACCGTCCAAGTCTTCCACAGCACCGGCAACGACCCTCTCAAGCAGGTCACCGAGCCCGTCAAGAATGGTGAGTCAAGAAAGTTCCGATGTGTGATACAATCCCGAGACTAATCGTGAAAGATCTTGCTGGACTCGGTGAATACCACTTCTCTCTCCAGAAGAACCCCGTCGGCCAGTCTCCTCAGCCTGCTGGTATCAAGGAGGCCGTCATTTTCGGTGCCATCTTTATGGAAGACTCCACCAGCAACCCGGTCACTCTTCAGTAGATGTGGGAAACTGCCAGAAAGGACGCGTAGAAAAGGGCGCTGATTGAGGCGCAGAGATATTCTAGTTACCAAGACCACGGAGAGGTTGTAGCAACATTCACTGATAGTCCTATAAATGTAATACGACCATTCTCTCAACACATCAATGGCAAGACAGCTACAACGCGACTTCGTTGAACAGACACTAATATCCGTTGAGTTGACCACGCTAGCTATCAGTATCGAAGGCTATCCTATGCTGAAAACGATTCCAGCTTTGCTGGAAGTCACAGGCCTCTGTGAGAATGCCAGTTGGCCTCGGAAGTGCCAATTAAAAGAAATGCTGCGAGATGCAAAGAAAGCCCCAAACACCAGGCGCGACGAACAAGTTAATCTCATCACCGTCATTCCAGCTTCAGAGCCAAGACACTGATGACCGGGTTGGAGCTGTTATCACGAGTTCACGACCAAGATCAGACGGGCGTATCGGAGCCCAAGACCACCGCAAGTCTGCACGAGGAGGTTTCCTGGGGCGAGTCTCACAGCCATTCGAGCCCGCTTAAGACCACCCCAATGGGCGGCACCGTTGGCTGGTGATGGTCGAGGCCGAGGTGCTCTCATGTTCCAACCGTATGCGCTGGTTATGGAAGTCTCCGAGGTCGTCGGAGACCGCCATGTTTTGAAGGTTATGTTAGACGGCAGACTGTTCGCCTCGGCGGCAGCAGAGAAGACAGTGAAGGTGGAGATTTTGATGGGTCAGAACACCAGGGCACTAGCGCTCGAGGAATCGTATATGACTCGCTCTACGACGACGACGTAGTAAGGCCGAATGAACTTTTCATTTGTATTGTTGTTTAACCTAGATTCAAATCCAGTTCAACAGAGTTTCCTCCCGTAGCAGACAACGCCAGCTTCCAGAGACTAGTGAATGTTCATTGAAGCGACATCTTGGTCGTAGGAAATCAATGTCGTCACCCCCAGCAATTGCTTCCGAGGAGCGACAGGCGACATGACTTGGCAAGCACTGCCAAGAAGCCAAGAGGCCAAGAACAGTGAAGCTTTGCGGCGTCGGCACAGCGGAGAGATGGCCTTTCTTGGCCATCCATCCACGTCCCCATCGGCCATCCACATCACGATGCGGAGACGGACAAGGAAAAAGAAATGGATCACTGGGGGAAATGGGCTTCGTGCGGGGGATCTCGACTAGCGACGCAGTTGGAAGTCATCTTGTCGACGGCTAGTTTTGTCCGGAGACATTGGCAGAGAAATCCCATCAATCAGTTGCTCGCGTAGACTAAGCGGCGCCATCGACCCTTGGAGGCCATATGCAGGCCAGCTGCACAATCTCCGAATCCACCTCAGCCAACCAGCCTATCTGTCAGTGTCCAGCTTCCCCGAACCTGAACCTCGTCGCGATGGAGTCGTACCCGGTTGCCCCAGAGCAAGGCCAGCCAGGCACCCGGTGCGGCGGTCTGCTGATTACGCGGATGAGCTGACGAGGATGCTCTGTGAGAGGAGAAACGCAGTAGGTGATAGGTGGAACGAAAACAGAATTGTTTCTCCCCTCGTGCAGTAGAGTCTGGTTATTGCCAGAGGGCTGGCTCGAAGAGAGACTAGCTTGACATGATTCCCGGCCCTCTCTGCAGCTCTGCATACCAGCCCCTGTTGTTTTACCCCGACTTTGGGGAGATGAACACTTGCTTTCTGGGGCCGTTGCAACGTCGTTCTCGATGATGTCCTGTTAAGCAAGGGAAGCTTCATGGATAAGCAATGCCAATGCGTCTGGGCGACGCAGGTTCGACGCCAAGAGGCGCGAGTATATGAACCGGCTCGGCCTCCCAAGTCTTGGGGTGGACGGTAGATCACCTCTCCCAAGCAGCCCCCTTCCTTGGCAATCCTACTCCGTGTGTCTGTGTCACCTCGCTGTCGTCCAGTCCCACACGCAGCCATGAGAGTCTCGTCGCTTCTCGCCGCCTTGGCGGCCGTAGGCACAGCCTTCGCCTTCTCGGTCGAAATCCCGGCAGGCGTTCCGCGCAGCGTCGAGGAGTTCCGCGAGAAGCACCCCTACCAGAAGCGCGCAAAGGACTGCCACCGCAAGACCTTTACCCTCCGCGCCTTCGAGGACGACCTCGACGACGTCTCGGACGAGTTCTACGAGGGCCTGCAAAAGGCCAACAACGGCGGCACGCTGTACCTGCCGGCCAACAAGACCTTCATCATCGGCAAGCCGCTCGACCTGACGTGGCTGAACGATGTGCACGTCCACTGGGACGGCGAGATCAAGTTCACCAACGACACGCCGTACTGGCAGGCCAACGCCTTCCGCCACCCCTTCCAGAACTCCATCATGTTCTGGAAGTGGGGTGGCAAGGATGTGAAGCTCTGGGGAGAAGGGACTCTCAACGGAAACGGCCAGCGCTGGTGGAACGAGTTTGCGGGTCTCGAGTGAGTGACCATTGGTATCGTGTCATGATTGTGTCTGACTTGATGTGATTAGGATTCTCGACCCGACGAACAACTACCTGCGTCCCATTCTATTCTACGCCGAGAATGCCACCGGCCTGGCCATTGAGGGCATCCACCTCAAGGACTCGCCCTGCTGGACCACCTTCATCGTGACTTGTAAGTTCTGTGACCTGTCCGCGTCTCCTCGCACCCCAAGTAACACGCCGCAGCCAAGGACATCTCCTTCAAGGACGTCATCTGCACAGCCGAATCCAAGAACGCCACGGCCGAGCCCAAGAACACCGACTTCTTCGACTCGCTCAACGTCGAAAACGTCAGCGTCGAGCGCGTCTGGGTCAACATCGGCGACGACTGCTTCTCGCCAAAGTCCAACGCCAGCAACATCCACGTCGACACCATGTACTGCAACGGCACCCACGGCCAGTCCATCGGCTCGCTGGGCCAGTACGCCGGCGAGAAGAGCTTCGTCAGGGACGTCGTCATCGAGAACGTGTGGATGCTCAACGGCCAGCACGGCGCCCGCCTCAAGACCTGGGCCGGCCCCGACATCGGGTACGGCTTCATCGACAACGTCACCTTTCGCAACTTTTGGCAGGCCAACAACGAGTACACGGCCTTTATCGACTCGTGCTACTTCAACATCAACGCCACCACCTGCGCGCAGTACCCGTCGCGGATGAACATCTCCAACATTCTGTTTGAGAACTTTTCCGGCTACAGCAGCGGCAAGTACGGCCGCGCCGTGGCCAAGCTGACCTGCTCGACCAACCCCAGCGCCGTCTGCGACAACATCAAGTTCAAGAACTTCAACATCACCACCCCCTGCGGCGGCGAGCCCGTCATCCTGTGCGATGGCATCAAGGGTGATCTGGGGATGCCCTGTATTCCGTCCAACAGCACGGAGGCCAAGGCCGCCTTGGCTGCCAAGTGCACGACGGCTCTGGCCGAGGCTACTCCTTGGGCCGTCAGGCCTTTTGAGGAGTAACAAGTTGAAAATAGTGAACAAAAGTTGGAGTGTCTGCTTTTAAATGCTGCTAGCTTTGTCGTACAATTATCCGATGATACATAAAGGGAAAAGTTGCCTGTCTGTATCGCGTTGTTGAAACAGTTGCGGTAGTTCGCTTTTGTGGTCCTCGGTGCTGCCAGCATCAAATGATTCAAGAATACTGGGCTGATATATCTACACCCAAAATCTAGCAGTGGTGACAAGGCAGAGCAAGGTGCTCAGATTGGCCCGACTTTAGTCTGTACTCATGGCGTATCCTGATGAGGCACCAAAAGAGGATAAGACGTAGCAACTGTGATCAACTACCAGCTGTGTAACTGGAACTTATCTGAGATGGAAATACGTATAATCAGATTGAATCTTACATGACTGGGGTCTTATTTTTCATATCCAGCTTTGAGATTACGTAAGTCTCCCATGTCTCCCAGAGTAACCGCCAGTGCAACCATACTTCAGTATGCTCAAGATGCGCCTAGCTTGGGTGGAGAGTATGGCGTAAGTCTTGTTATTGTCATGGGGGATGATCTGAGTCTCAACTACTTGTGATGGCAACATGGCTTTGAACTATGGCCTGATGAATGATATTCAGAAATTAGAAAGGGTAGTGGCATGGCAGTAATACTATCTTCCAGCAGTCACATGCAGAATACCGAGAAAAAGATGATGTACCATCCCAACAAATATGCAGAACAAGAGCTGCTGCAATAAGCGGATTAGAAGGCTGGAAGCTGGATTCATCTCCTCTAAAGAAGCTACACGCCGCTTGTGAAAGATTCTACACGAGGTCCTCGGCTCAGCGCTTACTCCTTCCGACCGCGCTGCTTCGTCCATGAATCATAGTCCACAACCTCCCAGTATTCCTGGCTTAGCTCATACTGACTGGCAAAGCATTTGGCGTAAAAGTCTAGCGCGTCGCTCTGCACCATGCTCGTAGGGACAAGCAATTGCTCATTGGGTTCATTGAACTGGATCAACCCCAAGCGAAGGGCATCGTCCTCATCCTCGCCGGATTCCATTTGAGCGCTCACGTAACTCACAATAGTGCTCTCTGAGGCGCCCCATAACCTTGTGCCGATCGAAGACGTTTGTGGGATCCAGACTTTGGGCGCCGCGTCAAGCCTGTCTTTGTTCGCTTTGACAAAGCAGTACCTATGAAGAGGGTAAGCACAAAGTCTGTGGCTGCCATATTTATGAGACTTACCAGTTTGAATTACTACCGTGCCATCCGACCGGGCTGCCCGACAGGTAAACGCCTCGGCCTATTTGCGTTGAGCCTCGCTCCTCCGCCCAATCATCGTATTCGGATTTCCGGAAAATGTTGTTCTTCTCGTTGATGATGGCAGCTTCCTCCTACAATGTCACCTCTGTCAGCCACTGATTACCCGTAAACCAAACATGAAGTCTTTCAGGTCGGCCTACCGGGCTGACTACTCGAAACCCAATGAGAACACGGTCTGCTATAACGCAGCCTGCAAAAGCCAAAGCTAGTATGACACACTTCATGGTACTAGGAAACATTGTCGTTGATGCGAGAAGCTCGGAATCTGCGTCTGTGTGACTCTGAGCGATGGTCGAACTGGCTATGCGAATGAAGGCGAATTAAGTACTTTTGTGAACGAGGAGAACAGCAATTACACGGGTACGGAGGCATTTCAGTAGTTGCCTAGGCGGCTTCAGAATGGCAATTCTGCGTCAGTCATTGAACGATCCATAATGATGGGAGTGTAGGTAGATTCCGTATGAGGAACCCAACGGGTGAAGGCTCGGCACCAGCGAAGAATAGTGGCATTTCCGGATAGGAAAGCCTGGCCTCCCGGATGAACTCCGCTTCTGATCAAACCATGGTCAATACCTGTGCCAGGCGGTCCAACCTGGGAATGTTGTATGCGCTGGCTACCTTTGTGCGGGTTTTCAGGTGTCGTACGGAAGTACCGTGAACAAGACCCCGTCCAAGCGAATAAATTATTGACTTCATGTAGGAAAGGACTGAGCCTGGCGAGGTAAACTACAGACTCCTTGTATCGGCCATAGCCGAGCTACGTCTTATAGCCCTCGCTAACGTGACGAAAAATCCACATCGCCGTCGCCGTGGCAGGAGCGTATTCCATTCTGGTCACTGGCTACCATTCTTTCCTTACATCTCCTTGTGTTTCTTTGTCGCAACAGCCAACGATGGCTTTTTCTTTTGTTATCAAACTTGGCATCTTTTGGCAAACAAGAAATCAGTAGAGATGGAGGCTAACATACGCCAGCCATGTTAGTACAACAGTATCAAGACACCCTTTTATATCTAAATACAGTGTCAAGACTAGGATACTGTTCGTATAAACTGCATGATCTAGGTGCTATGATTTTCAGGGATTTGTATCATCTTAGCTCACTATCAAAGGGTTCGACTGGTAAGTGGATCGCCGCATGATGCTTTGCCTTCTTGGGAACTGTAGCCCAGGCACGCTGAAGTGGACCAATTTTGGCTGTCAGAGCTCGATATCTCACCATAGGACTGGGCAATCCATGGAGATCGAAATCTTACATACATTATCACTCGTTCTTGCGTAGCCAGGATCATGCCCTACGATTAATCCTCTTCCGCTGTTGGCTCACATAAGGTATCGCTCACTTGCATGATTTGGCTGCAGACTCCTACACGCGAGCGGCCCGGATAAGGGGCAACAAGGGCATAGCAGGTTCCCAACGGGAGTCACACGACACGGGCTTGCTAACGACGCTGCCATCAGGGGGGGCCACCTGTGAGTAGATTCGTGCCCAGAGCAATGCGTGCGGTTGAAGAATCGAACGTGCTTCAGATTGCTTACTCTGTAGGCAACCCGGCCAAACCTACATCTCTAGAACGCTGCAATTTGATTAAAATGAAGGGAACAACGAAGGAGGACCACTCAGCTATCAAGATAGCACCCGGGCATACATAGTATGTCCGGGACTACCTGAAGAAGTTACGAAAGGGGTTACGTCGGGCGCCGCCAGGCACGCTTGAATAGTTCGGGAGATATGCTGAGAAGCCGGGGTGCCCAAAACGCTCAAGCGCCTTACGCAGACGAATGTGCCGTGAATCTCCAAAGCAGATCGGCTACCAACTGTGGTCTTCCTGGGACGGTTTCAGTGTTGGCGTGGTATCGTTCTACCGAGAACTAGCTGTCATGTCATCGAAAGGCGCAAGACCAAGAGCACATGTCTAGCAAAGATACCTCTAGAATATCGCCATGTCATTTAGCGTCATCTCAAGCTGCGAGGATTATCCTTTGTCAGATTGCAGTCTTTTGCTCTACTGGAAAGCCTCATCGCTCATATGACCTGGTTCGTGTGCAATATGTCATACCCAGCATAAGTTGTAGACCCTGGTTCCAATAGAGTTCGAGGTGTTTTGGCAAGGCTGGTGGCTAAAGTCTGACTACGGAGTCCGGATTGTCCGAGCCCCTATGGTTTGAACTACTGGAGACTGAATAGGCGATCTCTTCCATGTCGACATTTTAAGGAATTTGACATAGAATACTCGTTGCCGGTGTGCCGCCTTATCGCCAACCTTTACAGAGGGAAATTGGTTGCAACCCTAATATCCCATTCATCTCATGTGTCCAAGACCATAACAATCCGTAGCCCGGAAAATCTTACTATTCTAGGCTTCACATGTGAGAATCACAAGATGGAGGCCACATAACCTTTGTCTATTACCATCCAATACCAGCCAGTTATCATTCTTTATACTCTATTTATAGCGCCCGTTCAGGGCACTACAGCGCTGGAGGCCCTGTATTTTTAGCGCCCTGGACTGCAGACTTTACATTAAACCGTGCCCTACCGTACTGTAGTTGTCATCGATCACGTTTTTAGCCTCCGAGGAGCCTTTCATTCTCGCGGCGCATCTACACAAACACATTACGAACCATATCATTCACTCAAACAAATGTCTGCAACCGCTATCAAACCCTCAAGTTTCAGTACTCCAGGGAGTCTGGAGTTGCCAAATACCATGGATGCCGAAGGCTCCCAATCAATTGCCTCTACAGCCCCCGGCGTCGGCCGGGAAGACCGGCCAAGCAGCGTCGTACTAAGGAAGCCCACCCAGTCGAAATTATAAGCCTCCTGCAGCTCCTCGAAATCGTCCACCATGAACAACTCGCACAGATTGTGCGATGCGGCTCCATCCAAGACCACCGATACGAGCCACCGTGAGAATAGGCTAGAAACAATGCCAAAATATCCAGTAGAGCAAACACTGTCTTTGAATCATTTTGAAAGTTCATGGCACCGATGCATGGGCACCAAAGTCCTTAATCATAGCCTCATCATTCGCGTCTGCCTCGACGGCGACACCTGAGTCCCTCGACGCCCCTTTCACCTTGGTAGCGACTTGTCCCGGGACTTTTTCTAGTTGACTCGATTCATTGACGCGAGTGGAAACCTTGATCGCGATTTCTTCCACCCAGATCCCCTCTAGCGGGGTATCTTCGTCTGAGACGTCGCCGACCGAGATGACCTCCGCCGAGATGTCCTCCACCGAGACGTTCTCCACCGAGACGTTCTCCACCGAGACGTTCTCCACCGAGACGTTCTCCACCGAGACGTTCTCCACCGAGATGTCCTCCGCCGAGACGTCGCCGACCGAAAGGTTCTCAACTGCGACGACTACCAGCACGACAAGCAGTTCCAGTTTCTTCAGTGCTTCGCCTTCTACGACGCTATCTTGCGTACGTGGCGTTCAATACGCTTTCCACATTGTGTAAGCAGCTGCTGCCGGCGGCCCCCGACAGTTCCTCGTAATCTTTCCAGAGGGCGTGGAGAATGTCTACTCGGGTGTACAAGGACCGGGGCTTTGGGCGCGTCTCTGCCATGTGAGAAGGATAACTTTGGTTTTGTTGAGGGTCCAAGATGAACCCAGCCCCCAGCCCGGAGCTCTGCCATCCATAGGTAGCTGGACAACGAACAAAACAACTCGCTTTCCGACTCATCCGACCTCATAAGCCTAGGCCGACCAAGACTCTTTCATCAGATTTCTTTATTCATTCATTCAATCACTGTGGAAAACCCGGTACACCCAGCCGAACTCACCGTGATGACGCATTGAGGAAAAGGGATCATCGGTGAGGTGCGGGTACATCCGGACACACTCACCGAACTCTACCGAGCTCGGTGTACCCCGCACACCCCGGCGAGCCTCCGTAGTCACTGACCTGGGTGCTTACCTAGGTAAGTAACAAGCCGAGGCACAACAGCCGACTCCCCTGCAGATTGCAACATCACCACTTCTCGTCGCAACCACTCGCCTCTCTCGTCGAATCTAATCTGCAGCATATTCTGTCCAAGAACTATATCGTAGAATTTACAGACGCCAACCACTCGATTGCGCCGGTCTCCATCGACATCACTCCTACCACAGCACCACTCGCCCGTTTACATCTCACCTCCGCCCATCACCACATCGTCGAGTGCAAGCCCTCACCCAAGTCTGCCAACTCCAACAATGCCCACCTTCACCACCCCGCCTCCGTCCGTCCCCTCCGTCGACATCTCCTTCCCGCGCCCACAAGTCCTCCTCATCACCCTCAACCGCCCGCGCCAGCTAAACTCCATCCCTTCCCCCCTGCACTACGCCCTCTCCGCCCTCTACGCCTGGTACGACGCCGAACCCTCCCTCCGGTGCGCCGTGCTAACCGGCACCGGCCGCGCCTTCTGCGCCGGCGCCGACCTCAAGGAGTGGAACGTCCGCAACGCCGCCGCGTCCCCGTCGGCCGGCCCCGTCGTCACCGCCGCCCACCCGGACGCCAAACCCGGCCAAAAGTGGCCTTCCTCCTCGGGCTTCGGCGGCCTGTCCAACCGCGACGGCAAGAAACCCGTCGTCGCCGCCGTCAACGGCCTCTGCTACGGCGGCGGCATGGAAATGATTGTCAACGCCGACCTCGTCTACGCCTCCACCGCCGCCAGGTTCGGGCTGCCCGAGGTCACCATCGGCGTCGTCGCCATCGCGGGTGCCTTACCCCGCCTCATCAAGGCCGTGGGCCGCCAGCGCGCGACGGAGATGGCGCTCATCGGACGCACCGACTACACGCCGCGCCAGATGCACGCCTGGGGCCTGGTCAACGACGTCGTGGAGCCCGGGAAGCTGCTCGACACGGCGCTCAACGCCGCAGAGGCCATTGCGGGGAACTCGCCAGACTCGGTGATTGTGTCGCGCGAGGGGCTGAAGAGCGGGTGGGAGGCGCTGGGTCCTGTCGACGCTACGGATTTGGTCGACAAGACCATCTACAAGAAGATCGAGGCGGGCGAGAACATGACGGAGGGCGTCAAGAGTTTTGTGGAAAAGAGGAAGCCCGTCTGGGTGGACAGCAAGTTGTGAATGTGTAAACGCGGAGTCATGAAAAACGAATTTCTCCTACGCTCTTGGTAATCAACTGGCAACTCGTGAGAGCCCGGAACATCAAGACCTCGAATGGTATCATTTCATTCTTGGGTTGTTCTTCCAGCCCTTTTTCCAACTTTTTTCCCAACACACGGCAACATTGGCCGTTGGATATCACATAAACAAACAATTCGACCCAACCCCAGCCTCAGTTACAGTCTTTGCCTTCCTCTTTCTCTTCATTTCCTCAGTTGCTCAGTTTCCATGATCCTTGTTCTCCACTCGCACCTCGCCGGACCCGGACTCGGCATCCTTCTCATTCATCACAGTATGTCCCTCGCCCATGGCGCCCATGCTCGCCTTCCAGTGCAGCTGCACCTTTCCGCCCGTGAACAGCTTGTCGATCTGCTCGAGGCTGAGGTTCTGCGTCTCGGGGTAGAAGAACCAAATGAGCGGGATGAAGAAGGCGTTGAAGACTGCAAAGTAGACATAGGTCCTCCAGCCGATGCTGTTGATGCTGACGGGAGTAATCTCGACGACGAGGAAGGTGAAGATCCAGTTGGATGCTGTCGCCAGGGCCGCTGCGCGCGTGCGGATGGCGAGCGGCGCGTACTCGGCCGGCAGCAGCCAGGGGATCGCGAGCAGGCCCACGGCGAAGAAGAAGTTAAACAGGAAGAGCATGACGATGGCGACGATGCCCGCGGGGACGGAGCCGTTGGATACGGTGCCTGCGAGGATGGCCATGCACGCACACTGGCCGGCCGCGGCGAACAGCATCAGCTTGCGGCGACCTAGGCGATCAATGACCCAGATGGGAATAAGAGACGAGAGGAAGTAGGCGATGCCGTTGAAGCCGGCCAGCAGCAGCGAGAGGTTGTGGGATATGCCCACAGACTCCTGGAAGATGACGGGCGCATACTAGTATCGTTAGCTTCATCGTCGTTGATAGAGAAACAAGGGGAAACGCACGTATGTGATGAGATTGATTCCACTGAGCTGTTGCATGAATTGTCCGCCGATTCCCAACATTGTGCGGTAAAAGAACTTTTGTTCACCGTTCTTAAACATCATGCGGAAGCTGCCGGCGTTGGCGGCCTCGCGCTCCTCTCGGATGGCGGCCTGGATCTCGGCCAGGTTGGCCTGTAGCCTCGGCTCCTCCTCGGAAATGGACTTGGCATCGTGCTCAACGGCCCAGAGGATATGGCGGGCCTCGTCGTGGCGGTCGTGGGCGATGAGCCAACGCGGTGATTCGGGCAGAACGAGGACGCCCAAGAAGGTGACGATGGCGAAGAGAATCTGGAGCGCAAGAGGGAACCGGAATTGCGAGTCGTTTGAGACATAACTCATGCCGTAGTCAACCCAGTACGATAGAGCAACGCCAAAGATGTTGATGGCCAGTTCGATGGCGAGACCTTTGCCTCGGTTGTTGGCCTTCATCAACTCGGAGTGCCAGACGGCTGTCGTTCGTCAGTATGGCAGAGCTTCATGCCAATTGTGGGTACGACTCACGAATTGTACTTGTGTTCATGCCATTTCCGAGACCGGCGACAATGCGACCAACAATCATTCTGCGAGGGTCAGCAATCCAATCCAGCCCACTCACACACCGCATCATGGAAGACAGTGAAGCACTCACTGTGGAATCCCAAACGCAGCAGCTTGCAGCGCAGCTCCGATGGACAGGATGATGCAGCCGAGCATGATGCACTTCCTACGTCCGAGTTTCTCACCGACAAGGAGACAGAAGATGGCACCAAAGAAACACCCAATCTCGTAAATAGCCACGACGGTGCCCTGCAGCGAAGAGCTGCCGCCGCCGCCGTTGGACGTGTCAATCTCGGGGAAGGTCCGGGTGAAGGCATAGCCGGTCAACAGACCGGACATAACACCCTGGTCATAACCGAAGAGGAGAAAGCCGGAGCCGGCCGTGGCCGTGATGGCCCAGTTGAGAGGGCGACCCGTGAGGATTGTCATGATGGCGATGGGCAGTGACGGGAGATGAAAGGAAGAAAAGAAAGAACGTGGTGAGGAGTTTGTCCCGACCCCGTCACGTAAAGGAGGAGAAACTCTCTTTTGTCGCGCGGTGTTTGGGTCGCTGCGCCGTGGGCTGCGAGAATCCGGGGAAGGGTTGAGATGATGGGGTCCGTTGATGAGAGATAAGATCTTGGCGAGAATGAGACGGGGGCAACGTGGTTCTTTATGTACCAAAAAGCCGACGGCCAGATGATGTTGTTTTCAAAGTCGTTATGTTGTTGTTGTGCACTGCTGCGTAGGTAGACGGAGCCGGCATGGGTACCAAGGCAAAAGAGACGACAAGTACCGACAACTTCTCTGCCGCTCCGCCCCGAGCATCGAAACAACGTCATTTGACCAGCTGGTGTCCGTAGCTAAATCCAGCTGGTATACCACAGTAGACTGCCCTGTAGCGAAACCTCGGGGAACTGTGTCAAATGCTGCATCTTGAACCTTGGAAATCTCCACAGAGATGAGTGCGGGGTCCCCAGCGCGGAGGTGAACAAGACGGCCAGAAAACCATGCGACGAGGGGGTGAAGAGACCCAGAATCGTCTTCGTTTTTGGCTTGGTGTGGGCTGGTGTGGGCAGGTCGAGGCGCCCGACTGGGTAACGGCACAAGCCTGACTCGTGATGGGTGCATCTACCCATACTTGTATCCGTACCGCCTGTACGCCTCTTTGGCAATTTCCCACCCTACTGTGTCAGGTACCATGTATGCCACAGACCAGACCACACGCAGTCAGTAGAGTACTGTGCAATTATACTATGGTAGAGGCCAGCGCTTCGCAAATCAGCCATGAGCCATTAGCCATCTTCAGTAGAATGTAGAAAAGTACTACCATCTAGAGGCTGTACGTTCTGGCCAATATCATAACCAGAAGTCAAGTTGCTGTAAGACTACCAAGCTTTACACAGTAGTGCGCACGCGTTAGCGAAGGCGTAGCGGAGCGTTACCGTCAACGGCCAGGATGCGGGCGGGAAGACTTTTCCATCAAGCGAGCCGCCTCATGGCAAGAATGGGTACTTTACTGTACTGGCAAGTAGCATACCGTTGTGCCTGTAGTAGGATAATCGTGTATTCCTCTGTAGCGTAACCATCTCCTTCGACAGCATGGCATGAGATTGACGAGAGTTGCTCATGTTACCAACAAGCTCTGCCATGGCACGAGCAACCCAAAGCAATATCCATCAGGCGGTGGGACGAGACAAAACAGAAAGGCGCGGTACAAGACGCAAAGCGGCTAAGCCAAGATGGCCAAGTTCCGGCTGCGAATCCGGGGCCAGTGCCGGTGAGGTCGCCGCCGCACGTCGACAGGGACCAGGGCGAGATCCGCCGACTTGGCCCCCGGGCGTGGGGCATCGAGCTGCCTATGGACGAAAAATCAAGGAAGTTGAAAGCGCTTGTGGCTTGCGAGACGTTTTGACGCTCTGCTTCCACCTGCCCGTTTGCCCCGGCGCCCTGCGCAACATTGTCTGGTCGCCCGCCAACACGCAGGAAGATGGCCAGTATCAGCTGTAGCTGATGGAGCGTCATTTGCTCCAAGTCGTGTGTTTCTGCATCGCGCCACATTACCCAGCGCGTCTCCTCCGGAAAACGTCGCCGTCGGTCACGCCCAAAAACGACATCCGTGGTTCAACCTGCCTTGCGAGCTGGGCTTCCAGCCTGGCCCTCAAAATCTTCCGGCGACCCTCCACACTTGGCTTCCGATCGCTTCGCAGGATTCGGAGGATCTGGGCGTGATTTCGTCGAGGTGACTGAGGTTTGGACCCTTCCATCTAAAGTAAGCTCTAGGCCTTGCCTAGCACCCCGCAAAGTGTATGGCTGGTACACGCGGCCGGTTGTCTTGGCTAGATGGGTAAATCCCATCTGAACACCCGGATATTGGCCAACTGCGTAGTGAGAGCCCAGTGAGGCGTAAAAGTGTTTACCCCCATCTCAAACCTGTCGTGCGCCTCGGCTTCCCTCCGACGACCACGTAAACCCTTTTCCGAGTTAACCCGCCTTTAGCGTACTGTATGGCCAGGGCCACGGCAAGAGTTGCTCGTCGATTTCTGGACGACACGAGGTTTGCATTGGGTAATGAGGTCATCCCCGTCTCTGACCCCGGCCGGTCCCTTGCCCGCCTTTTCCTCCGCCTCCGCAATCCCGCATGTACATGGCAAACATGGATTTACACCTGCAGTCAGTCATCCGCAACCTCACAGTCTCGTCAACTCACGGGGTCACTCCTTGGTGGGAGTCTCGAAAGGTGTGGGGATGTCAGCCCACGACTCGCTCTTGTAACCCGACGCCTGGGGCCGCCAATCTCTTCCCATGGGGCTCGTCCCATGGGGCGAAACCAGACTGGACCGCAACGTCAGGCCTTGAGGTTGCGGGCCCCCAGACCTCCAATACTTTGATGCTAATTTCGGAGATCCAGGCGTTCGGAGACCGCGTGGTGAGCCGCCAGGCTGGATCCTGTCCTGTGGCCTTGTGGAATGTGCAGAGTAGTATCGCCATGCGGCTTAGGGTTGTAATGGATCATGGACTTGTTGTCGTTTCGACATTAGAGCCGATCCTAAATATCGACGCGTGACGCTGAGGCCGAACAGCGCCAACACCTCCCTCGGCGACTGGAGCTGCTCACACAAGACAGTGTCAGAGCCGATTTATTCGTCCATCTAGTCGGGAGCCATGCGACAGTCTTTCTTCTTTTGCCCAAAACAGAAAAATCAGCCGGAATACTAACCGTCTCCCAAGTCGCCCCAGAACTCTTTCAGGTCATCTGCCCTCCACTTGGTGCCCCATCCGCTTTCTCTCTCAATCTTTTCAAGGAGTTGCAATATCGCCCTGTGCTCTGCAGGGTGGCTCATGCAGCGGCCCGCAATCCAAAGGGGCTGGACGCTGTTTGTCCAGGCGCCGTGGTGATGATTGGTCATGGAAATTCCGCATATCTGTCTCGCGTGCCAGAGCGCTGAACGCGGTCTCGGGGATAACCGGAGCGAGGCCGGTCTGTTCTGCAGCATCAAGAGCGATGCAGTGTGATATAATTGGTTGCCCGATATCGCGGCCGGGTTGCTGTACAGAATCTTGGGAAATGGCACCGTGTCCGACGATGGGATGGACATGATGTGCTGCATCTCGGACGGTCTCCGACTGTGCCACTCCTCGACATATTTCCATAGCTTCATCCACCGCACCCTGTATCTCATGTCATTTCTTGGCCCATCAAAGAAGAGTCCGCCGGGGTTGGCCTTGGCCAGTGGGGCCAGGAGGTCGAGGACCTGAGCGCTGATGTAAACAGCGTAGTTTGCCCACATGTCGTGGCCGGGGGCGGAGAGAAACAACCCGACGTCGGCGTCGAGGTCGATCTGCGAGGCCCAATGGTTGGCCGGGATCAGAGTTTTGACGGATGAGATTAGACCACCGCATACGTCCATACGGGCAAAGCACCAGAATAGCGCTTGCTCGACGCCGCCCACGAAGCCGTTCATACCGACGGCCTGCATGAGGCTGGCACAGCCGTCCAGGTGCCGCCTCCAGGCTTTTGGCGAGCAGCTGGCCATCTCCAACACGCAGAGCACCACGCACGACGCTATCACGGCCGTCGTACGGGTAGACAATTGTGGCAGTAGGAGGTGGATTGCCTCCTGGTAGAGCGCGAGACTCTGGTCGGTCGGTCTGCTTGTGTCCTTGAGCTCGAGTTGTCTGGCAGACAAAGCCAACATGGAATAGCGCAGGTGGTCGTGCGAGCGCGCCATTGTCGGTAGGGAGTGCTGGAAGTGGCGTTGGTTATCAAACTTGTCCAGCCATGGCGAGATCTCGTCGACCCAATTCTTCCATAGCGCGCACTCCTCTTCCAAAGGAAGGAAAGGTGGCTCGTGGTCCGATGATATCTCTCCGGCGGCGGCGTCGGGGCCTTCGCCAGACGAGTTGTTCCCCGAGCCAACATCGATGGATCTCCTCCTGCAATGCTCCCCGGATACCGGCGACGCTGGCCGTGTTGGCCCGTTCGACCGTACTTCTTGGATAAGATGGTTTCGCAGCGTGGAGTGCAATTCGTGATATGCGGAGCCAGGCAAGAAGATGCCGTCTTCATAAGACCCCTCGGGGGTGAACATCTGATCCATGAATTCGAAGGGTGCTTCTATCAAGGAGTCGAGAGAAATTGACGTGACGGGGAGGCCGCTCATGGACGTCGCAGGATGGTGAGTGTGTGCTCCGTGGCCGGCCCCTCCTTGGCTGAGATATAGCAAGTTCGCAACGGCGTTGTCGGTCAAGACTTGCGAAGCAGATTCGGGCGAAGCCTGATAGTCCATCGCATCACCCGCTTGCGCTTGTCCCTTATCGCTGGCGTCGTCGTCTCGGCGGGTCGACGGCGTCAACAGCGACCCAAAGCCAGTGACCTGGACGCGGTCGACGGGCGCGGTGGTCGGACCTGACACCGACAGTGTCCTCCTCGCCGTTGTCGAACCAGCGACGGATGAGGCCTGGCCACCTGCTGTAGAAGTCGTATACGACACGGGACTGTCGAAAGTCCTAGCGTCATCCTCCTGGCAGGACCTGCGACGACCGTCTAGTGCTGCCGCATCTGCTTCATCTTCTTCTTCGACTGGCGACAAGTCAGGTTCGGGCTCGGACTCGAAGTCATTGTAGCCTGGAGGAAGATGATAGTCGCGAATGACCTCTTTGGTGATGTCGAGAATCTCAAACCTGCGACGAGGAGGTGGCCTACGCGCCTTCCTCATGGACGGATGGTCTTGAAGAATCGTCTGGGCGTTCTCAGCGCGGAAGGTGACCTTGATGCCCCATTCGCAGTGCTCCTTGCGGCGGGAGCAACCGCCACAAGCTGGACGGCCTTCGTCACATTTACGCTTCTTGCGGCGACAATTGAGACAGCCGGTGCGCGTTCGGGTTCTCTTCTTCTTGGCCGGGGGTTGCTGCTGATCCGGATCGAGGTCGGGATCGGGGCCAGGGTTGGCAGCGGTAGCGGTATCGGTAGCGGGAGGTGGATGCGCTGGGCTTTGGTCGGCCGGAGAGGATGATGGGTGATGCGGCGGCCGGGCGGCCATGATGACGATGGCTTCTCCAGGTTGCGGGCGTTTGCGGTGAATTGATGGCTGTTCTGGGCATCCCAAGGCGCCTGCGCAAGCCAGTTGGGGAGTCCGTTGGGTGGACGGAGGAGTAGGAATAGGCAGCCGGTAAAGCAAGCGATTGGGGCCAGGGCAAGGATAGGCCAATCAATCAATTGGCGGATGGGGACGTGAAGGGATCGTGGAGAAGAAGCGCTTCGACATGCGGTTCTCTTCCAACCACGACGGTTGGCGGGAGCGCGTGAGGTCGAAGAAAAGGGACGCTCGGAGCCTGGCGTGGATGGAGCAATACCGAGAAAACAAAGCTGGCATAAGATTTGGTAGGTATGGAACGACGGATCGACCAAGGTGTTCCAGAACTTTTGCTAGGTTGGGCTGGGGAAAGAAGGGTTGTCGGTAGATCAGACTGAGTTCAGTCTAGCCAATGCATGGAAGGTGTTTGCTGACGAGTATTTCGCAACAGAGCAGGGCAGAGTTGAGCTGAGCTGGGCTGAGCCAACGAAGCAGAGGGCTCCGGTCGCATGAGGTCTTTCCCGGTCTCCCCTCTCGCGGAGCAAAACGTTCAGGTCAAGTCCGCTTTGGATCAGATCCCGATGGTCAAATGGCGGGGGGGCCTGGGGCACATGACGACGATGGACGATTGACGACCGACGACGACCGACGGCATTCTAGATGGATGGCTCTCTGTGTTGTATCTTGTCCTGGGTGCACGCAGGGTCGCCCGAGGTACCTGGCGTTGTGGCTGGACAGTACCTACGAGGTAATAGCCACTATCAGGTAGGCATGGCAGGTAGCTTGTTTATTCCAGGCTACCTAGGTGTCTAACAATACAGGGTGAATACCGTGAGCACCTAGCCCAATAGTACCTATTGAAAGGGGTCACCCCGCGTGGAAGGAAGCTGCAAGCGGCAATGGCCTGGTAGCATATCTGCCTACTATTACAAGCAAGCAGGTAGCTCAATCGCAGAAGGCTCAACCCAAGCAAGTTACGCATTGCTTGCAACGTGATGACATCGTCGAGGACGTTCCGGTCTTGCAGCTCCTAACCTACCTCTGTAGGTGTAAACTCTGCCGAGACACCTCAGCGACGTATCCGTACCCAACGTGCCTACCCTTATAATTTTCTACCTAATGGTTCCCAAGGTTATTTACAAGAACTCGGGCACCTATTATCCTCCCGCAGCTGTGGTAGGAAGACGTGCGGGGTTGACGCCCTCGTGTCGGGGGAACGAGACTTTAAACAAATTCCGCGCCGCTCCACTGCGAGTTGGTCCATGGCCTTGATGGCTTTCTCTTTTTCACATTGCGTCATGTGCCTTTGGCCACGCAATAGGGTGAAACCTCGACGCCGAGTCTTGATGGTCAAGTGCCGCTGCATCGTCCTGGACCTACCTTACACTTATGTACCTTGAGGTGACAGGCCTGCGCTGCCGCGGCCCCCACACTCGTCTGTGTGAATTAGCGACCTGCGGTAGGTACCTAGACATGTACCTCGGTATTTACAAACTTCCTTTCCCATCGTCAAACCTAACAGGCAGCTACACATAACTAGGTAGGTAGGCACCTTAAGGTGCTCTTCACTCGCCTTCGCGAGGCTTTTTTGACGACTTCCTGCCCAGCGACGCGAATTGCTGTCCGTCACAACAGACTGGACTGGAGGCCCGGTCTCGACATTCTCACTTCCCAATTACAAACGCCGGTGCTGCTCCCTCCAGGAGTCTCAAGGAGCTCGGAGCTGGCTCCGACCAGTCATTATTGAGACGGAAGCAGCCACCGAGACAAACTCTAAAAGCCTCTCTCTTCTGACTGCTCTGTGTTCCGTGATAGTAGGACAGTTCAATCTCGGCCAGTCAAACAAAAGCGCAAGCCTTGCTTACATAGTATTACTTGTACGTAATGGGTGCGAGACTACGACCCAATGCCATTGATGCAATCGTGACCGACATCAGTTCGTTCATGACTCGGACGTCGGATTCGATTGTGTGCACGCTATCCCGGTCAGGCACGCGACAAGTAACATGAGTAGCGTTTGTATATAAGTAACTTTTGGTATCGATTGCTATCAAGGGTTATCCGTGTCTACTTTGTGCACTCCAAATGCCATCCAAATAAGTCCCCCTAAACGCCCTTTGCAGCCGTATCCAAACCCCATCCTCCGCTTCATGAAAATTTCATCCCTGCCTCGTGACACATCCGACCCAACACCGAGCCTGCCCTAAGCGGCTAGCTGGAGGGGATGGCTCAGTGGTGGTGAATTGGGTTGAGGTCGCGGAACTCGCCCCGCAGGCTGTCGACGCCGTTTGCCCTGACTTCCTCCACCAGCTTAGCGACCTCGGGCGCGATGACGGCCTCGTCGAATCCGAAGTACTTGTACGCGTCGGCTCCGGGAAGCGAGTGTCCGAAGGAGCTCATCGAGTAGCCGGCATCAGCGTAGCGCTCCCAGCCGTTGACTGCGTAGGCCTCGATTACGACACGAGGCGCCTTGGAACGGTACTGTAGCACCTCGCGCTTGTACTCGATGGATTGCTTGTCGAAGACGCGCTGGCAGGGGAAACTGACGATGCGCGCTTTGATGTTGTACTTCTCCGCGAGCAACTTGGCCGTCTTGACCGAAAAGACCATCTCGGCGCCAACACCAATCAGAGTGACGTCGGCATCTTGCTCCTCCTTAAACACGTAGGCACCCTTCAGCACGCCGTCGCGCGAGGTGTGCTGCGGGTACTGCTCGAGGTTCTGGCGCGATAGCGAAATGATCGACGGGCTCTGTGTAGCCTCCATGGCCAGGATAAAGGCGCCGGCCGTCTCCTCGCTATCGCACGGGCGAATGTACAAGAGGTTCGGCATCGCCCGGTACAGAGCCGGCAGCGCAATAGGCTGGTGGGTGGGGCCGTCTTCGCCGGTTCCGATCGAGTCGTGCGTCGCGATGTGAATCTGTTGGAGGCGCTGGAGGGCACCCATACGCACACCAGGGGCGGCGTACTGAGCGTGTTAGCGGGTTCGAGCACGGTCAGGTGCTGGTTGCCTGTTGACTCACAATGTAGAACATGAAGAAACTCGAGGTAACGGGCAGTATGGTTCCCTTCCCGAAGGCAGCGAGACCGTTGGAAATGGCCGCCATGGCGTGTTCGCGAATACCGTAGTGGATGTAGCGGCCGGTGTAGTCACCGTTGATACCGCACGTTGTCCTCAGATCGGGGTTCTGGAAGTCGACCTTGCCCTTCCAGATCATGTTGACCGAAGGGGACAGATCGGCGGTCCCGACCATGAAGTTGTTGACACCGGCAGCAATGGGGTTGCAGATGAGGCCGGCAGACTTTCTCGAGGGAGTAGGAGCCGTAGGGAAGTCCTCCTTGGCAGGAATGAACTTGCGCCAATCCTGAGTCCACTCGCCAGCGACACGCTTCTTGAACTCGGCGGCGAGTTCGGGATGCTCGCGAGAGTAGTCCTCGACAAGTTGGTTCCATTCGGCCTCGATCTTCTCGCCGCGGGTAACAGCCTCGCGGAAGAAGGAGTAGACCTGGTCAGACACGACAAAGTGCTGCTCGGGATCCATGCCAAAGTTCTTCTTGATGTTGGCGACATCAGCTGGACCGTAGGCGGCACCGTGGGCCTTGGCGTTACCGGCCACAGCACTGCCGATTCCAATGACGGTGTGTATGTTGATGAAGGTGGGCTTGTCATTGCTGTTGCGGGCCTTTTCCATGGCACGGGCGATGGCCTCAACGTCCCAGTTACCGTCCTCAATCTCGATGACGTCCCAACCGCAGGCGCGCATCTTTGCGTTGACATCTTCAGTGTTGCAGAGGTCGACGCTGCCGTCACAGGTGATCTGGTTGTTGTCGTACATGACGACGAGGTTGTTGAGCTTCCAATGGCCGGCAAGCTGGATGGCCTCCAGGGCCACACCCTCCTGCAAGCAGGCGTCGCCAATCATACACCACGTCATGTTGTTGACCACGGAGAAGCCGGGGCGGTTGTAGGTCGCGGCCAGGTGCTTGGACGCAGCAGCCAGACCGACGGCGTTGGCGATACCCTGGCCTAAGGGGCCGGTCGTCACCTCGATGCCCTCATGCTCAATCTCCGGATGGCCGGGGCAGAAGGAATCAGTTCGGCTTGAGTGGTAGGACTTGAGCTGCTCCAGGGTCATGTGCTTGTAGCCCGTCAGGTGCAAAAATGTGTACTGGAAGAGACATGTGTGGCCATTGGACAGGACGAAGCGGTCTCTGTTGAAGTAGCTGGGGTTCTTGGGCGAGTACTTCATGATGTACTTCCACAGAGCGGTGCCGATTGCAGCCATTCCCATGGCGCCTCCGGGGTGGCCACCTTTGAACTGCTCGGTAAGGTCGGCGATGAGGCAGCGAAATGTGCGAAGGACAAAGTCAACCTCCTTCTTCTCGGCTTCGGTAAGCTGGAACTGAGCGTCGGAGCCATTGATGGACTTGGTGGCCACGACGCCTTGCGGGACGGGCTCTGCAGGGACTGCACTCGGCGCCATGGCGACTGATTATGTGGTATATGTGGCAGACGTTGAACAGTAGTTTTGACACGCGGTGAGGGTCTTTTGACGTCGGTGTATCGAGTGGGGTAAGTCGCGCCGTGCGGGTGTAGTTGGCGTCGTCGTTTGGCGGCGATGCGAAGATACGAGAAGAACACAACGAGGACGGCAAAGAGCAAGTGGTACCTGCCGTGTGTTTCAGGAAGATGGAAATGAGAATGGATTAAAGAGCAGACCAGAAGGAGAATGAAGTATTCGTGGCCACGGCCGCTGATATATTCGTGGACATGGCGGACGAGCCAATCCCCCCTCTGGGTGCTTGACATGACTGGATTGGGATGGAAGTGGGATGTGAAGCAAGTCGACGGCCAGCGGTCATCTGGATGGGGCGCTTAGTGTTTCCCCTTTGGATAGGACACGAGGGCGGCAGTCGGTTGGTCGGTAAATGTACGGCTAAGCCCCAGCTGGCGCCAGCCGGGGGATGGGTTTATCTCGTGGCTGCTTTGTATCCATCTACCTATTTTGCTCCCATCGTGCCTCCAGCTAATTACTAGGTGCGTAGGACTTGAAGTTGAGAGGCAAAATCAAGCGATGGCGCGGGTAAAGACATAGCAGAAATGACGACACAGCTATTCATTAGGCATTGATGACGGACCCTTAAACATGCCTTGGGTACGTTGTGCCGCTTTTTCGACTCGCAGGTGAGGTGAGAAGAGGCGAGCCTTCGGGCTTGTGGTAATGTACTACATACAGGTGTATCGTAAGCGTCAGTGCCGCGCCCCAAAGACGGGCTCCTAGGGATATCCTCCAACCACTACTAAGTGTACTGTCCATGCGTACACAGTACCTACTAGTATGTGGTAGGCAATTACTATGTACTCGCTCAGCAGCAACCAAAGGTAAACGCAGCGCTTGTTCTTGCCCTTCGTTGACGGTGGCCCCGGTGCACGAGCCATCGATATCTCTTATGTAAGTCACTTTTGACTACCTTGTCATCGTCTCGCTGCTGTTCCCCGCCAACGGACAGCTGAGCGCGTGAACAAACTGCATTTTAGCGGTTCCACCTGTATCAGACACCCGCCGCCTTATGAACTCTCATCTCACAACTCATCTCTGTCTCATCGCGTGAAGCCTCCCAAGCCGCCCCTCACCTCCCTTCCATCTGTTTCTTCCCGAGCAACAACATTAGATCACGATGAGAGTCGAGAACAGTCTTGTGGCAGAGTTCTTCTCCGGCTTATCAACCAGCGTCGCTTGAAGCTACTCTCCCAGACTTTGCTGTTGGTCGGGCGCAAGTCCCATTGTAATCGAACGTTGTCGGACTGGCCGTTAACCCAATCAAATCCTCATGGCGGCTATCTCGACCTTACGGATACATCATCGAAATCCCGAAAGTTCATTCTTGACTTCATCGTGACCTCGAGTGCTAATGGCTACGTACGCAGCACTCAAAGCCTGTGGCCTAGACTCTCTCGTCTCGCTCTTTTGATCGCCCCCGTCTTTTAGTTCCCCTCATCCGGATACCTGCCGACCCTCCCTCCCCGCCATTGAACCCTTCTCCGTCTCGCCAAGAGCGCTTACACCTGCCCCCCCGCGTCCATTCCCGTTCATATTCCACCCTGTCACGGAGTCAATGCCGCACAAACGTCGAAGCTGCAGCACCACCTGTTCTTTTTTTTTCCCCGTTGGCCCCGGCGCTTCTATCACTCGGCCGTTTCTCGAATTGTGAACTCGATGGAACTCCAAGCGACAGCCGCTGTTTCTGCTCCGTACTGCCCGACCTCTAGTTTGTTCCGTGAAAACTCATATAGCCAACAAGTGACCGCGATATTTCCGACGTCGTGAAACTTGACACTCATCTCTCTCTCACTTTCAACACTTCCACCACTTCTGACACGCTGTGAACCCTCGATCATCTTGCCATACCGTTGTTATAATATCTTTGCTTTTTATCTTGGCCTTATTTTCTTTCAAGATACCCCAACCAGTACTCTCACAATGCCTCCCGTAGCAGTAAGCGACATCGATCTCCCAGCTGAGCCCGTCCACCCTCTTCCCGAGGCCAAGGACCCTCTGGCGTCCGCCGTCGCCACCCCTCAACTCTTCTCCCTCGCCAACAAGACCATTGTCATTACCGGTGGCGGCCGCGGCCTGGGCATCACCTTCGCCCTGGCTGTCCTCGAAGCCGGTGGTCACGCCGTCTGCCTCGACATCCTCCCCGAACCCTCGGCCGTCGAGTGGGCTCACCTCACGAAGCTGGCCACCGCCAACAAGCTCTCCGTCGCCTACCGCAAGTGCGACATCACCGACGAGGAGGCAACACAAAAGGTCTTTGAGGAGATCGCCGACGCCGCCGACGCTCGCGGTGCTCCTTTTTGGGGCGCCATCGCCTGCGCCGGCATCCAGCAAAAGATCCCCGCTCTCGAGTACCCCGTCGCCGACTTTGAGCGGATACAAAAGGTCAACGTCGTCGGCGTCTTCGTGACGGCCAAGCACGCCGCCCGCATTCTCGTGAACCGCAAGAGCAAGGGAAGCATCCTGCTCATTTCCAGCATGTCCGGAGAGATCGCCAACCGAGTAAGTTTCCGAGAACCCCTCCACCCCCAGAGCGAAAGCTTGTGAGTCGAGTTGTGGAGACCATGGACTGACGTTTCCGGTAGGGATTGACCTGCAGCGCCTACAACACGAGCAAGGCCGCCGTCCAGCAAATGTGCCGATCCGTTGCTCAGGAATGGGGTCAGTACGGTATTCGCGTAAATACGCTGTCGCCTGGTGTAAGTCCCACCCTCATGAAGTGACCAACAATCATCGCTGACGACGACGACCTGTAGTACATCCGCACCGCCATGACCGACCAGCTGCTCCAGGCTGAGCCCGAAGTCGAGAAGACCTGGATGAGAGGTGCTCTCCTCCAGCGCCTGGGCACCCCCGAGGACTTCAAGGCCCCGGCCGTCTTCCTCTTGTCCGAGGGCAGCTCTTTCATGACTGGGGCTGACCTGCGTGTTGACGGTGGCCATTGTGCTTCTGCATAAGCGGCGAGGGAGGGAGTTGAACGGAGTAAAGTTGTGATGGCACCGCGGACGGCGGTGAAGACACTATGGCGTGTTGAAAAGTACTCCACGCTTGCACTTCAACGTCCACGTTGCAACGACAGCCTCGATATAGACGTGTTGAATTAGTATGACTAGAGCGAGCATTAATAGCGGTTTTAATTTTATCCCCTAGACAGACAGCTGCGACCAGGATATCGCTTGAAGTGCTCAAAAGCTCGCACGATCCGACAGCGTATACGACTTGACATGCGGGAAGCTGACTGCCTTCGGATCAAACGGCAAGACTCTCGAGCTGCGCAGGTACTGACCACAGGAAACTTGAAGACGGGATTCAACACGCTGACCATTGACACCGCCACCGACTATACGAAGAGAAACCAGCTCGTACGGTCTTTGTCCCACATCGTTTATGTCAAACTTCGGAAGGCGTATTGAGGAAGCAGTGACAGCTGAAACCAACATCATCAATTTCAATCATTGTCGAGCATGTCATCAAGATACTTCATCCACAGTAGCGATGACCGAGAAGGCATCTCTTAAGCCGCTACGCTTGAAGACAAGTTGGCATACAGCATAGTTTGACCACATTTGAGAGTTGCTGGTTGTATATTGAAAGCAAAGCGTGGGCCCCAACGTCGTCCTCTCATCCCTTCCACGCAGCCACCTCAGGCGGGATCTATTCCAATTTGTGTGTCTTGGTATCCTTCTCCTCTTCCAAGTTGTCGGAATACCACCACTGCAACGCTTCAAGAAGCCATTCCGGACTCTTCGCACGTGAACATGAGGTGTACTTGGTAGGTTAAGATCGGGGTTAAGGGGGTGCAGATCGTTATTGCCATGCAAAGTCCCCTGTCTGACAGTCTTATACACTTCGAGTACATTACCAAGCCTCGATATTACACCCCTTCGTGTCAAGCGACAATGCTTGATGGTTGATGCTGGTACTGCCAATGGTTGATGAGCCGGCCGACTAGGTAGACGCGGTGGCTTCTTTGACAGTTGAGGCCAGGAAGTTGACTTCATATGACAGCTCAAGCTCGATGGCGCAACTGTTTGCCTGGCTGACGGCCATAGAGCATATTTCCAGAGTCCGTTTCTTGCTTTGGAGCCGTACAACAGGAAGGTATTCTACATCAACGTCGACGACCCATTGTGGTTCTTTACCACAAGCCTCAAATATCAGACATCGCCCCGGGAGCTGGAAAGATTCAAGGAATTGCCGTTTACGCGGTCGAGTTATTCACTTTGATGTTGCATCAGCTGCCAAAATGAATGGGGCCAAGCAGGAAAAGCACCTTGCAACATCGTCCGAGAAAAGAATTCTATGCTTTGGTCAGAATCTTGTGAGACGATTGGGAGCATGGAATAGGCACGCCAACAAGTGGTGCTTTGACGATCAGACTCGTGGAGGTGCTGGGACATGAAGAATCTAGCCCAGGGCTTTTGTACACCGCAAAGGCCTAAACTTTGGTGCGACTCTGTGGATCCTAGTCCAAAATCACGTATTCTTTGTCCTTGATTGTCATGGAAACTGGGTATTAGCCGTTGGTCTCGTGCTGAAAACCTCGGTATGCTTCATATCCAGCCGCGAGCATCAGTCATTCGTGTGATTTCACTGGTGACGCCATCTCCTCCGATTCGCACCGGGTTGGACACTTCCATCTGTCTTATGACCTCGTCAACGAGCTAGAGCAGAACACACTCTGGCCTGAGTGGTGAAGGTAAACCTCGCATCCGCTCCAACTGATCTTCTGCGAAGAAATGAGTGCTTGGCGGGAAAGTTGAGTCGTGGGCTCCCTTACGAATCGTCAATGTTCTGTTCGACAGCTCTTCTTTCTCGGCTACTGCTTGACATACCTGAAGCCGAAGAGTGAGACGTCAACAGCATGGCATCAACCATCACACCAGTAACCCTACCTCAGATCAACATTTAGAAAAGCGGTCAATGTCAGTAAGTGACTGCCCGTCACAACCCTTTGAGCCATATACGTGATTTCTACATGAAGGCCATGAGAGAAGAAATACCAGACGAGTTTTCCTGCAGAAATAGGAAAAGGGGCAAAGGGATACATAATTCATTCCTACCACGCAAAATCCCAGTAGCTAAGGCTTCGCAGCAGTGATTCGAGGCGGTCGGATCATTCAAGGTACCATAAAACCTGGGCATCAACATCACATACCTCACGGCAAACTAGAACGGTATTACACGAGCAGGCTCTAGCAGGGTAATTAGCCCAATCCTCGCAGGTTCAAACACGTAGGCTCAAGGGTCTCAATCAACACCGTGAGTGTCGCGCCTAACGTCTCTCCAAACTCGCTGATCAGCTGTACTCCGTGAACCTGAAAGCAGAATATCTTGCAGAACATTGTATTTTGTCAACTTTGGAGTACTTCAATGCGCGGCAGTTGCATCCATCTGGGCCATTCTGATCTTTTTCTTTTTCTGTCTTTTATATTACGTTCAGCTTTCTCACTCGCCATAACGAACTTTTGACGGTCATTCTACCTCTCAAAACTCGCTTCCACAGCATTTTCTGGGATATTTCGTGTGTTGCACATATGTTTTCTACATGGGTACTCAGATTGCTTGGTTGTCACACAATAAGGTAGAATGCTCGCAGCCACACGTGGTGACATCGGTAGCTGCGCCAACTGTGGCGCCCGTCGAGTCAGTTGACGGCACATCTCCGGCCTCGAAAACAGCACGAACTTTGTCTTACCGTGGCCGGCGGCGGCTTGTTACCGTGTACTGTCAACGGTAGCAGGCCAGCCCATGCAGGATACGCATGGTTGACTTACTCTATTGGCACCCGTCGTCTCGCAGCAAGTTTTCTGATTCCCAATCTACTCACTAAAACAACCTCATTCGACCTCAATGATTGAGTTGTTTGCATAACTTCCTCCCTAGGATCCTTATTTGCAGGCGTGCAGACTGCTGGCTGCCGAGACGAAGATTCTACCAATACATGTCTCTCACCTGCAATGCCACCTCACCTCAGCAGATGGAATGCGCCGGCGGCGGCCCTTATCATGCCCAGATCTACAGACAGCCTGGGGGACAACAAACGAGACGTTGGAGCCAGACAGCCCTGTCCGGCACAGCCTAGAGCCAACGACAGTCTAATTTCTAGTGCCGACTTCGTCTCCTATTGTTCCTGATGAGATTGGGGGGCATTACTGGACAGAAGTGGGACGAATTCATAGTGTCGATCGCGACGCGGGAGACGTTACCCCAGCCACGCGAGTCCTGATTGTGGATCCCGGGGTTCTTCTTTTTTGGCATTCTGTTATCTCGGTGCCATCAGCCCGCAGATTGTCTTATCACCCAAGACTCGATAAAGCGTCGGTGTGGCTGCAGGGACCAGACTATGGGCAGTCCGAAAATACGATGACTCCCGAGATGCGAGCTACTGCTTAATATACTGCAGATACACGCACGCGAGCTGCCATGACATCGACACGTCGTTCATGTTTGACGGATGGGGAGTTTTATGTTGTTTCGGAGTCGAGACCGCAGCACGCAACAGACTTGACGTCAAATACCAAGCTTCGCTGAGGGTCCCGTCTCCAGACTGACGACACGCTGACTTTGCAGAGCGTCAGCGTCAAGGTCACCCTGTCGGTCGTACGGACTCGCAGAGGCAATCAAAAATAACAACAAACACTTCAAAACTGAGGCACACGTCTTCCAGATGACTATTCCACATCATCGGCTGATTCTATCCCATCTATATACGCTGGACAAACCAACGAACCACCTACCCACATACATTTCTCCAGCATCTAGTCCGTATCAACAGTACTGCCACACGTGTGTGTGGTTTGTCACTGGCGCTAGTTGGTTGACTCGATGAGATCGAGTAATGATTTTTCCCATCCATGCGGGGTCTGGCAGCCGACGATAAGCTATCCCTGCCAGACGGACCAACTTATCATACGTAGCCGCACCTTCCCATGGCTCGACAGGCATCATGGTGCATATCTGCTGAGCGGGAGCCGTTCCTAATCGTAGTTCGCCCGCCCTGTTGCGAGCGCCACCCCTTCCCCCATGATAAGACATCTCCTCGGGACGAACCAATAACAGATCCAGAGCCTGGTCTGGTCGACCACATATCTGTCGTCTCCGGCACCAGGGCTCGTTCTCTTACTCGATCAGATTTGACGCCGCTGCCACTCTCGCAGTCTTCAGTCAGCTCTAATCACGGCGTGACCGGCAGCACCCTTGCCCGAAAGCGGTCCGTAGCATGTCTTGTCTCGCGTCTCTTGGTGCTCCCGTGCCATGCCATGCCTTTCCCCAATCGTCTTCATTCCTCGCGCCGTCCAGTGGGATAGAATTGCCAAAAGACGGCTGCGAAGGGCTTGTCCCCTTGTCCCCATGTGGGGGGCGTCGACGCGATTTCCGGGTCCATCAGTCGATGTTCCCTGACAAAGAGGTACGACACCTTCGTAACTCTCTGCTAGAGGCGTTTGATGAGAGAGAGCGTTATCAAACTCTCCATATCAAGAGCGACACCGGCCCAGTTCGACCAACTCCCACGTTGGAATAAATAACACTCCATCTCCCGCGATGTTAGTGCGTCTCGTTTCAAACTCTTGATGAAGACCCTCCCAGACCGGAGCATATTTACGGTTCCCCTTGACGGCCTGCCTTGGAATTGCCACTTTTCGGCTGCAATCCTGTGCAGATCGCGTCCCATACCCTGTCGCACGCTTTTTTCCCTGGATCGCCATTCTGTCTTCACGTGCATAGCGTCATAGCAACGTGTAACCGTCCCTCATCCCCGGTCGACGACGAACAAATACGACCTCGCAGCCGGCGTGATATTACTCGAGAGAAACACCAACGGCTAGTCAACACCTGCCGGCAGCTACCGACGTCCATCGAGACACTTTCTCCCCTCCCCTCTCCCCCCCAATCAGATTCTCGAGATGGACACGGCAACGACGAGTGCCCGGCCGGAAAAGGTCCACGGTTCCAAGCTCAGGTATTGGGCCGACAAGCTCGCCGTCGAATCGGAGCCTGGCTTGACCAGCGCGCAGCTGATGGTATGATCTGCCGCTTTCGCAAATACTGTCTGGGAGCCCAGGAGCGGGACTGACACAATGGCACTGCAACAGCTGACGAACTTCGACCTCAAACCGTACGTATCCCAAAGGGCGCTGGAGGACGGACGCGTGGGACTTTCGTTGCTGACGGACGAGTAGTGTCGAGCCCGAAAGACGACAATGGGGACCCTGGAACTTTGTGGCGTTCTGGGTCGCCGACTCGTTCAACGTCAACACGTGGATGATCTCGTCGTCCATGGTTGTTGGCGGCCTATCCTGGTGGCAGTCGTGGCTCTGCGTCTGGATCGGCTACGCCATCGCCGGTGCCTTTATTTGCCTGACTGGTCGGATCGGAGCCGTCTACCACATTGGATTTCCCGTTGTCAACAGATCTTCGTTTGGTATCTGGGGCAGTCTGTGGCCCGTCTTCAACCGAGCCGCCATGGGTACGTTGCTGAATGCCATGTCGACCGTCGAGTGAATGCTCACGAACCCTCAGCTTGCGTCTGGTACGGTGTCCAGGCCTACATTGGCGGACACTGCGTTTATCTCATGATCCGCGCCATCTGGAAGTCCTGGGTGAGTCCCTCGGGAACTGGCAACCGGCCTTGTTCATCCACGGCACTGACTTGTCACAGGACCGCGAGACCATTCCCAACACGTTCGCTGAAGGTTCCGGGACGACGACTGCCGACTTTGCCTCCTTCTTCATCTTCTGGCTCTGCTCCCTGCCCGCCATCTGGTTCCCCGTCCACAAGATCCGGCACCTGTTCACCGTCAAGTCGTACGTGGCCCCCTGCGCCGGTATCGCGTTCCTGATCTGGGCCGTCGTCCGGGCCGGGGGCGTCGGCCCCATCGTCCGCCAACCCTCCAAGCTCCACGGCAACGACCTGGCGTGGGAGTTCGTCAAGGGCGTCATGTCCTCGATTGCCAACTTTGCGACCCTGATCGTCAACGACCCGGACTTCTCCCGCTTCGCCGGGAAACCCCGCGACGCGCTGTGGTCGCAGCTCTTCACCATCCCCGTCGGCTTCGCCTTCACCTCCTTCATCGGCATCATCGTGTCGTCCTCCTCGGCCGTCATCTACGACCTCGAGGAGCCCATCTGGGACCCCCTGAGCCTCTTGGAAAAGTTCATCGACGACGGCGGCTCCGCCCAGCGCTTCGGCGTCTTCGTCATCGCCTTCTCCTTCGCCCTGGCTCAGCTGGGCACCAACATCGCCGCCAACTCCGTCTCCGCCGGCACCGACATGACGGCGCTCCTGCCGCGCTACCTCAACATCCGACGCGGCGGGTACATCTGCGCCGCCATCGGCCTCGCCATGTGCCCGTACAACCTCCTCACCGACTCCAACAAGTTCACCACCTACCTCTCGGCCTACAGCGTCTTCCTCAGCTCCATTGCGGGCGTCATGTGCTCCGACTACTACGTCGTCCGCAAGGGGTACTTCGAGGTCAAGGAGCTCTACGACGCCCGCAAGACGGGACCGTACTACTTCACCTTTGGCGTCAACTGGCGGGCCTACGTCGCCTACGTCGCCGGCATCATGATGAACATTGTCGGCTTCGTCGGCGAGATCGGCACCGAGGTCCCCGTCGGCGCCACCTACCTCTACAACATCAACTTCTTTGGCGGCTTCATCGTCTCGGGTGGCATCTACTGGCTCCTCTGCAAGATCTCCCCCGTGCCGGCCACCAGCGACAGATGGATGGAGGTCGGCGACGAGATTGACGAGATGCGCGTAGCCTACGACGGCAACAGCCAAGACTACGACGAGGAGGCAATCACCAACTCGACCAAGGGGGTCGGCGGCCACAAGCACGTCTAAGTAAGTGTCTTGTTATGCATGCGGTTTAAAAGGGGGGGGTTTTGCGTTTGGACTTTTATATGATACCATTGTTACCTGGAAGCATGTAGTTGATACGAGATGAAAGTGAATCAAGATTGATGAACCAACCGAATCAGATCCATGCGAAATGTTCGGTGAAGACCAAACTTGGTCAAGTATCTCCCCATTTCTCGGTGAGAAATATCTCCCGGCGGCAAATTCGCAAACGACTATCACGTAAATGAGTCAGCATCCTGCCGTCAGGGCTATGAGTTGCTTGCAAGCATGGCGCTTAGTCACTATTACCTATCAACCGGTTAGAATCACCACCAACGATTTACCTGCGGAGACCAACTGTGGCAATGCAGGACTCGGACTCGGGGTAAGTGGGGACTATTCTGGTGTTTTTCAGCTTCAGCTCATCTCCAAAGCCATGAAGCTCATCAACGTCTTGACACTCGCCATTGAGACTTTCAACACGGAGCATCAACTGCCGCGCTACGCCATACTGTCACACACGTGGGGACCCGACGAGGTCAGCCATCAGGAATGGCTCGTCAACGCCAACGACCCCTCACCCGAGTACCTGGAGAGGGCCGGATACACCAAGATCATCCAGGCTTGCTCGAAAACGCGAGATGACCGCCTGCGGTACCTGTGGGTAGACACCGTCTGCATCGACAAGACCAGCAGCTCGGAGCTATCCGAAGCCATCAACTCCATGTTCAAGTGGTACGAACGGGCCAACGTCTGCCTAGTCCATCTCGCCGATGTCGAGTGGACCCCGGGCCTCGCCGAGAGGATCTACGCCAACGAGGACGCGCCCTTCCGGTCCAGTCGGTGGTTCACCCGGGGCTGGACGCTGCAAGAGCTGCTCGCCCCCAGCAAAGTCTTCTTCTTCACCGCGGACTGGAGGGAAATCGGCACAAAGTCCGAGCTGAGGTTCCGGATCGCACACATCACCGGCATCGACGTCACGTACCTCGGCGAAAGCCGCAAGATCTGGTCCGCCAGCCTCTCGGCCCGCATGAGCTGGGCCTCCGGGCGCGAGACGACGCGCCAGGAGGACGCGGCCTACTGCCTGCTGGGCATCTTCGACATCAACATGCCGCTGCTCTACGGCGAGGGGACCAGGGCCTTTATGCGGCTGCAGGAGGAGATCATCCGGGCGTCCGACGACCACACGATATTCTGCTGGGGCTGGGATCCCGAGCGGACCCCCGGCGACTGGCAGAGCGTCCTCGCGCCGTCGCCCGCAGTCTTCGCCGGCTGCAGCACCTTTGTCGCCACGCGCAGGACGTCGGCGAGCACGCCGTACCACGTCACGAACATGGGCCTGCGCATGAAGCTCCCCGTCGTCGCGGCCGTCAACTCCGTTTGCGCCATGCTGTCCGTCATCAGCACCGAGGACCCGGACCCGGACCACAAGAGGAGAATGTGTCTGCCCCTGATGGAGGCGGAGAACGTGTACAGACGATGCCCCTTTCCCAGCCGTCCGATCCCCGTTCACAGAAACATGGTCTGCGAGAGGAAGGAGATGTACATTTTGTGCAGGCTTTCGAGGAACACCGAATACCTCATGCCGTGGCCCTACCGGCACCAGTTCCAGTATTGCTTCAATATCAGCATTCTCGACGAGTCCTTCTCTACCAGCGTCATCCACGAGCGGGTCACGTCCATCGACTGTGTGGTGCCCCAATATAGGCAAACTCCGTCGTCGCATGTTTCGATGCCAGTATACAGCGCAGTCGGCTTCAGGTCAGCATTGGAGCACGTCTTCAACGGCTTGATTCTTAGAATCACGTACCAGGGCGAAGTGTTTCTCGTGCTGTTGTACATCCAAGTTCAGGACGACACACATCATTGGGGCTGCAGAGTGCTTGATCCCACGACGAAGTTTGCAGACTTTGATGTGCCCATGTGGCTGACAATGTTCGAAAACCACGCAACCGACAATGAACTCAACCGAGTCAGCACAGACAGTCACACGCAATTATCAAAAGGTGGCAAGACAAAGATTTGGGTAATTCTGGACCAGCAGATTAGAGACGAAGCAGGACGGGCCATCCAAATGGTCTACCTGAAGTTTGGTGAAGTGGGCAACGGCAGTTCCCGAGATGTAATTGTATGGGACGAAATCCGGCAATCTTGCCCGAGAGTTAAAACAATCTAATTGACTCCCTTTATGGTTTTAATTTCATCGGTGCATGGGACGTTTCTGGCTTGCCCGGAGATGAGCCGATGACCGTGTCGTGTCAACTTTACAGTCAATATGTTACAAACGAGACGATGCTTGTCTCGTCAGGTTCGCTGTTGAGCTTTACGAGAGCCAAGTACGATAGCGTCCCCTGTGGTCAGCTCACAAGCGCTTTGGAACCCTGAGGGCAATTCGTGACGATATAGACGGAATAAACTGACGGATAAACCGGGCTTCCAAACACTGGCCACCCTTACACCCTAGGCTTTCAACCCCAGACTGAAAGAGCTGCGGCTTTGATTCAAGTAACAATTGCATAGGTTCCGTGGCTTGGATTACTAATGATGCGGAGTTTAACAACTACCAATAGCTGCAAGCATTACCAGAGTTGTCAGCTCGAAAGTTCAGATTACATTTCACAACTCTCTGTAGTTTTCTGCTACTAGTTCCGCGTGTACAATACTGCACTTTAGACAATGGTAGCTATATTTCCAGCGAGCCTGAATAGGCCTTCACGGAACCATTATTGCCGCTTCAAGCCTACTGTTTGGCAAGTGTGGTTCCCACGCTGTCTAGTCCTTCAAGTTCACCAGAGCCACACATCGCTGATTGCTCAGCTGGCGTTACGCTCGAAGTTGTCAAGCAACTAATGCGTGAAGACTTTCAGAGGCTGTGACAAATAAGATAGGAGATGGTTTCGTCGCCAATCATTTCAACTTCGCTTAAGATCTAATGATTGATTTCGCTGTCTCTCATACGAAATCGGAATAACCTCTTTCCACTAGACCATGCCTTACGGCATGCATCACTTTCTTGGCCCAGATTCTGCATGTGACTACTTGTAAAAAAAGTATCAGGTCCCAAGGCGTCTTTCGTCACTTCCAAAACTTGAGCCACTGGGGCCACCTCAGTTGGGGTGTCACGCGTCCGGTTCTGTTAGTGTACATTCTGTGGAGGAGCCATACTCCCCTGAGGATCGTAACTCCAGCAACAACAACTGCAATCACCTGACCAACTGAAAACTCGTCATTCTCTTGGGGCTTGAAGCTCTTGACTGCCTTTTCCGCCGCAGCCAGGGATCCCAAGGAGAAAACGCCATATACCACATACATCAGAGACACGGTCGTGTGATGATTCTCATATTTGCGCCCAGTGCCTGAACTCAACTTCCTGTATAGTGACTCCCAAGCACTCCGCCTCTCGACGGGGGCAGGAAAGGTGATATCCCCAAGGCTCGTCTCGTCTCTTTCAGCCTTGTGAAAGCTTTGCGTATTGTAGAGAGAATGAAAACTGCTTTGGAGGAACACCAAAACGCGGCAAGCGTAGTAGACCCAGAATGCGTCCATCTCGGACCGTGCTTTGTCGTTTGAGCCGTTGTTGAGCCAACCCCACCAGGCGACGGAGATGTGCTCGCAATCGCTGTACCGACGGTTGCTGTTGCTTGCGGGATTGCTGGCAAAGCCTCCGCTGCTGAAGAGGCTTGTAACAACACCGAGCAGAACAAGACCGAACGCTTGGCAGAAGACCATGGCGCCGACTTGCCATCTAGACGCCAACGTTTCCTTGGCAACCAGTGGTAGGGAGAGAGCCATGTTCTGAGAGTCAAGTATCATGGCGCCAAGAATGGCATCGGCTGCTGATAGTTGCCTGTCCGGACTTCCCTTTTCAGATTTCTTGGTCATCTCGACCAGCAGGGCGATGGCGAGGGAGATGTGGGTTATACCAAGGCCGGCACCGATCTCCTTAACCCCGGTAGCCTTGTTGTGAAAACTTCCAATAATGGAGATGATGATGAGGACAATCTCTTGGGCCCAAATAGCAAAGCGAATGCCTGAGCCTCCGATGTCCGAGTTGATTCTCGTTTTACCCATCGGCCTGTTGGGCAAGCATTCACCTTGTCTTTCGACGCTCAACATTGTCGGAATCAGAATCATCCCCAGTATGCCGAGACCATAGGGAAAAAGGTATCTAGCCAGAGTGATTTGTCGATGTTTCTTGCCCCCATGCGACTTGTTCCATAGCGACTTGTTCCGTAGCGACTTGTTCCGTAGCGACTTGTTCCGTAGCGACTTGTTCCGTAGCGACTTGTTCCGTAGCGACTTGTTCCGTAGCGACTGACAACCGGCGATGGCGGAATCAAAGATGAAGAAGAGTGTTTGGAAAGTGAGGAAGACGATTGCAATTGCCACGGGCAAACCTGTGAACGTCGCCATAGTACGATTTCGAGCAACGGTTGAGGTGAAACCCTACAGCTTCTGCTTACTCGTCTCGTACAGGTCAAAGGGGCAAGCCTGGGCGAGAGGGATATATAAAAGTGCTGTCCAGCATCCCGTCATTGATGTGGGAGATCAGGCTGGCTTGGGAATCGAAGGATTCAGCCCCCCATCTGCCGAGCTATACTATGGCTGACGAGAAACTCAGCTCGTCGCAAGGCAGACCAATGAGGGGGCAAGTCTCACAAAAATACGCTGACCATGGTGTTGTACGACATCGGGTTGCCGACGAAATGATCTGCCATGTCTTACACAGCATATAGTACGTGTGTTCTCTGCTTTGCATCGTCACCGGTAAGCTGAAGTGTTACTCGGTGTGAGCTATCTCATCCTGCATGGTCTCCGGACATCCAAATAGTTTCGCGATACGAGGTGTAGACAGCCGTCGGGGCAAGTTCTGTACTGCAGAGTATTTGAGCGTCTGATCAAGCCGTCTCTTACATAAGAAAAGTGCCGACGATGATGAGTGCAAGGGACAACGTAGCAGCAGACCAAAGCTTGTCTCGCTGAATACTCCGACTGAGCTTGTTTTCAACGGAGCACTCCGGGTCTTATATGATCACTGGGTTTAGTTTCTGTCAAGAGAGGCGATTATCAACCGGTACAGACGCAGATATTTCCACTCAACAACTTGCAAGTCTCTCAGCCTGCTTACCTCGCACCACCGCACCAGTCTTGAAGCGTGAGCTGGCAAACTATTCGCTTCGAGTAATTCATCCTTCCGTAGAATGTCTACTCCTAAATCGATACCTTCAAAGTTTGCGGAGCGGCGGGAGATTGCCGCCGGCTAAAGTCACCACCACGTCAGCAATGACGTCTCAGAGATCGACGCAGTCCCAGAGGGCTCTGGAGGTCGGCGAAGCGGGAAACAAGCAGAGATAATGAGAGACGCTGAGATTGGTGGTGACTTCCTTCAGCTTGTGTGCTATGCATCCCTGGTGAAAACTTTTGCCCCATCCACGGCGGACAAAGCGGTGAAGAGAAATTCGGTGAGACGGAAGCCGAAAAAAGAGAGGCTTATCTTGACCGCGAGACTTTGGAAAGGCCCATGTACCCCGGGAGAAGGCATGGACAAGTCACGAACGGGGACGGAGTATTAGCAGTTGACAGTCAGGATGAGAGGAAACAATCAAGCCCTGACTCGGCGAAGGAGCAATGCGGGCTTCATATGCCCCCGGCTCTGTGATTAGTTTTGCTTTGATGAGTCTGTCCAAATTCTGCACATGACCCGGAGGAGTCAGAAGCCCAAAGCCGATCAATTAGTCGGCGGGCGGCTAGATCAAACGAACGTTGAACCTTTCGGAGTGGAGTTCCGGCAAGCTATACCTAAAGCCTTTCCTGAACTCGACGCGCAACAAGGTGGGCAGATTATGGGTATGCTTGGCATCCAAACTCTCGTCTTAATACTACCATCAGAAGGTTCCGTCGCGTCGAATCGAGGCAAAGCGTCCGAGGAAGATGAAATAGAGCCCAAGGACGATGTACGGATACTTTCGAGCGATCTTTGGGACCCGCAAGGTACTTGGACATTTCAAGAGACAATGTCTGTACTGTGCTGCGTAGTCATGAGGATGGTGTGACGGCGCTGCCAAGCCTTGACTTTATAGGGTTATCACCTACGGACACATGAGGGATTATTGTCTGCGATATTCCAACCGCACGAACGGGGTCACCGACATCGTGGTGGTTCGGCTGGCAATTTTGCCGTGACAAATGAGCAAGGGAGTAGCCCTATCAATAATGAAGGCAAAGCAGGAGGATACATCTGTAGATGCTACTGCCAGCTCACTGACTGATATGAGAAAAGGCAACACAACCTTCTCAGACACCGCTCTATTTTCTGTCGGATGGCAACCCTTCGCAAGCTGGCTGGCCAGAATATACAGTAGGGGCTTGTGAACAGTGACCATTCCTGGAGTTGGACAGAAAGCGAGAGCGAGAGAAAGAAAGGAGAACCATGGGCAAACTCACGATCAATCGGCTGATCGACGTAGCGCGAGTCGCTTCGGGATTGCACCATGAGCATTGTTTAAGAGAAATCTGACGTACGGATACAGTAGAAGATTTCCAAGTCAAGATTATGAACAGCACGTCGAGCAACAGACGACAGTGCCCAGCTGTTGACAGTGAGAAGCCCAACGGGCACATGGTTTAGAGTAGACCGTCGGGATTATTAAACAAGCATGATCAGATGATACGTCGGTTACGGATAGTTGGACCAAATTATTCCCAACCCCACATGTTCTCGACGTTGGTACACCAACCACCCGGTATGTCGCAGGCCCCGAGGGCGACCAGGTCGGGAGCCACGAAGCACTTGTCGCCGCCTCCAAACTTTTGCCGGATGCAGACCTTTTTGAGGGGCCGCACGTTGGGCCACGTCTGCCGGAGCACGCAGTCTTCTTGGAGCTTGACCTGGGTGAACTTGTCGCGAGACCTCCACTCCCACGTGCACCAGTAGCCGGAGAACCTGAAGCCGGTGATGGCGTCCCCGGTCACGGTCGTCTCGGCGCACGGGACGCCGGCGATGGCCAGGGCCGGCGCGGCGAGGGCCGAGGTTGAGAGGATGGAGGAGAGCCTCATCTAAGGGTGACCGCCTCTTAGCGACGGTTTCTGCGTATGTGAAGAGAATTGAAACTTACGGTGTGAACGAAAGGGCCGCGGGCCAAGGCTGGCTCGAACAAACAGCAGCTATTGAGCAAAGAAGTCGAGGGCTGACCACACATGCACAGGCCCGTTAGGGATCATACGGCGGCGAGAGTCTGAATCTATATACCCATGGATACCTGTGTCAAGAACATATCCTTGGTAGGACGGGAGGATTGGCAGAAAGCACGACAAGCAGTGGGAGCTGTTTCTTCGCCGGTTGACAAATTGCTCAGATGTCATGCAGACCAGGTTTACGGGACTACCGTCGTAGATTGCTTCCAATTACTCTTCATCAACACGTTGGACGGGCGGGCGGGCTGGTTGACCGCCCACTGTCAGTTGTCCAGCAGATCTATCTTGTTTTCACAGCACGACAGAAGACACTTAAAAAAAAAAACCTCTTGTTCACGAGGGAGATGACGATCTCCCCAAACGGTGTCTTGGCAAAGCGTAGATGGAAGCAAGCTCATGGACCCTCTCGGGGTACAGGGGTAGCTCTCTACTGCAAGCATTGCTTTTCCTGCCAATGACAGGAGGACCCGGGGGCCTCGATAACGTGGAAAGAGGCCATACAGAGCCTTGATTGGCCGAGGAACGCCTCAACAAGTGGCTCCTGGTCGTTCAGTTGTACCCTGTGATGACATTCCGGGCACTCCTGACTTTGCACCTCACAGCGTCACATAGCTGCAGGTGTGCCAAGCCTCTGGTCATGCGCCACCGCCTCCGACCATTCATTCCTCGAGATTTTCAGGCTCGTTGATATTAGGGTTGGTTTATTGTTGATTGAGGCGCCGCCGAGTCTGGTATCGTGTGCTCTTGACGATCATTGGCAATTGCAGCGTCCGGCAGGCCGCGCGCTCCACGAACCTGCGAAGCCCGACGCGAACCTGGAAGGATGGCTTCAACGGGTGATGGGATGTTATAAAGGTGAAGCCCCCGGCATCCCTCCGATGCCATCACGGCCACGCCCCAACGCCCACCCAACGCCCTCTACCCGTCTCTAACGGGCTGGCTCTGATCACCACACTCCCTAGATATAATCATCATCTTGCTCGTTTGCGCAGTACGGTTTGCGTCAAGACATGAGAAACTCTGACGCAAACCCGACTCAACCGACACCGACACCATGAGACGCCAGCAAAACAACTTGCCCGGCCTCCGCGCCGCGGCCGTGGTCTTCCTCGCCGCCCGAGCTGCCGAGGGCAAGATCTTCTGCGCCACCTCCAGGGGCGAGGTGGTGCCCGAGTCCAACTGCGAGAACACCAAGGCGCCCGGAACCTTCTACATGATACGCAGCGACCAAGAGCTGCCCCTCGGCTCCGCCATCCCGCCAGAGACTGAGATGAACGACAGCTTCTACCCCACCGACCGGGCCAACGCCAGGTTCCCCCCCGACATCGAATACGGCGGCTTCGGAAAACGTCAGTTGGATTGCGACGACGGTACTGGCGGTTAAGGACAGAAGCGAGGGCACGGCTCGTCGGGGGCACCTGACCTGGTATCAAAGTCGAGAGCCTGCGAGTACAAAGAGTAAACGAGTCGACTGTCCGCTCAAGGCTCGACCTTGTTTCCATTCCATGTCAGGGTTTGACTCGAGCAGCCAGGGATCTACAACAGAGCGTGGGCTGTAACCGAGCTTGTACAATTACACTAGACACTCGTCAATCGGCTTTCGGTGGACCAGACTCATGGGCGTACTTTACTTTGACCGGCCTGTGGGGTTGACTGGACGAGGGATCCGTGGCCAGAAAATCGGATCAGAATTCCGAATGTCGCTATGGAAGCGCAACTGATGTTTTCCTCTTTTTTTTTTGTCCCCTCCTTTTTTTTTGTTTGGCTTAGCGGTTAGAGATAACAGAATCACACGGTCTAAATGACTGCTTCCTGTGTCACATGATCCTGTACGTTCTAGTCATTGTCAGGGAAGGGCGACAGCTTAGCAATGATTCCATCACGATTAAGCATCGAGTCGTCTGCCTACAAGTAGTCGTGATGGCCATGGAATCCATGATCCGGCTGTAAACCAGGATCATGGCTGGACAGCTTCTGTCAACTTAACCTTGTGCGAACCCGAAAAACTCGCGAGGTGGGAGCATCACCAAGCAAACCCGGCCCAAACGACTTCGGCTAGACACCTCCGGGCACTTCCTCGCGCGTTCGGACGAACTCCATACGAATGATTCGCACGGCGCCGGCGGCCAAAGAAGTTGCCGGCTGGCCAAGAACTACGGGGTTTCGGTAATCTTACAAGTAGCAGCTGGGAGGGCGAGCAATAGGGCGGCCTATATCGGCCTATATGGGATACTCGACTGGCTGAGTTTCCTGGCTTTCCAGGTTCAAGCGTGGACATCTATCCCGCGGTGAGCTTGCTGCATCTTGAAGCTTCAAGGTAGGTTTCTCTTGCGTTTCTTGGCGTCACTTCACACCATCCGTCTCGACCGCTGGCCCACAACCTGTACCCTACTGCGTACTTGTAGTCAAGCTGTAACCAAGGTCAGCCGTAGATCGTGTAGCAGCCCGTTACTTTGAATGTTCACCTGGAGCTGCCAGGGGTTGTTCACCTGTCAGGACGTGGGCATGTTGTGCACAGCCTCAAATCACTCTAAGTAGACACGACTCAATCAAAGTGGCTTTTTGGGAGCCCCCACGGACCGAACCCAAATCTTTGTCACTCGATTGGCAAGACATTTAGGTGGATGTATTTGCCTCTACTTGTATCTGTATCCGTACAAGTAGAGTTCTTGTAGATGGTCCCACCTCACACGGGAACCTTTCTGGCTTCGTCGGTAGACTCGCGCTTTGGCAGCCGGTTCTCTCAAACCCACTCCTTGCCAGTGACAACATCCCCGGGACCTCCCACCATCCTGTAGCTCCCTCTACTCGACTCCTATTTCCTCAAAATGCGGCGTATCGCAACGGAAGCCAGGCCCAACTTCACCCGGCTGGTTCAGAGCCAGGGGCTCGTGTACACTGACTATGTGGCCCCAGACGCACCGGAGCCATACTGGCCGGACGATAGATACTACTCCTTCACGAGCGAGGAGGTTACTCTCCTCGAGGGCGCAGCCAAAGACATGTTCGACATGTGCTGTGAGGCCGCCGATTATCTGGTGGAGCACCAGGACATCATTACCGGTAAGATGGCCATACCGGCGTTCGCGCTGAAGCAGATTATCGCTTCATGGGAGCGTGAGCCTGCCTGGGGAAGCATTTACGGCCGCTTCGACGTCTGTTTCGGCGGCCTCGACCACCCAGACGAGAGGCTGCGGACCCCGAGGTTCTACGAGTTCAACGCCGACACCCCCACGACGATTGTGGAAACCGCTTCCATCCAGTGGCACTGGCTCCAGCAAACGGGGCTCGGGAACGACCAGTTCAACAGCATGACGGAGCGCCTCGTCGAGGGCTGGAGGCGGAACATGGAGCTGATCGAAAAGACGCTCGGCCACAAGCCGGTGGTGCACTTCGCCGTGGCCCAGGACCCGAGTGGCGAGGACGTCATGAACACCCTGCTCCTCGCGGAAACGTGCAAAGACGCGGGCTGGTCGACCAAGCACATCACGCTGGACGAGGTGTGCCTCAACAAGCGCGACGGGCGGTTCTACGACTTTGACGGCAGCCACGTCGACGTGGTTTTCAAGCTCTACCCCTGGGAGTTCATGGTGGAGGAGCCGTTTGCAGAGGCATGCTTCAAAGACATGGAGAACGTTGGCAAGCGCGACGAGGACGGCAACTATGTGGGAGGGACTATCTGGATCGAGACGCCGTACAAGATGCTCTGGAGCAACAAGGCCCTCTTCGCCATTCTTTGGGACCTGTTCAAGGACGACCCGCGGTCCAAGTGGCTTCTTCCGACGTATTTCGACGGAGAGGCGCCAGAGTCCCTGACGAGCTTTGCGCGGAAACCTATTTTCGCACGCGAGGGCTGCGACATCACGCTGGAAAAGGACGGCGAAATTATCGACGAACAGTCCGTCGGTCACTACGGCCGCGAGGGGTACATCATCCAGGAGCTGGCAGTGCTCCCCGACTTCAAGGACGACAAGGGCGTATCGCATTTCCCCGTCATCGGGCTGTGGTTCGTGGACGGAGAGCCGGCGGGGATGGGTATCCGCGAGGACTACAAGCCCATCACGACCAACGCGTCGACCTTCATCCCGCACTCCATATCGGATGGCCCGGTGACCTACGAGAAAGAGAGAGTCCCGACGGCGGAGGAGATAGAGGACTCGCTGAGATGCGATGAATTGCTGGACCCGTTCCAGAAGACGGAGTCGAACGATATCCAAGAGTACATTCAGCGACTAGTCATTTCATAGACTATTCATTCGGCTGCTCTACCCGACGCCCTGTGCCCCATGCCTTCTGAAGCTGGATAACTGCATGCCTAGCGAGTTGATTGACCGATAAACTCGTCCTCGGGGCTTTCTCATCGACAGCCTCTTACACATCTATTTCTCCATGGTTTTGCTCCATGGTGTCAAAGTCTCAACAATGGAGCGTACCTCGATGGTTTGCGTTTAAGGTTGTTCACGTTGCTTCTGGGGCCAGACGGATGTTCCCGGTAGGAGTCTTCAGCGGGGCGCATGCCATGAGGTTTCTGAAAGTTCCCCACGGTTTCGATGTCCGGACAGGCCGTGGGAAGAATGGACAATAACGTAGGTACTCAACCTTGCAGCGTGGCTCTTAAACTCTTGTCCGTAGACAGTGAACCTCTATGGCGAGATGATGGGGAGGCCGCAGACGGCAAGAATTGAAGCGAGAGAAATGTGCTCCGGTGCCAATGTAGCATTAGTTATCAGAGGCGACTGCCGCCTGCTAGTACGCTGAGGTGCTCAGCACGTTAATTACAGGCGGTGGCATCAGTACTTGACCTACTTGAAGTTGCGGGGACGAGTTCTGCCGTCAATCAGAGGGTGATTAGAGTAAAGGGCAAAGATAGACGGTGGATATCGTGTGATATAAAGATGGGTGGGTACGTGGGTGCTGACAACCTAGTATACCTACTTTGAATAAAACCGCAAGCAGTTAACCCAAAATTTGAGAAAGGAATTGGACGAAGGAATTGAAAGGTGCGTCCATACGAGAACCTCTAATTATTAAGTGACTTCAACAGAGTCCCGTCGGTGCCCGCCCCGACTCGGAGACGGCGGTCGGGAGTAAGGTATCTTTTTTCCCCAGCGTCTACACCCGACCCGCCTAACCTGGTAATCTGGAAGGTGGGAAAGGTATTACCTAAGGTCCAGTCAATGACTAGACCGTCTCACGTGGCTTGGTGCACGTACCACCATGCACCTACTCAGTACCTACATACAAAGTACATACTGCGGTAGTAGCATGATTCATCGGCCTATGACGGCCTGGTCATTACTCACTGTGGACCGTCTGGACATCCGAGATTGGCCGAGCAGGGGCCGTCAGTCCCTACCAGGCCCGGTGCCCTTGTCCCCTCCAAACATCACCATTCCCTTTCCAGCTCGTGACACCCCTCTCTCTTCCCTCTCGTTCAAGTGAGTCGACGTCAGGTTTCCAATCCCAAGAAAACTTGCATCTGATCCGGGGAGGGGCACGCACACCATTACCACTACCACTACGCTTCGACGACGACGACTTGCTCTGCGACTCGGAACCCCACGGCTGCAACTTGCTGGGCGAAAAGCAGGGAAGGAACCGACGAAGCGGTAGACCACCAACCAGCTCATCCGTCTATCCATTCCGCCCATCCGCATCCCGCATTCGCATCCCGCATTGTACCGCGCTGCAGTCACTCAACCCCAAAGTTCCAAGCATTTCGCACCCTACATTACGCGCCGATTACCCACTCCAATACCTCTCCACGATCGAAATACCACGCACGGGATCGGTAACCCACTTCCACCTACTCAGTCCTCCTCCTCCCTCTGCGCTATATCACCGACGACCGCGACACATCCCCGAGAACGCTTGTATACCTAGTGTCTCCTTCGCCGACTCGTCCGACTAGTTGCATCGACGAAACACCAGCGACAGATTCCTACAGCGGTATCTGCGCATCGGTCACTGCTTCGTCTCCAATACGGAACCCTTTGTTTTGCCGAACGAGCTTGGACTACCCCAGGATCGACTCGGTTTGGGCACGGATGACAGCATAAACCCCAGCAACCCACACGACCACACAATCTCGCCCCGGAACAACGAGCAGACGTGATAGGGGTCTCTTTCACCGAGATTAGATTTTCTGCTATTCTGGCACGCCAACCTTCCCTGTGCGCAACCACGTCAACCTATACCAACATTCGTTTACCCCTCCGACGAGTGAAAATTCTTGCGGGGCACGAACGCTCACTCGCACGCACGGGAGCATCCCCTCAATCGCAGAGCTTCATCACAAGGACGACTTTTCTGTCGAGACGAAGACATACCCTCCACGATGCCGTCCCAGCGACCCTTCTTTCTCTCCACCTTCTTCTCCTCCTTCCGCCAATCTACAACATTATCGGCCCAACAACCGAACAAGCACTCTAGCCAAACGTCTTCATCGGCGTCCTACGCGACACAGTCCACGGCGTCGGCACCCCGAGCCATCTCGTCCAACGGTGCGTCATCGTCGTCGAATAGCGGATCGAGTCAAGCTACGTCCACGTCGGCGACGCGCCCCACATCCGGTGTCATGAACCAGTACCCTCTACATTCCCCTCGCGGCGGCATTCCCATCCCCGGCAGCAGCGGCTCGAATCGTCGACGTGGCAGCGATAGCAGCAGCGAGGGTTTCCGCGACGTTTTGGGCGCCGATAAGTGGTACATCGGCGGGCGGACCGCCGCGGGAGAGGAAAAGTTCTTCAAACTCGGTGTTGTGCGACGGGTGCGCAGTAACGACGGCCTGAGTCTGGATCGGCTCAGTTTATAGGATGACGATGACTACGACAAGGTGATGGGGGCCATGTCAGAAGAACGAACAGACGCTGGAGTCATGATTTGGGGGTACATAGGCGTGGGCACATGGGAAACGGCATCACTCAGCGGATATCTTACGCGGACAAACAAACCCCGACAAACATCGGGAAGCTGAGGAATTCTGAGGTTACGGTAACGGCGTTAGGCAAAGGTCCGACGGCTTCTTGTCCTTTTTCTTCTTCAATTTTCATCCTCACAACGTCATCAAACCCACAGAGGGCTAGAGCACATCAGAAAGTGCTACGATTACACAAAAGAAAAAGCATTAGTTAAGCAAGATAACGATCAGAATTATGATACATTTTCTGTTAGTCATGACTCCAAGAGCCTTGTCTCTTTTCTTGCGCGTGCACGTGTTTGGCGGTGCTTAGTTACCACATGAACCTTTGAAGTCGGCCATTTTCCAGGACTCTTCCGTTCTCGTCTCTCCACTTGTACGGCTTGGCGAGGAAAATGTACATGGTCACGACGTTTACGAGGACGAACCACAGCGTCTCCAGAACGAGCCTGATGTCGAACCTTTTGCCAAACTTGACCAGCATACCCAAGACCGGAAGACGCTCCAAGTAGGCGACGGCGGGGTGCGTGACGGGATGGTCGTGGACCCGCCACGCCGGGACGAGGATGCGCCAAAAGACCCAGGGGAGGATGAAGTACCTCGGCTCGACGAGCGGAGCGGTCATCAACGACAACGTGGTGGTCAGCAGGAGCAGGACGGCGGTGGACGCGGACGTTGGCTGCGTGCTGTTGGACGTGGGGTCGTCGAGTTTGACGAGAGCGTACGGATGGTACCTGGCGTCTTGGGCCATTTCGGCCGAGATTTGTACGTCCTCGGTCGCCGGGGGCTTACCTGCTCGGGCGGAAGGGTTATCTGCGAAGGGGTTGTTGTGGAACGGGCCGGCTTTGGTGTGGGTGTATTTCCCGGGGCACTCTGCAGTGTGGTCGGAGAGGAAGCCGCCCTGGCCGCATCCGCCCAAGGTATCCCAGCACAGCCAGCGGGCGATGGTGTACGGGACGACGAGGTAATAGCGGAAGAGGCCCGGTCGGCGGATGGTGTAGCGGAAGATGTAGAACATGTAGTGCCTGTTGTCTGCCAACGTGAAAGGGTGTATGATCGTGTTGAATTTGACAACGAGAAAGGTTAAGAGGAGACAGGCTGGTGTCAGGACGACTTGATAGATTTTGGACCTGAACAGTGTCTGGGCGATACTGTACATCGACGTAGTCCTGCTGGTCGGCCTGTTAGCCAGGGCGGATGCTGTCTTTGAGGGTCCTGTTGATCCGGCAGCCTTGGACGAGTTCTCATGGCTTCCTGTCGCATGGGATGACTCGGGGTTGGACTTTGCGAGGCCAAGAAGCACAACAAAGACACCGTGGACATAACGAAGAACCCCGGCAAGAGAGGGTAAGAATAGGGGGAATGAGAAGAAGGCGAACAGGGGCCAGATGTAGAGCATCTGTGCAAGGTGGATCGTGGCGACATGGTTAGATTTGTCACCTATATGGTGTCAGTCTAGCCGGCGATATTTCACGCAGAGGCGTACCTAGAACAACACCGCCATTCCATGCTACGAAGCCAGCGAAAAGACCCATGGTGGCAATGTGAGGCCAAACCTTGCCCAACACGCGCAAGGGGTTAGATATGGCGGCGACGCCGATGCTCAAGATGGAGATGAGCAGGTCTGAAGCGTCAGCGAGCACTCTACGAATGGGACGAGAAGAACGAACCATCTGGCCAGGCGGTGTTCAGAGATGGATCATGGATATCTCCGAGAGAGTACCGCCAGGCGTAGTACTTGAAGCACTCGCCCAAAGTCTCAAAAGCAGGCTTGTCCGCTGGTTCGGGACGCAGAGACTTCACAGCCGACACGGCTTCGAGCCCGCCCATGTAGACAACGACCCAGAAGACATTGGTCTGCCTCATGAAGAGCGTGACCACTCCCAGGACAATGACCCCCACATCACTCAGGAACGAACTTCGTTCCTCGCGGACTCGGCGCAGGTGGTGATAATACGCCGCCAGAACAGACAATGTCGAGACGACGTCCGTGTAGTAGAGGCCGGAGAAGAAGAATAGGACCGGAAAGAGGGCAATGTTCCAGCCTAGGTGGATAGAGTGGAAGGAGAGGACGACAGGCGGCGGCGGAGAACTCGCGTCGCTGCGACGAGTTTCAATCAAGTGACGGCAATGAGTTGCTAGGATGCCGAGACCGATGATGGCGATGATGTTGACGCCTCGAAGGTCGAGAACCGAGCATTCAGGACGCATCATGATCGCCAGGTAGTATTTCGAAAGGATGTATCTGGCCGTGTTAGTCAGTAGCCAGGCTTGACGAGGCTCACTTACAGGCCAGGGGGAGTGGTAATCTTGTCGTCCCATTCAGTCCATCTACCCTCGCAAAACTTCTGGGCTTGAGGAATGTGGAAGACCTCGTCCTGGATACTGTAAGTTTAATGCCATGTCGAGAGAGTGCGTACAAACCAGGTATGGCTTCTCGACTCGTTCCATGACATTGCTGCACCAAATCCACCCCAAGAGGAAGATGATGGTGTAAGAAGTGTGCAAGATGCCATCATATAGCTTGTTGGTCTTGGGACCCGATGCTTTCGGATTGGGAAGTCTTGGTGTAAGAAGCCAGAGCAGAGAGTAGAGGGTTATGACGGAGAGTATGTTGAGCCCGTCAACGAAAGCCTCGATGGCCTTCATGATGGCCTGTATGATACTCCAATATTCTGGGCGGAAGGTGCTTTTTGGTAACGAACGACGAGCTGGCTGACAACTGCTTTGGTTATTGAACAGAACTTCTGTACAAAGGAGGGACGGGAGGAAAGACTTTGAACGCAATCGTGGTCCAATACCGCCGACCTGCTGTCCAAGTCAGCTCAGCTTGTGGGAGATGATCAGTGGGTTGAAGTGAACAGTTCGCAAGACCCAAATTGGGGGAAGCCACGCGTCTTCGCACTGTTTCGGCACAGTGACATAAGATAACCCACTCATCTCTTCGGGCAGGTATGCCAGCTGTGCAGTGGCATTTCTCTACAAATAGGCCAAGAAAAAGCAACCAAAATGGACAGCCCATTCCCGTCGCAACCACTTCAATCTCTTCTACGGGAAGACGTATCACAACAAGTTTGGTGTCACCCAAAACGAAAGTTCAAGAGTCTATTGCATCTTTTGTACAGGCCCCTGAGGGAATACAGGATGGTCTCACAACCCCATCTCGCAGTGCTTTCCCATTGTCTATGCAGAAAGAGCACATTAAATCGGAGTAGCTGCTTAGAAAGGCTTCCAGAGGGTCAGCATGTCCTATGACTGGAAATGTCGATTCGAGGGTACCTACGTTGTCGGCAGGGTGGATCTCCTTGGTGAAGTTCTGGCCAAAGATGGGGACCTTCTGCAGGGGAAGTTAGCAATCCGTCCGTACTGGCTCTAGTACCGCATCGTGGGCGACGAACCTGGAGGATGTCCCTCTGTATTCTGGGAATGCCAGAGGTGTAGAACAGAGCGGCGACGCCAGCAGCAGCGCCGAAGCCGGCGGCACGGTATCCGCTGTATCCATTTGTCAGTATATCCCCTTCAAATGGCTTGACGGTCAACCGAGTTTGACCCGCAACCCGCCGTCCACCTCGAATCTCTGCCGCTGTCGTCGCCAGCAAGTGTTCATGTAAAGCTTGTCGGACCAGCGGAGTTCTTGATTGGACGGTTCTCGGTTCTCGGTTCTCACTGCCCGGTCCTTTGGAAATTGGTATCGTGTAGAGGCGAGACTCACAACTTGGTGAACTGGGAAACAGTCCAGCCGTTGATGTTAGGGATGGTGTTGTATCTAGAGTCGTCCAGTCAGCCCACTATTGCCGAGGAAGAATTGTGGAACGTCGGCGAGTCGCTTGGCGTTGCCAGACTGTCTGCATGTAGCTCATCGAGGGAGAAATCGAGGCGAGGGGCTCGTAGGCATACCTGGGACCGAACTTGCTACGGAAGGTAGCGCTGGTGTTAGGGTACGGAGACCCGAGGCGGCCCTGGGAGGAACGGTCAGCTACCCGTGAACCGGTCACAGCAGAATTGGGTATACGCGTGAGGCTATGACAGCTGGAAGCGACGTACGGGGTTGGACATTGTGAATCGGGGTGTCGGAGACGAGCTGCGGGATTCAATTGCAGATGCAAAACACAGGCTTGAGAGAATGATGATGCTGCGCGAGATTCTTAGCGGGAAAAGCCGGATTTCCATTGCGCCTCAGGCTACTGGCCAGCGCAGCTCCCGCCAATCGGCGCCGGCCCCCACTAGCACCGTCCGTTACTGGCACTGTGTCTATGAGCGAACCTCGCGCAAGCTTTACGGTGAGGTGACATCGTCATCGAAGGCGGCGTGGGTATGTCCAGTTAGTCCAGTATTGCTTCATCTGTAGCTTTTGCTATATTGGTACAAGGAGATATCGCGCAATACTCAGGAACAGCGAGCAAAGGGTCACTCGATAGTTAGTGCTGGGGACCAACGCCAAGTCTGTTAGCACTGTGAAATTGAAAGCCAGGTAGATCCACCGCGAACCGAACCTGTGTCCTCGGCTCAGCCTTGCAGCCAACTCCAGCATCCCCAACACCGCTGCAACCTGCATTCCAGTGACTGGAAGCTGCTCACGCACGACGAAATGGACACAGTCATCAACGCGCGCTTCGAACGCCTCGAGAAGGCTTTGACCAGTCTCATCGAGTCCGTCTCGAAGTACAACCCCCACGCGAAGCAGGCTTTAGACCTACACGAAGCCGACAACGACCTCGCACGAGGCCTCGTCGAAGGTAAGAACAGCCTCCAGCAATCCCAACCGCACGCTTCTCTGACGCATGGTGCCAGTCCAAACGCACCAAAACAACCATCTCCACCTCCAAAAGCTCCGCGCGACGACCGCCTCCCTCGACGCCCAGATCCGCGAGACCCTCTCGAGCCTGGCTACCACCCGCAAGGACATCACCACCACCCAAATCACCCTCTACCCCGACGGCCCTCACTACCCCGTCAAGTACGATGAGCTCCTCAACTACGCTCGCCGCATCAGTAAAACCACCCTACCGCCCGCTGCGATCACCAATGGCGTCCCGACGGCAGGCAGCACTCCCGGGCCGGACCCCAACACAAGCATGACCGCCGCGACAACTCCCGGTGCCAACGGCATGCAGAGCCAGCCCGTGAGCGCGGCCCCAACACCCGGCCAGACGCAGACGCCGGACCCCTCTGGTGCCTTCAACGGCGCGTCTCAAGACCTGGCCGCGACGCAACAAACCACGACGACGACGTCCCTCCCCGACGGTCTGCGCAACCACCTCGACCCGCACTTCAACGCGAGCTTCATCCCCTGGCCCAACGAGTTCCAGATCCGCAGCGGCGCCATGGCCGTCTACCAGGACCTGCATGACAAGGGCATAGACCCGCGGGGCTACGACCCACAGCAAATCGCCGAGGCGAAACGCAAGGAGGAGGAGGAACGCAAAGCCCGCGAGGAGCAGGAGCGCCTGGAGCAGGAGAGGAAGAACCGCGAGTATACCGAGAAAATGGAGAGGATCCGCCGCGAGCAGCAGGAGGCGTACAGGCGCGACAGCATGGCCGTCGGCGCCGGTGCCTCCTCTGCGGGGAAGAGCAAGCAGTTCCAATTCACTAGCATCATGGACGATGACGACGACGACGAGTAGCGATATGGTTGTGGCAGAGTGGGCAAACCGCGTCATTAATACACGCGCAGACGATTGGCACCAGATTGCATTTTCTTTTCGTCTACCCGTCTACCGTTTACCCAAAAAAAAGGAGGGAATAAAAAGGAATTTAAGGAGCGCCGCGTGCGCTTCCTGCGAAACTACCCTACGATGCAACGCTCAGGACGTGATAACAAGCGAATTCGTACATCGAGTATCATACAGGGGCATGTATCGGTCATCACATGCCGCCGCCGCCTCCCCGACGCCAACCGTTCTTTAGTCAATCTTGATGGAGGCGTAAATCTTCCTGACGAACCACCAGCTGGCAAAGTAGCCAATCGAACCTGCCGCTACAGTCAATTTCACATACTCAAACATCGGCATTTCGGATAAGGCTTACCAGTGAGAATGAAGAACAGAAAAGAGATCAATGCACTGTATCCAATGTAAAGCACAGTTCCCGCCAGGTTGCTCAGGTTCAACTTGGTAATGAGGTACAGCAGGCAGTTAGCAAAGATGTACCCGCCGCTCATGCCCGCAGCGAGGAACGAACGCCACTGCCAGTTGTAGTTCTCGGCGCACAAGAGGAAGTACACCATGAGTATGGAAACCGCGGCGGTCGTGACGATCATGAGGCCGTAGGAGAGGAAGAGGAAGCCGAACATGTAGTAAATACGGCTGAACCACACCGAGCTCATGATGAAGTACAGCTCGACGAAGATGGCACCAAAAGGCAGCAGACCGACGATGAGCATGCTTGGAATAGGCCTCAGATAGGTCGTGGCGGGAGGGATCTGGCGAGGAATCTGGTTCGTCTTGACAGGGGCCTGGACTACGGAAGCCCGGAAGCCCATCCAGGAGCCAGCAAACGAGAGAGGCACCGAGAGGATGAACCAGATGGCGATGATGACGAGCATGGTAGTGAAAGGCACGGCGCCGGAAGACTGCTTGGCCCAGAGGAACAGGTCGAGAAGGAAGAAGGCGGCGAAGACGATGCCCGGAACCAGGATCGGGGTCAGTGCGATGTTCAACTTCCACTTCTCGCCCTGCATGGACTTGTACGACCTCGCAGAAACGTAGCCGCCGACAAACCCGAGGAGAGTGTAAAGCAGAAGGATAATAGTACCGAGAGAGCCGCGGTTAGATGGCGAAAGGAAACCCAGCAGGGCGAAGCAGATGGTGAATCCAGTCATGACGAACAGCTGAACACCGTTGCCGAGAAGGACCGACAGCAGAAGAGGGTGGGAAGGGTTGCGGAACACGTCGCCATGAACCAGCTTCCACCCAGAGTCCTCCTGAACCCCATCGTCCAGGGCCGAGGTGCCCGACAGATCATCCAAGTTGATCTGGTCCAGACGGTTGTACCGGGCAATGTCCTTCTTCAGAGCCCTAACCAAGATGGACATGACGGTCAGGATGAGAATGACAACAATGATGGCGGTGTCAATGAGCCAGAACCAGTGGATCTTGGGGTCGAAGACGTGCAGGTACTTGTCCCAGCGAGTCGCCCAGGCTGTCTTGGACTCCCTCCAATACACAGAGTAGGAGAACTTGACCTCCTTCTCGCCATCCTCCTCGTGAAAGATGATGGGCTCCATCTTGTTGTTGCAGTCGATGTAGTCAGGGTAAGCTCTCGAGCTGGGGTCAACGACGACGCCGACAACGCGCAGCTGCGACTCGTCGCCATTGACAGGGTGGTACTCGATGTTGATGTCATAGTGGTTGTTGAAGATGATGTTGTCGTTGTCGTCTTCGCCGCCAATCAGAAAGCCTGGGTTGTAGAAGCTCGTGTTGGTGAAGTCGTCGTGGATTTCCTGTCCAGCGGGCAGCCCATCCACCAACCAGTTCAAGCTGTAGCCCTGCTCGATGCGACGCCTGACAAAGCCCACGGCGGCGGGCGGGTACTTTTGGACGCAAAGAGGCTTGCAGACCTCGTCGTTCTTCATGAGAAGCTCGAATGGCGAGGTCATGATGCGGTCCCCAAAGAGGATGCTTCCCAAGCTTTCGGAGACATACTCCGGGGCCGGCGAAGGCTCGCAAAACTTAAAACCAGGGTGGTAATAATCGTAGGAAACGATCGAATGCAACCGCGAGTCCGAGGGAGCGGCCACAGGCTTGATACTGTTGACGTATAGAGGGACTTTGTCTCCCTTCTTGTATGAAGTCGGCGCAACACCGGGCAGGTAAAAGGCGGAAGCCAGTTGCGGAATGGCCAGGAGAGAGGCCACGAGCGCCGCGGAAGGCGTCATGTCTCGAAAGTGCATGGCGCTTGAGATTCGTCCTTCGCCTTTTCTGTCTCTGCGTCTGTTGCACAGACGGTATCTATCAGCATTTGTACAATGTCATCAGATTTTGTGGTGATGGAAACTTGAGAACTGATGGGAATAGCTACAGGTTCGCGATTACGTACCCTTGGTCTGCACACTTACGTAGCTGCGGCTTAAAGCCGGTGGGTCGTCCGGATTCGTTCAGCTATTCAAAATCTGAAGCATGCGCAGACAATTCCGAGCGAGTTGCAAAAGTTGTGATCGTGGGGGCGTATGGACAGATTGCGACCGTCCCTTGCTGTGTCTTTTGGAAGCTTCGGTTGACTGACAGACAGCTTGCAAGGTTAGATAGCTTGCCAGGTAATTAGTCTGTGTGCCTATTCCAGCGCATCGAACAGCTGTCCCAAATTCGGCTTAGTCACAGCTGCCAATAGGTTCCATGGCGGGCGAGCTTTGGTCGGAACATTGCGTCTCCGTCCTTCCGTAGGTCCGCCAACGCGGGCACATAGGCATTGAATAAGATACCTAGGTACCTGGGTAGGTACCTAACCTACAGTGCCTACTTCAAGCTGAATGCCTACAACACTGGGTGTCGCGAGGCGACTTGTCCTGCATACCATCTACAGTTCACAAGATGTTCAATGAGATCAATGTCACTGGCGCCTCATACCCATCGGTACGCGTGGAGTTACCGCTGTGACGGGGTTAATAAGGACTGCCTCCGACCACCGAAGGGGCATTGGCCCGATTTGTACTGTGCCGGCGGACCAAAGGCAGCACAGAGTATGGACCCCGGTGGTGGGACCCACAGTTCCGCAGGGTCAGATTCCGCACCTGCAGATCGTTTTGGCGGCAGGAAAGAAAATTTCTGGTCGCGTTAGGATTTTTCGTCGCTGAGCCTACAACATCAACATCGACACCAACAGCGCCGTCAAGTTCGACATGGCGGCACCCAGCACTCTGCCAGCTTTGCTGGATTCTTTGACGACGTCTTTGACCACTTCTCTCGAAGCGGCCCCCAAAGCTTCCATTCAGTCTCCGCAGAACGGCATTTCGCTGCTCGACGTAAAAAACGAGCTGCTCCTGTCCTACCTCCAGAATCTCGTCTTCCTGATTCTGCTCAAACTACGCAACGCCAAGAAACAATCTAGCGAGGATGGAAATGCCACCGACACCGCCGACGCCGTCGTCAAGAAGCTGATCGAGCTGAGACTCTACCTGGAAAAGGGCGTTCGTCCTCTCGAGGACAAGCTGCGATACCAGATTGAAAAGATACTGCGCGCGGCAGACGACGCTGAGAGGAACGCCAAAGCAGTCAAGGCTTCCAAGGGCGCTGGGAGCGATGACTCGGACGAATCTGCCTCGGATGACGAGTCTGGCAGTGAGGACGATTCCGACGATGAGGAAGAGGCGCTCAACGCGAAGAACATGCAAGCACGGCCAGACGCTTTCGTCAGGCCCGCTGCCGCTTCTGCCGCCGTTGCAGCCGCCCAGAAGGATGGAGTGTACCGACCACCGAGAATTGCCCCTACCGTCATGCCTTCGGAACGCCGGGAAAAGAAGGACCGCCGGCCCCTCAAGTCTGCGACCATGGACGAGTTCATCGAGACGGAGATGTCCACAGCGCCACTGGCGGAACCAAGCATTGGAACTACCATTGTGTCCGGAGGTCGCAGGATGAAGACGGCAGCCGAACGCAGAGACGAGGCGGAGCGCAAGGAGTATGAAGAGACCAACTTTGTCCGTCTCCCCGCGAAGAACAAGACGGAGAAGGCCAAGGAGGCGGCAAAGACGGGTCGCAGCGGTCGCATGCAGTTCGGAGGAGAGGAGTGGAGGGACCTGGGCGAGGGCGTGGATCGCATCAACCGACTCACAGCACGCAAGAGTGGAGGTGGCGGTGCCCGCAACCTGCTCGACAAGAGCCGGAAGCGCGGCAGAGAGACTACGGATGGCCCGAGGGGCAGCGGCACGGCCGAGATGGGCGAGAGGTTCCAAAAGCGTGTCAAGGTGTTGGAGGCGGGCAGACGCGACCGAGGCAAGCGATGAACGGACGGAGATACCCCACAAGCATGTCGGCTATGTACAAAGAGAGAGAGAAAAGGCGCAAAAGGACCGAATGTACCTTGTATTTTGCGGACGTCTCTGGAGCAGACATATGTGCAGTGTCCTTCACTTGAGCACTGTCCTTCATTCACCGAGCGACTCTCTGTGTTGTCACCAGAGTCCCTACTGCTGATCCTCGTGGACCTGGACTGGACAGGGTATGAGGGGTGCCTGGCCTGGAGCGGAAGCAAATCCGATGGGTCAACATGCAAGAACGACTCGGAGATTTCAATGTCCCGTCTTGGCCTAGACCAGTCCAACTATTTCCAACCACCAACCTTTGCAGTTTCATCAGGCCATATCACTGCCGTCCGGTAGCTGGGACTCACGGCAAACTAGGGTCACGGACGTTTGTACCCTCATACGCCTTGCTGGTTTACGCAGTACCTACAGTAGTGCAATGAGATGGCTGTTAGACGGGAGGTTCGGCCTGGACATGCTCGAGCTTCAGGGTGATAAAATGGTTGCTTTTTCCTCCTTTGCTCCAGGAGCATCTCGATGGTGGTTCCGTATTTCAAAGGCAGGTGCCCTAGGTGACGATACACCGCTGGAAAATGAAGGGATACCGCTACGTGCAGTCAGAATCCTGCCCATCGTGACCGAAGATGGACTGAATACGATTTCCAAAAAGGAAAAAAAAAAAAACTGACCAGGAAACAATGGCAATGTTAGCAAGATGTCGTTCCAGACGCAGGCTAATCCCAGCCTTCACATGCTTCAATGCGGGCGTTTCAATTGACTCCCCTAGCGTTCGTAGTGACGTCAATTGTTCATAACTGGTGGGCCTGTTCGCCAGCCGTCACAGCGTATGACATCTCGGTACGGGCCATCGTTTGCTGCGGCGACGACATGACTACGATGGCCAGGCCAGCCACTTTGGCAGCAGCCGACTGACGTGCATCGAGATACCCAATTAGGATTCGCCAATGGATATGCAAGATGCGGATTTACCTCAAGCTCACATGCTAGGGAGCTGCCCAGAGCTCCCCCAGCTCCCCTCAGTTATCCCTAGGCTCGTCGGCCGCCTCTTCTTCCCCCCTTGAACTCCCTGCCCTGGTCTGTTTGTTTTATAGAGTTTCACTACCCCCTTTGTCCATCCAGATCTCGAGCTTTTCACATCTACACCATAAGAAACATTTCGACCATCGTGCAGCTGCCTTCCTCTAGGGTACTCACTGCCTTGAGGTCCACTCGCCACGATGCCGTCCGAATCGCGCCTCGAGAACCCTCTTTTCCATCCGTTTCTGTTCTTGTTCCAAATCTTTCAATGGTTCGCCGATAAGATCTTCTCGCCTACTCCTCCCGAGCCCAGTACGCGGCTGAGCCGCCCCAAGATCGCCGTCATTGGCGCTGGAATTACTGGAGTGACTTCGGCGGCGCATTGTATCGGCCATGGCTTCGACGTTGTCATCTTCGAAGCTGGTGCGCGTGATAGCCTGGGTGGAATCTGGAGCGTAAGACACCTGACCTACCCGAAACAGAGAGAAGACATGACGCTGACGGCTATTTTAGAAAGTGAACAACTCGTCCAGTCTGCAGATTCACTCCATGATGTTCCGCTTCCACCCCTCGGTGAAGTGGGAGCGCGGATACCCGGACAGGCAGCAGATTCTCAGCCAAGTCAAGCAGCTGTGGCAAAAGTACGGTCTCGAGACGCGCACCAAGTTCAACACGCGCGTCGAAAAGGTCTACCAGGACGAGAAGGGTCGCTGGGTCATCAACAACACTGCCAATGGCCACTTCGAGGGCATCATCGCTGCGGTCGGCACTTGCGGCGAGCCCAAGATGCCAAATCTGCCTGGACTGGAGAGCTTCCAGGGCAACGTCTATCACTCCAGCCAGCTTACCGGGTATGCTAGCTCGACCCCCTCCCCTGGCCTCATCAAGCTGACGTTTCGCAGAAAGAATGCAAAGGGCAAGAAGATGGTCGTCATTGGCGGCGGCGCCAGTGCCGTGGAAGCCTTGGAGTTCGCTGTTGACGAGGAAGTCGATAAAGTCTCGATTCTGTCTCGCAGCGACAAGTGGATCATTCCTCGCAACCCCATTGTCAACATGCTGCTGGCCATGAACATCTTCGGCCAAGAGACCAAGTTTTCGTGGATCCCCGAAACGATCCTCCGCAAGTTCTTTTACCGCGATTTGCAAGAGATTGCGCCCTACGACAAGGGCATTTACATGGATACACCCATGGTCAATAGCCATGTCATGGACACCATCCGCTCTGGCCAGGCTGAATGGATCCGCTCCGACATTGAGGGCTTCACGGCAGATGGAGTCATTGTCAACAGGCGTGCCCAAGGCGTGCCCAAGGGCGGTCCTGGCAGGAGAGAAATCGTCCCCGCCGACATGATTGTAATGGCGACGGGCTACAAGAGACCATCGCTCGAGTTTCTGCCCGAGGATTGCTTCCGTGACCCGTACAGCCCACCCAACTGGTACATTCAGACGTTCCCGCCTCACCATCCTTCCATCTCTGCGATCAACTGGTAAGCTACCTGTCTGATGTATGTCACGATGGCAGGCACTGGCTGACTCCTCACAGCACGTACGTCGCCGCTATCGGCACTGTTGGCAACTGGCACATTGGTATTTATACTCGAATCCTGCTCATGTTCCTCATCGATCCCTTGACGAGACCGCACCCGTTTTGGATGAAGTCCTGGATCGAGATGACCAAGCTCTTGAAGTCCTTCTCGCCAGTTGGCGCCTTTGACTTTTTCACCTATCTTGAGCTTCTGTGGTGGTTCTTCTTCAGTGTCACCTTCAACCCCTTCCGCTGGAAGTGGGCCTTCTTCGTCTTCTTCGGCCTGGGCTTTATGCTGCCGAAGCGCGTCGTCGAGGTCGAGGCGCGTATTCGCAACGGCATGGGCTTTCAAGAGGAAGTCGGCCGCGATGTCGGACACAGCATTTAAGCCCAACCAAGACACAGACCGCGCCGGAAGACAGCCCGGAATGATGCGCATGACGCCGGATCGTCGATGCCCATATTTCGGTGTAGGCGAGACGCGCCGCATTGAGGCGTACAGTTGCGTCTTTGGTCTGGTTTCCAAGCTGTTTTCTTGATCCAGTTCCTCCATGAACAGCATGACGGATGGATATGAACATGTATCTAGGATGATAGCTCCTCGGGGCCAATTTCAAGCAGGAATGCCAAAATGCAACAATCTAGCTCCTGATTTGTTACCCATTCACCCACCGTCTGCCACAAATTAGCCACGGTGTATTAGCTCCGCTTCGTGATCTTGGCAGCGTCGTGAAAAGTAAATATGCGATGGCGAAGCTCCGTGGCACCATACGTAGTAGAGAGCTATTAGCTACCTGCTGCGATGTCTCTCCCACCGACGCTTTCGTAAAGCAAACCGGTCGGGTGGATGCCAAGTTTCCGACGAGGGTCTAACTGCATTCCGTCGCAGAGTGTCTGAGTCAACAGTGCCCTACGTGTTTTGGGTGATGCCGCGCGAACTGAACCAACGTCCCCCAGGTTTGTCTGTGGTTAGCATGGAATTCGGGCATACCGGTTCAGCCAATACTCCAAACGCCACATCTCCAGTTACAGGTTCGCGCTGAATAATGCCTCCAAGTCTGGTCTGGGGTGTCTGAGGTCGGACTCCCTAGCATCCGTCACTCTTCGCGATCTCCCTCCACTTGACTACAGTTGGATTACATGCGAAGCGGGGAAGGGGACGTCTTCTTGCTGCTCCCGTCGCGGCCCGCTCGGCGAGAAACCCTGCCGTAGCCACCGGTGCCAAGTGGTACCAGCTACCGTCGTCGTTTTCGTTACTGTAGGTTAGAGCTTAGAGTGATTGTGGTGACGGGATATGCCAAGGTGATATCATCTCCAGCTCCGCTGTTGGAAACTGAAACAATGTTTAGGATGGACATTCAGATCTCTCTCGTCGAATGTGCTCATGACCGAGCATTCTAGTATAGGGGACTTCACCACCGACTTGCTGGTTCAGCAGGGCGTTCGGCATGCGAGACATGACTCTGGCGATCACACTCTCCATTCTTTCTTTACGCGGTGCCAGACATTCCCTGAAGCCCTCTTTTCTTCTCTGGTTTGTTGATCCAACACGCTCGTGTTGGCAAGAGATATGCGCTCGTGGTCACGCCCACCTGAGGTTCCCATGCTCGCAACGCCATTCTTGGACGCGAGCAAACATCGTCGGGACGCGCAAACGGACTCACCGTCCAAGTGCCGAGGGACAAGCTGGAGGATAGCTCTGATTCAATGTCTTGGTCACTTCTCTCGGACCACGACGATGGTCCCACAGCGTTGACTCGGCCGGACTCCTGCGCTGCCTGCCGCCCGAGCTACCTCGAGATACCATCCCAGATGCCGAGGTTGATGGGGTTTTGGGTGTCGCTCAGTTGATGCTTAAAACCAGCCCATGTTCCTCCGTGTAATGAGAACGGGAGGACAGCAGATAAGCCCCCGACAATGCTTGGATTCCGCAGAAATCCATTGAGTACGTGAAAGCCCAGATTTTGCCCCCTTTTTTTATATATACTATTCTTTGCAGCTTCAGCTGATGAACCATCTCCTTTTCACCAGGCCGGCGGAAGCGTGAATCGACTTCCTCTTCGCTCCAGTCCTACAGCTCTGATAACAATCGGTCCATCGACGACGTCGCCACGACCGCGGACTCCAGGTTATCCGTCATGGCCACCTCCAGCCAGAACTCCCTGAACAAGCACTCCATCAAGGAGGAGTCCAGGGTCGACTACGGCAGCGGCAGCGACTCGGCCTCCATGTCGAGTGCAGAGGTCCGCACGACCGTCACCTCGTCGCAGACCACCCAGTCGTCGTCCTCTTCGTCATGGAAGGCCGCGCGCGTGTCTGAAGTCTCTCGCACAGTCAGGACAAAGATTGTCCGCGAGCTCGAGGATGTCACGACCACCCACTTCGAGACCACCGACCTCGAGGCGTACCTTGGGTACATTGCCGATGAGCGTCTGGTCCACATGCCCGCCAAGGGTAGTCAGTGGGATCGCGTCTTGAAGGAAGCCGAGTTCTTTGGTCTTCAGGTGGACGACTTCGCAAGCCACCTGAAGCCCTTTGTGTCGGATTGGGCTTCCATCCGCAACACTGCTCTGGCGAGTTGCTATCTGCTCCTCGAGGTATGTTTTAAGGCTCAAGCTACACACGTCTGTCGACACTTCCACTAACACCGCAACAGCTCGGCCATGACCAAGCCGAAGCTCTGGAGCCTACCTTTAACGCCTTCTACGAGCTTGGTCTTTTGCTGTTCCACACAGTCAGACTGCACGACATGTTCTCGGCCAGTGATGCCATCAGAAACGATCTGACACACGTCTTCGCCAGCCTTGTGCACCTTGTCGGAGACGTCGCACTCTACTACAGACAGCGGATCAACCGCATCTACAGCGGTTCCGTGTCGATCGACTTTGACGCCCTGTTTGGGTCTCAGATCTCTTCGATTTGGTCTCAGAAGGAGCACATATTCAACCACATGTGGTCGTACAGGCTCCGCAACAGCAGATCATCGCTCGACATCGCCACTCTCCGTCACCACCTGCTGCCGACACAAGAGTCCGTCAAGTCGTTTGTGTACGGTCGTGTTGCTGACCGCAAGCTGCGCGTCGACGGCACCTGCGAGTGGATTCAGCACGACCTCCACGACTTTCTTGACAGTGACGACGACATCTTCACCGTCACCGGCAACGAGGGCTGTGGTAAGAGCATGCTTGCCGCCTGGGTAAGAGAGAGACTCGAGCGTCCCATCAACCGTACGCAGTTTGAGACCATTTCGTACACGTTCTGTAAGTCGCTCCCACGTGTTCGCACGCCAAGCACGATAGACTAACAGTCGATCAGCAAGTGACATCCCTGAAGAGGCGACTCCCATCGCCCTCCTCAAGAGTCTCCTGTCTCAGCTCTTGGAGACCAACGTCGGAGACGTTCCTCTTTTCGAGAGGCTGTCTCACATCTTTGACAACTACTTGCCGGGTGAGGGCCGCGACAAGCTCGAGGCCAGCCTGTGGGAGGCGCTCGACATGAGTCTTGCTGCCATCAACCACAAGAAGGCGAATCTCGTGGTAGTCATCGATGGCCTCGACGAGATCACCGGCGGCACCCAGAAAGCGGGCGACCTGCACAAGCGCCTGCACACCGCCATCAAGAAGCACAACAGCATCCAAGCCGTCACCTTCTCCCGCCCCATCTCCCACCTCGGAGGCAGCGGGTCGAAGCACCTGGTCATCACCCCGGAGCACGTCCGCGACGACATTGAGCTCTTCCTTGCCAACAGGCTGCGACGCAACGCCGCGTTTGCCTCTGAGAATGACCAGGCCAAGCGCAACCTCGTCAACCAGCTCGCCGACCAGGCCAAGGGATCCTTCCTGTTTGCCTACCTTTCCATCAACCTCTTGTCTACCGGTCTCGGCTTCAATGCCTTCAGAGACACCATCTCTCACTGCAAGTCAGACGTCAAGGCCGTCATCGGCGAGCTCATGAAGAAGGTCAACATCAAGGAGGAGTACGGAGAGAGCAAGACATACAACCTCTTCATCTTCATGATTGCGGCTCAGCGTCCTCTCACCTCGGGAGAGATGACGGACCTCATGGGTGTCAACATTTCCAAGCGCACCGTCAGCCCCGGGGCCGACATCTGGGCCCCCATTCGAAGCACCCAGGGACTCGTGGTTGTCCACCGAGGCACGCTGCGCTTCAAGCACTCCGTCGTGAGGAAGTACGTTCACAATCTCTGTGGAAGCACCCTCATGAGCGTCGAGGATGCCCACCGCCACCTCACCCTGGCTCTGATGCTCTTCGCAAAGACCAAGTTCCAGTTCACCTACGAGCCGTCTCTGGAGTTCCTCCCCGAGGAAAAGGTCCAGGACTGCTTCCACTCCCATCACATTGTGCGCTACATGATGCGCCACTGGATCTCCCACTTCCGCTCGTCGTCCCTGTACGGCCAGAACGGGAAGCTCACCTTGACCACCGAGTTCAAGGAGGTCTTCCCGGACACCACCTTTTTCGCCCTGTTCGAGTGGTCGCACTGGCACACTCAGTACAGCCTCAAGGAGTCCATCGAGATGCACGACCTCAGCCTGCGCATCCGGTCTACCTGCTTCGGCGAGAAGCACCGCTCGTATCTGCAGAACCTCATCGTTCTCGGCAGCCTGCACAAGCGCTCGACTGACCTCATCGCCGCCTCCGAGTTCTTCTATAAGGCGTCGACCATCGGCCAGGTTGTTCTCTACAAGTTCAGCCCCCTGGTCGTCTCTTGCACGAACCTCTTCCTCGTCTGCACCGAGAAGATCACCTTCAGCAAGCGCACGGCCACCGTCACCTATCGCGAGGAGATGATCAAGTTCATGATCGAGATCTGCAGGGGCAAGAACGGCAAGCACAGCGACGCCGTCATCCGGTGGCAGGAGACGCTCGCGAAGCTCTACCTCGAGATCAACGAGGAGGAGCACGCCATGAACATGTACAAGGAGCTGCACACGATCCTCACCGCCCGCTTCGGCAAGGGCTCCAAGAGAGAGTGCGAGTTCGCCGAGAAGCTGTCTGGGCTGACCGTCACTCTCCAGTCCAGACCGGACCGCGCCGACACCATCAACACGCACAGCGACCTCCTCTTCGAGGCGGCCGAGGAGCTGTCGTACACCGACGTCCGTCGCATCAAGATCATCCTGAGCTTCGCTCGCAGCTACGAGTCCCGGAAGCAGTACCTCATGGCCGAGAGGCTCTACGTCAGTCTCTGGCGGTCGGTCCTCGAGGCCTGTCGCCTCAAACCGACGACCGAGCTCCACATGGAGAAGCTCAACATTGCTGTCGAGTACGTCAACTTCCTCAAGCGCATCCGGCGCTCCGAGGAGGCCTGCAACATCATGGTCTGCCTGTGGGCCGAGTACGAGAACTACCAGTTCGAGTCCGAGCTCATGGTCGTCCGCTTCAAGGAGCTCGCGGTCCTCGCCAAGTCCTTTGGCATCGTCAACATCTCCATGTCCATGCTCAGCCGCGTCTGGGGCTACTTCAAGTCCAAGAAGACCATCGAGCACAAGGAGGCGCTCTCCACGGCCACCATCATCACCGAGGTCATTGAGGAGATCACCGAGACTTCTGTCGAGACCAAGACGACCACCACCGTCGTGGAGACCGTCACCAAGGAGGTCTGGGAGACGACCTACAACCGCTGCAAGGGCGGCAAGGTCAGCAAGGGCTTATTCAGCTCCTGCCTGGCTCTCGTCAACCTGTACCTCAGCCAGGAGAACTGGTCCGAGGCCGAGGTCGTCATCCGCAAGACGCTCGAGGTCACCTGGAAGGGTGTCCTGACCGCCGACGCCAAGGCGACGATCGAGGGCGAGTTCACGTCGGAGCGCATCTCGGTCGCCAGGCGCCTCGCGCACTGCTACCACAAGCAGAGGCAGTTCGAGCGGGCCGAGGAGATCTACCTCCGCATCTTCAACGCCTGCTTCGGCTCGCTGCGCGCCGAGGACGTCTGCGTGCTGGATGCGGCCGTCTCGCTCGTGGAGTTTTACGAGGAGTACCACCGCCACGAGAAGGTCATCGACATCTACGGCAGGCTGCTGCAGCACTACCGCAAGACGCTCAAGAAGGACCACCAGTTGACCGTGCAGACGCTCTACAAGCTGGCTGCCGTCGACCTCAAGCTGGGCCGCAAGGAGGCCTACGACTGCTACAACGAGATTGTCAGCATCTACACCCACGACGGATGCTGCCACGCCGCCGGCCTCGATGCTGCCGTCATCGTCCTCAACCACTACCACGCCGAGAAGCGCCACGCCGAGCTTCAGAAGATCTGCAACGTGCTGTGGTCTACGTTCATGCACCACCGGGAGATCAAGTTCACCGAGGACATGGTCGAGCTCGTCTACATGCGCTACCGCTACGTCTTGGAGCACCACGCCAAGGTCGAGTTCTCGGTTCTCTACAAGATGACGATCGAGTACCGCGAGACCGTGACCAAGGTGTTTGGCGCCTCGGCCGGGATCGTCATCAAGGCCATGATCGCCCTGGCCGAGGTCTGCGAGGCCTCCGAGGAGCACTACCAGGAGTCCGTCAAGATCTACGAGGAGGTCCTCACCAGGACCAGGACGACGACCGTGGTCAGCGAAACGACCATCAGGACGATGAAGAGGCGCCTCTCCAAGCTCTACGTCAGCGTCGTCACGACGGGCAAGGTCACGACCACGACCACCGTCGAGCGCGCCATCCTCGTCAGCGTCGAGATTTACGAGCAGTACAGGGCCGAGTTCGGCTGGTGGCACGAGACCACGCTCGCCAAGCTCAAGGAGATCACGCTCCTGTACAAGAAGCTGGGCACCAAGGAGGCGCACACGACCATCGTCCAGATGCTGCAGGCCTCGGTGATGGAGATCATCTCGACCGTCACCGTCTCCATGACGCTGCACACCGCCGCCGCGAGCCTGGCCAACATCTACATCTCGTCCGGCATGGTCCGCCACGGCCACGACCTGCTCCGCCAGCTCCGCCACGTCCTGCTCTTCCCCGGCTTCGAGGGCGGGGAGAAGGACGTCTCGATCAAGATCTCGCGCAAGATCAGCAAGGTGTCTCTGGTCTTCCTCATCTCCTTTGAGCAGGCCTTGAACGTCGACTCCAAGGTCAAGTACAGCTTCTCCGAGATCATGGCCGACGTCCTCCTCGAGACGATCCTGTACGAGCAGTACATGTCCATCATGTCGACCTTTAACGAGACGGGCAACAGCATGGAGGTCGTCATCGAGCACGCCGCGCGCCTCCGCTTCGTCTGGGAGTCCCGCGGCCGCGCCGGCTTCGTCTCCGTGCTCGACGCGAAGCTCTTCTCCCTCTTCACCTCGCGCTACTCCAAGTTCCTCGGACCCAACGCCGGGGCCAACAAGGCCGTCTTCGACTTTTACGTCGGCCTCCTCCGCGAGATCGGCGAGGGCATCGCCGCCGAGCGCGACTCCATCGACTTTGGCCTCGTCGCCTGCAAGGCCGCCTACAGCACGGTCCGCAGGCTCATGGTCGAGGACAGGGACGTGTCGCGGGCGCACGAGACGGCCAAGGTGGCCTTCGGCTTCGCCAACTCGCAGCACTTTTACCACGAGCGCCGCAACAACGCCTGGGGCTACCGCCTCGCCGAGCTCCTCGCCGGCGTCGGCGTGGACGGCTGGAAGTCCGCCGACGCGAACCTCAAGGAGTCGTCGTTGGCCACCTCCAGGGCCGTGCTGCAGCACGTCCTCATCGCCCTCAGGGAGAGCAAGATCGACTTTGTCAGCCTGCGCTTCGAGGACATTTCGAGCCTCGTCTTCCTCCTCGGCGAGCAGAAGAACTTTGTCGAACTCGAGGTGAGTCGCTTCCCCCCTCCCCTTGCAGTTATTTCAGGCCTCGTCCACTAACACGTCTCTGCCAGAACCTCCTCACGTCCCTCTGGCGCTCCAGAGAGGTCCAGCGCACCTGGTCCCCCGACACCGTGCTCACCATCGGCTCCCTCCTCGTCAACGCGCACGTCTCGGCCGGCCACCTCGACCAGGCCATCGCGCTCTGCGACACGCTCTACTACAACGTCCGCCAGTCGCGCGGCGGCCTCGACCCGGCCGCGCTCGACTTCGCCTCCCGCCTGTGCCAGCTCCTCCGCCGCGCCTCCCGCCTCCGCGACGCCGCCCGCGTGCACCAGGACGTCGTGTGCGACCTCGACGAGCACCTCCTCGCGCCCCGCGGCGGCGGCGAAAAGGAGGAGCGCCTGCGCGCCGCGGCCGACGCGCACCTCGACGGCATGCGCCGCTGCGGCTGGGCCTCGCGCGGCGACAGCGTCCGGACGACCAAGCTGGTGTACGGCAGGCTCAGGGGCGGGTACGGCAAGCTGAACACCCCGGCCGTGGAGCAGTGGGCCCCGCTGAGCGCGGCGGACGAGAAGAGGGAGGTCAACGCGGCGATCACGTGGCCGATGGAGTGGAAGCTCACGGGATGGGGTGCCGAGAGGCCGCAGATCCAGAAGCGGGTGTCTTCAGTCGCGCAGGCCAAGGAGAGATGGGGGTGCTGGAGTCACCAGTCTGGTGTTGATGTGTCTCCAAACCAGGTGGTGTATTAGGACAATGCGGAGGGTGGCAGGGGGACTTTTCTTTGTAGATTTCCATAGTGCTTCTTGGAGGGTAAGGGGTCAGGGTGCCTGAGGATGACGATCGTTTTTACTTTGTTGGTCAAGATACCTTGGTTTCAATCTAATATCATTATACCCTGGATACAATTGCTCTTGTATCCTGAACCTCCAATCCCTGACGACTGAGTGTCACGATGCTCCCGAGATGGGAATCAACGTCCGCCGTGGCTGCACCTGCTGGGTCAGCCACAGCACGTGACACTGTTCCTTAGGGGCGCAAGCCACCAATTTCTAAGCGGAAGATTCCAGAAAGACACCCTCGTCCGCTCATTCCGGCTGAAAGTGGGGTCGCGGGGAAGGAGGGGCCAGAGGCTGTACCCAGTGGGAAGGTCCCTACACGTGTACTGCTGGCTCTTGCGAGCTTAATGGACGCGGTCTGGCGGGTCCTGTCTGGAAGGGTCTCGGGATATCGACATTGGCGACAAGGACGCACGACGCACGACGACGAGCCCGATTCTTCTCTGATATCGATATCGACATCGACACGCACTTCCATCATTTGCTAGACCGTCTAAAGGTCCTCGCTGCGACGCTTCAACGGCGGCGACGAACCCCAAGACAGTCCTGCGTTCCGAGGCGGGTTCGATCGTGCTTACCACCGCGCCGACGCCACGAGGCTCGTCGTCCGAGACACGTCGTCTCCTTCCCTTTCCGACTACAACAGCTTTACGCGCCCAGTTGCCTCGTGACTTTACAACTTGCAGGCCCGACTTGGACCAATTCTGCTCTCCAAGGCCATATCTTTATGCTCCGACCTCTTCCGCTGGCTCTGCTCCGATCAAAACGAACACAGTATCTTCTCACCGGTTCGCGTCGACAACATCGATACAATAGGGACCATGTCGTCTAAAGCGATGGAGTACAAGGAGGACGGCAATCGTTGCTTTAAGCAAAGCGACTACGCTGGTGCCGAAGCCCTCTACACGAAAGCGTGAGCGCTCCCACGTCGGCCTGTTTCGTCATCACGCTGACCGCTGTCTCTCCTAAACAGTATCATTAACAGCCCGAAGAGTCCGGCTTTGTACACCAATCGCGCCATGGCCCGTCTCAAGCTTGAGTTGTGGGAATCGGTCATCGCGGACTGCGAATCTTGCATCGGCCTCGACCCCAACAACTTCAAGGCGTACTACTACCTGTCGCAAGCCCAACTAGCGCTCGAGGATTACGAGGCGGCCGTCACAAGCGCTGTAGTCGCGCATGAACATTGCTTCAAGGCCGGGGACAAGTCCCTTGCCGCAGTCACCATCCAGGTCCGCCGCGCCAAGAAGGAGAGGTGGGACTGGAGGGAAGCTCGGCGCGTCCGCCAAAGCCACGACTTGGAGAAACATGTCGTCAGCCAGATGGAGAAGGAGCGCGACCAGGCCCTGCAAGATGTGACAGACGACAGCGAGAGAGGCGACATTGAAAAGGAATTCGATGACAGGATCCAGGCGATTACGGAAGTCTTTGAAAAGAGTCGACCTACCGCTGAGAAGTTGCGTCCAGTGCCCAACTGGGCCATATGCGACATTAGCCTCGAGTTCTTCGTCGACCCCGTTATTGTAGGTCGCCTCCAGCCCGGAGCTGAGTTTTTACCTGCTGACCAGCGAGCAGACGCGGAGCGGCAAGTCTTACGAGAGGTCGTGCATCATGGATTATTTGCGCAAGAAGCCCGAGGATCCCATCACTCGCGAACCCATGCTGCCCTCGGAGCTTCGGCCCAACCTCGACTTGAAGAACGCCTGTGAAGAGTTCTTGCAAGAGAATGGATGGGCCGTGGATTACTAGGCTGGGGGCTGTGACGCGATTGGCTTTCGGCGGCTCAATCGACTTTTGTGTTGCATGGCCAGGCGTTGGGGCGTACATTTCTTACCTCTCCTCTCTTCAGCGGGTTTATATATTGGATTCGATGAGCGTCATAGACTCGTCAGCGTATAAAGGCTGCTTTACTGCTTGGGCACAGCAAATAAATTTGGGCTTTCCCGGGAAGCTTCTGTCGCGGATTCAATAATGATCGGCCGAGTGGCTAGCCGTCTAGGTAAGCTTAACCGCTTCAGCGTTGTGACCAGACCCCATGTTCAGGAAGTCTACCGGCGGCGATAAGGCGCAGTCTAGTCCGGTTCGGCCTCGTTGTGCCCCACCTTCTTCAGCGGGCAAAGGAGAATTCTGCAAGCGTGAAACTTGTGTCGCGTGAGACAAAAAAGCAAAGAGCGAGCAGAGAGCCAGCCAGCCAGCCAGTCTACCGAGCTCAAAAGGGAATCAAAAAGAGAGTGGATGCCAATCGCTGACGGGATTTGAGCCCGACGTGGGGGTCGAACCCACAACCTTGAGATTAAGAGTCTCACGCTCTACCGATTGAGCTAGCCGGGCGACTGAACCCAGCTTGTGTGCTTGTTGGGAGACACACGGTGTAGGCAGCTTATACATGGCTTGCTCTAGGTGCGGAGGCTGAGCGGATCCAAGTGCACTACTTTTACCCATCACAATGCCGTGGCCACGCACGGATCTGTGCAGTCAAATCCTACCCGGCGAGTCTCCATGTGTGGTCAGGATTGGATCAGAAGGAGCTTGGACGAGGTACATGGAAGACCTGGTCCCGCGGAGATTAACCTGTAAATTGACTCGCCTCGTCTCATGTTGGCAGACGCCAAGTCGACAACAGGAGAAAGCTTGACTTTAACGACAAGTTAGACATGTGGAAAGCTTGGGTGTTTGTTTCTACACCAATCAGATATCAGTTACGATTGTTGGGATGAAGAACTAGTCAGTCCTTCGGATCATATTTCCACGACATGACGAGGCACGAATGAGTGGTACGACAGCTCGCGAGTTCATAAGAGGGAAGAGGTTGATTCGTCAAACCCCAGTATTGTCCTCCTCTTACTTCCTTCTTCTTCTCTTTTTTCAGCGTCGATTGCCCGCGGAAGACGCTGAGGTCGCTGCCAAACACCTGAGAATGAGGGAAAGGCAGGCCTTCGCGCAATCCTCGACCTTAACCCGGTGCTTGTAGACAATGAGCTGGTGCCTTGACTCGAGTTGTCAGATTAGGGTACTGAGGTACTTAAGCCTATGAACAGTTACATCAGTAACATGTATTGTATGGGCCCATATCCTTTTGGTCGATTTGACACGAGTAGCGGGCCCTGGTGGAAGGAGGGCATTTTTTTCAACCGGCATCCCATATTAGCAGCTGGGCTTGGCAATGCTAACTAATGGCGGTTGGCTTGGCGATGGCCAATCAGAGCAGCAGATGCTGGCTGGCCATTGACGGCGCTCCGCTTAATCATCATCGCCTTGGAAAACTTCAACCGCCGCTCACACGCATACTAACTCGTACTGTTAGAGCCGCCTCCTTGGGGATGGGCATGACGAGGCTGCTTGGTACTTTGGGAAGCATATTTGACCCTCACTATGATGACTTGCACGGGATACCACAGTACCTTGCGAGACACGGTGAAGCAAAGTTGAGTAATGGTCAAACACGAGACTGAGAATTAAAGACTGCGCTCCACTCCGTCTACAAAACGAGTCTAAGCACCAACCCGAGAATGTTCCATCGATACGACTGTCTCGGCTCACGCAGCGCCTAGCCGCCCAAAACTGTCGCATACAACCGCGATGGCGCTCAAAATAGCGTGTAAAAGAAGCTTCCGACGGAGCGGTCCGCCTGGTCTTCGTCCCCAGAGTCTGGCCCTTCCCCTACGTAGCTAGCTAGACGCCGCCCTTTGGCCGGATTACAGTCCCCGGGCCGTAACTTGGTACTTCCGGTCTCGGTCTCGGTTCACGTATGAACGATCTTGATGTGGCAAAGAAGCTTCAACCATGCGGAAGAATATGACGTCTTTTTCCGAAACATGGCATTAAGTGCCGAGAGCTGCTTCGCTGGGGCTTCTCGTACCGCATCCGTAAAAGACCCGACTATTTTGACTCTTGAAATATCCAGCCATCACGTTGAGCAGGTTTCCGCGAGACCTCATTTACAGTGAGGTCGATCGGGCGCTCATCAAACGTCCTGCTAGTGCAGGACGGGAGCGAAACTTTCTCCAGACCGGTTCCTGTATGCTCCTCAATTGTACAAGGCGCATATGACAGGTGTACAGAGAGTAAATGCCAAGAAGCAACCAGCCTGATAATTGTTGGCCGTTATGGATGCCAAGGAAAGGGTGATATGCCTCAAGAGTCATGCAGATACTGACGCACGCGGCTGTCCCGAGTAAGTCATGTACAGATCGTGCTGTGGGGGAACGTACTTCATTCTCAAAGTGGCCGGATGAGTGTGATGGTTCGAAAACCGATCTCAAGACCTCAATAAAGGCGCATCCACTGGCCGTCGTAATCTCAAACGCACTACATGTAGGTCGCTCACACGTGTACACTAGGTAGTGCCCATCGGGGTGTCGCGGTCCGGAATGGGAATAACCGCAGAGGTTCAAGCCAAACATACGGTCGATAAAGGGCCGCAATCGCATGAGCCGACTTGGGCATATGGGCACTCTCCTGCGTGCTCTGAGCCTCCCCGACCCTCTCAATCATGGCCTCCCTCGTATCATCAACTGTTACCGAGTTGTGGGCTGCTGCAATCCGGCGGACTTTGCCGAAAACCATCGTGAGCGGCCGTAACTGACGCTCGTTGCCCCTTCGGAGCCCCTACGGATGGCATGTTGTATTCACCCGATGTAAAGCTCAGGGCGAATATTTCCAAAACGAGCGAGGGCGCTCAAGAAATGTGAAAGCGGCAGTAGATTAATATAATAAGCTTGTCAAAGATCAAGTTCGCTACTGGCAAGCGAAGAAACGCGTCTGCAGTCATCAGTGTCATGGTCCCAACGGAGCGTGCCGAAATCCAGCTCACAACGTATTTTCGCGTTCCACGGGGCTTGCGTGCCATGCCATTATTACAATTTCCAAAGCATCTCGATCTTCCAGCCAACAGTATGTGAATCGTGTCCCAGCCACGTATATTCTGCAGGAAAGCTTCGTTTCGCGCCCCATCTGAGTCACCCGAACACCCTCGTCCAATATATGCTCAGAAATATGGCAGGCGTGTGTACATGGACGCATTCACTTCCTGACAACCTTGCCTCAAGCCCCCTCCTAGATGCTCCACCCAGCTTCAGTCCCCAGCACCTCAGCCCCCGTTGTCACAATCCGGGTTCTGTCGTCTCCCGAAGCCTCCTGACTCGAACTCTTGAAATGGTACGTCGGCAGGGAACACGGCGTGGCGGTATCGGAACGCCTCGCTGCTGTCGTGCAGTGTGCTGGTGTTGGCATCGATGGTGCTCCCCGCGGCGAGCTCCTGCTCGCTGCTGAACATGAAGAACGTCTCTGGAGGTGCTGTGCCGTCGCATTTGGCATCGGGGACAACTTTGTTGTCGACGTCGGCGCAGAAGACTTTGCCAGCTTGGGCTGCGCGGGCTGCGAGGAAAGTGGCCGCGGCGACCTGAAGGCCTGAAAGGGTAACGTGCTGGTTTTTCATGCTTGCCTGCGAAGCCTTGAACAGTCTGAAGAGTGAGAAGTGAAGATAGATAGCGAATGTCTGAAGGGCTGCTGATTCCCTCGGGGGTGCATGTTGGATGGCGTGCTTATATATCCAGCTTGACGACTTGCCTCTGTAGACATGTTCATCCATTCTCGGTGCCGGGCTTTAGGTTCACTTCCAGTACCTCCCGCTCACACAAAAAGAGATTACAGGATTCTCTTGCAGTCTCATCCTGCTCGGGATAGTAGCCAATTTAGTCTGTGTAGCTGAAGCTTGGTCACGAGGGATCATTGCATCTACGTCAAGCAGATCGTCCATGATCGCCACTTCGATTCAATCGATTTAGCGGTGACAGAAACAAACCTTAGCACCTACGGAGAAAGTGAGGCGCTGTGACAACAAGTCTCCGTCATCATTCTTTTGCTAACTTACCTTTATTGCACCGTCTTGGCGGTCATAAATAGACGCCGATCTATCTCGGGGACATAGGGTGGAATTTTCTCAAGCGGCTAAGCCTCATGACTTTACTCATCAACTTGTCTCTAGGCCGGCCACGTGAGTCAAGGATACTATCCAGTCTCGGCAGACGCGTGTGGATTTAAGACCCCCGCAGCATCCGCAAATACCGTCGCCACTGAGCCGGGCTTCTCCTAACCTTTGAACTGGATTCTATCTCTCTCACGGCCCCCCCCCTTTTTTCCCTCTTTGCCAGATTCACCATGCAGCTTCTCAGCCTTTTGCCCTTCCTCATCGTCAGAGCACTGGCAGCAGACCAGGGGAGAGGCTGCTCAGCCCTGGAGGCGTTGGACTGTTCCGGAGACAACATTGTCAAATGTTACGTGTGGCCGGGGAGAGACAAGCCAACTTGGAACTATGTAAGTCCTATTTTGTCGTGAAAAAAAGATGTAGACAGGCTATGCAAAGTCACCAAGTACTGACAACTCGAAGGTCGATTCTTGTTTCGACAGACAGCTGCGCTGCTCCGCCGGTACTTGCGTTTGCTAGAGCCACACGCCGCCGCGATCATATGGCTAGTGGCGGTCGATATTGATCAAGTTCAAAGGAAGGACAAAAGAAACATGACGGCTTTTGATAAGCAGTGTGACTGCACCTGTATGAAAGGCCTACACCGAATGGGTCTGTCTCGCTGGCCGAGGTGACCTGGTTCCGCCATCGCTCGACATGGCTGGTCGCTGCAAAACTGCAAGCCATTGACCGAGCTACATTGCCATCTCATCCCCAAGACGTGGATCCGGCTCTGCTTACAATGGGAACTTGGTTTCGGAGGCATCTGTCAGGAGTTGACAAGGCTAGGGAGTTGATGAAGTTTATAGCCCGGACAGCGCTTCGCGCTGTGAGATGTCGACAAATTTGCAGCAAAGTTCACTTCGTCAACACGGACTGCTAGAGGGCTGTCACCACCCGGTAGCGGAGAACACCGCCTCGTGAGGGCTAATGTTTATATGTATATACACAAATGATTGATGATTGGGAATCCCTTGGCCTCGTCGTCGAGCTCAACGAGAAGATGGGAATGAGCAAACCATGTCCCGGCCACATCCCAATGTTAGCATTGTGATCATACATACTTAGCTCCATATGCCTGGGAGTTATCCATAAACTCTTTGTTATGATAGCTTCATGCCTGTGGGCCGCTATCCCGGGTCACGTGGCTCGCTCACATAAGATACTTCTTATCCAGAGCGTAGCTCCTGAGGGAAGAAAGTAGCAGAGCACGAAGGAGCAAAGTAATAAAGTTAAGGGGGGAGATGAATACTAAAGCATAGATGTTTTTTTTATAAAGGAATCCTTATCCCTTATTATAGTGGACTTGAGAGCTTATCTAGGTTTATACTGACTTCAATATGGCTATTGTATTTACCCTATTTGTTATATACCTACCGATTTATATACCTATTTATATATACGCTCTGGCAGTTTCGCTAGAGGGACCCTTCCCTACCCATAGCCTCCAGCGTCCATGGTCTTGTATAAGACACGCCTACAAACCCACATATCAGACAATACTGCTCTGTAGATAGCTTTCAACACGAACAAGCCTTTACCTACCTATCTCCATAGGCCTAACGGTACGGTTTGTGACACTCTTCAAGTTGTCTGGTCGACTGAACTGTAGTGCAGTCCCTCCATATCAGCATAGAGAGACGGGGTTCGCTTTTGGTGTCACTGTACATCCATAATGAGAAAACTGTCAGTGCATATGACAAGGTCTGGTGAGTCACCTAAGGAGTATGTTTGTCGTTCCCAGCCCCAAGCTTAGGAGACGAGCTATGCAAGAAAAGAAAAGTACGCAGCGTCTGTTACCGCCCGTATTCAAAAGTATTCATTCGTGTGGCCAAACATCGTAATGGTGAATCGCGATCAAAAGTCCCAGACGCAAATCGGTGCCGAAAACCCCCAAAAGAAGTCAAGCCAAGTATACCCAGAAATAAAATCACGTAACAGTCATAAAGTTGAGCCCATCGCCCCCTAACCCGCCACATAGGCCCCGGCCTTGCCGCGGATGATATCGGCAGCCTGTGAAACAACTCGTTAGCGATCAATCTAACCTGTGGTCTATTTGTCTCGGAAGCTTACCCTCTCAGCCACAGCGTAGACCGTCGTCATGGTGTGCGTCGCAGGAGCCAGCGGCATGACGCTCGCGTCGACGATGCGCAGCCCCTTGACGCCGTAGACGTTGAGCTCGGCGTCTACGACGCCGCCCTCCTCCCTGGCGCCGAGCTTGCAGGTCCCGACGGGGTGGAACAGGGTCGAGCTCTGCCGGCGGACAAAGTCGGCAATGTCCCCGTCGGCGGTGACGTTCGCGCCGGGCAGGACCTCGAACGGCCGGAGCGGCTTGACGGCCGCGGTGCCGGCCACGGCGCGGGTGAACCTGACGGCCTCGACCAGGAAGGCCACGTCGAGCGGGTTGCGGAGGAAACCGGCGTCCGCGGCGGGGGCGTCAAAGGTGCTGGCGGACGAGGCCCTGACGCTGCCGCGGGAGTAAGGGTGCTGCAGGCCGAGGACCATGGCGCCGTCGGACCAGATAACCTCCAGGAGGGCCGAGTCGTCGGCGAGGAGGCGCTCGTTGAGGACCTTGTGCTGCGCCTGGTAGCCCCTGACAACCTCGGCCGGGGTGCCGGCGGGGAGGAACGAGGCGGCGTCTTGGGTTGTGGCCTGGGAGAGCAGGGACTCGCCGGCCTTGGAGTAGGTCGAGAGGGGGAGGAAGGCGAGGAAGTCTCCGGTGGGGGATGCGAAGGGTCCGGTGTGCTGGCTGTCGTACAAGGCGCGAGCTTCGGCGGCGAAGGTTGCGTTGCTCGTCAGGAGGCTGCTGACGGGCAGTGTGGTGTTGACTGGCAAAGCCCGCGTTAGTATGGCCCAAGTCAACATGTGAGGAAATCGAACGGGGGTAGCAGACTTGTGTTGACAACGGTCAGAAGGACGTGATCGTGGAGGTTCTGGCCAACAGCGGGAAGGTCGACGACGGTGGGCACGTTGATGCTGGCGTGGAGAGCAGGGTCACCGATGCCAGAAACCTGCAGGAGCTGGGGAGTATGCAGAGATCCAGCAGCGATGATGACCTCCTTTTTGGCATTGGCCGTCTGGGCCTGAGCTCCCTTGCTTGCGGCAAACTATTTCAGTGCGTTAGCTTGACAACTTTAGCTCTCTCTCTCTCTCTCTCTCCATGACGGCCCACCTCGACGCCGGTGGCAGTGACTGCGTCCCCTGAGCCGGTAGTGACGATCTTGGTAGCTTGCTGGCCCGTGATGAGGTGCAAGTTCTGACGGCCAGTGAAGTTGTCGTAGTACGCCTCCCTAGCCGAAGAGCGGGTGTTGGTCTTGGGGTCCTGGTTGTGAGGACAGAAGTAGCCGCCGATGGGGCTCCCGTTGGCCTGGTCCTTGGCGACTGTGATGCCAAGCTCCTTGACAGCGTCGATCATGAACTCTGCGCAGAACGGTCAGATATGAGGTGGTGAAAGATTGCGGCATTTGACTGGGGCATAAGAACGCAACTGGTAGTAGGCCAAAAGAACGGCGAGTACGTGGAGTGCATCAAGCCCTCCTTTCCATGAGCCGCGTCGTCGACCTGAACACCCCACTCGGCCACGATCTCTTCAGACGGAGGTGTGAAGATCTCATTCTGTCTGGCGTTAGATCCGGACGCGCTCGAGGTTGCCGCAGAGACATGCTCACCTTTTTGAAGTAGGGGAGCAGCGAGTTCCAGTTCCAGCCCGTGTTCCCCAAACTCTCCCAACGGTCGTAGTCGGACTTTGAGCCTCTGTCGAACACCATGCGGTTCAGCTTCGTTGACCCTCCCACGACTTTGCCTTGCGGGATCGAAACGGTGCGGCCTCCGAGGGCGTCGTTTGCTGTGTACGTCGTGTTCCAGTCGTACTTGGTTCCTATCGCACCTCCCGCAAGACCCGGGATCTTGACAAAGTCCTCGCCCGCGTCGCTATATCCGAGTCAGAACCTCGTTGATGACGGGATTCGAGAAGCCTCGATGACTTACAGCTCGCCGGCCTCGATGACCAAGACCGTCACGCCTGCTCTTTTGTCAGCATTCAGAGGTCAAAGGAGCAACTCGAACTTCTGGAATCCAGCAGGAACATACTCGGGTCCTCAGATAGTCGGTTGGCTACAGTCAGACCGCTGGCACCGGCACCGACAATAACATAGTCATAACTTGGCAACAAGTCGGTCCCGTTCGTGTTCTTTGCGCAGACTGAGCGAGCGGACGGGCGAGCAAATACCCCGTAGAGCGGCAGGGCGGCCACGGCCACGGCCATCTTGACAAGAGGCGCCATGGTGGGATACAAACCGTGGTCAAGCTCCTAGAAACACGCGGAAAAGAATGTTGGTTTGTGCGTATGTACACGAATACAGCAACGAATGAGTAGGGGCGCAAAGAGGTTACGGGACTGTATTGACTCGGGACAACCCGAGTTTGTATGTATAGTTTACCCAGCCCCTGAGGGTGGCATCGCATCATCTGATGCTAAAGTACACAGCAGAGCTTCCCGTTTGTCTGCTGGGATGGTATAGCCGGTCAGACTTGCCGGCCGTGATCCATCTTCTCCACCACGGATCAGGGGCCCGTAGACACGAGAAGCGGGAGACGAATACAATCTACCCAAACTAGGACTAGAACGCCGACATATTGGGACTTTGGAGGGGGGCATAATAGTTGCGCAAGTTGGCAGCGGAAGCCTGGGGCGAGACATGGGGTCACAAGAGGATAGAACGCGAAGCAAGGAGGCGTTCGCATGAGATGGAGAGAGATGACCCCAGCCAATAGTGACCGAAGGTTCGTTTGACTAGTTTAGCAGGTCTTGGTGTGGCGCAATGTTGTGTTAGCGATGGCTCGGTCAGCAGAGAGCAGGTTTTTGACTGCCACACGTGGTTTACCGGAGTGTGAGGACGGAGATTGCTGTGGGAAGTCGACTGGGAACGATCTGCCGAAAGGCATGGATATTGAATCGCTCAGGTTGATGCTTGTTCGGCACGGGAAGGGTAGCAGGGTCGCTGACCTCCGCCCCACGATAATGTTGATGCTAAGGCTGACAAAGGTCCCGGCCGAGTCTTAATCAACAGACGGACTTTGCAGGTTGCCGTGGCCAAGACGGCTGAAGTCACACGCAGGACTGGTTGACGGCTGATTCTTTCTAGAACATGTTCCAAAGTGGCACACGTCAACCAAGCATGATCGCAGGCAGCTGAGCTTCGTCTCATCACCAGAGCCAGCTTTGCGAGCGACGGAAGCCAAAAAAACCCCGAGGTTTGGACCCGCGGCAAGGAACCCTGGCCGAAAGATCCCCGTACCCTCTCACTCGCATCCCATCCCTCCTCTTCTGCCTGCACAGCTTCTTCTCATGCTGCTCACGTCGGCACCCTGCCGGTCTTTAGCACTCTTTTGCTGCGCTGTATCCGTACCGCGCGGCGCACACAGAAAGTATCAACTCCGTCTGCCTCGCTATGGAATCATCGATGAGTTAGTTCCGTTTATATCTGGATGTTTTCTATTGGAGTCAACATTCACGGCAGATGTATTCTCCCGCTCAAATGGCCAGCTTATGGTGCAACAAGACATGCTTCTGGCCTCGAATCCTTGTTACATCAGGACTGCCCAGGGTTGCAACGGTCCCAGCCTTTACCCACGGTCTGGAGAGAGTTGAATGCCATGTGCTACCCATGTATCTGTGCTCAGAAGACCGAACATGCGCGATTGCGTCTTCCAACCAAATGGAGCATGTCTGTCTGTTCAGACAAACCAAACACAGTCGCAAAAAAAGAGCCTTTTCTATCATGTACAGGAATGGAAACGATCGAGGCCGCTTGGGCCGGCCGATCAATCCACTCAGATGGCACTGTGATATCTGATAGATCGGCCAACCCGTCTGCATGCTTACAGCAGACGTCTGGAGCCTTTTCTGAGCATCTCCGTGTAACCCTACGTGTCATGCTTCGACCGGCCACTGGAGGACGTGAGCTGGTGTTTAATCGCGAGCAGCCCCAAGCTGCCTACTCGACAAGGAATTGACGTCTCGGTAGTTGGTTTGGCTGCTGGTATTCTGCCGCATTGGGAATTACAATTGGTTCATGAGAGCCAATAAATCGGCTCAACTGTGCTTTACTCGTTATTGATCCCCGCAACTGCACTCTCTTTATACGAATCTTTGCAAACGAACTCTTGCATCTCTCTTCAACTTTGACTCTTTAAATGCGAGAAGAACACTGCCGTCAGTCTTGTACACATTTCGGCTCCCGACATAGCTCACTCAACCGAGTCACACCACATACTTGAGCATCCACTGAGCGGGTGCATTTCACTCACCACGTGATTTTGAGAGTCTCGACTGTGATTTCTTCTTGTGAAGCCAAGAACCAAGTCACGAAAGCATTAGCCACAAGCCCGAGCGCGTCGTCAAGTATCTGATTTCTATCAATTAATGTTCGACAAAAACCCCCGCCCAAGCGTCCCGCGAAAACCCGGACGACTAATCATATGGGTGAAAGATCTAGCCAGCGCGACACATCGGGAACCCGACGCAGAACCACCTCGGTGTCTCAGCTAAGCTGCCATGGCAGGTTTTGTCATCTAGCTGATTCGCAGTCGCCGGCGGGCTGCCGAATCCGTGACGAGGAGGCAGGGTGTGGCCCTTGCAGCCTGGCATATTCCAGGCTCGTCTTCCAAGCTTGCACTGGATAAATCCCGCGCGGTACACCTGCGTGCGAGGCCTTTTTTTCGTCCGAGTCCAGCTAATGCGGAATGGCCATTGGCGTCACGAAATGGGGCCATGGTCACGATCACCAGACTGCAGAGGAACAAGCTCTACCCATGGCTCTTCATCGTCCGGCTTAATCTACTGCATGCAAACAAGAACTGCCGCGTTTCTAGGCAGAAAGACAAATATCTGTTGCCTATAGCAAAAGAACAAAGGCCACGGGAAACTCGCGGCAAGAATACACAGAGAGCGAGGCGGCGTCAATAACAGCGCACCCGGAGATTCAAAGTTTCTTTGCATCCGTCACTCCCGCCACGTGGTAACATTGAAAAGTTGTCTGGAAAAACATCAGACACCAGCCGAACTCATCCGAAAGCTTGAGATAGCTGCTAATATTGGGACGAAAGTTCATCGGGCGTAGCAGCTCGTCATTCGTGTCGATAAGTTCGTCGTGAAGTACCATATAAGTCCACTGTTCTAATAACGAAAAGAAATCTACAGAAATCAATTCCGGTCGAGGTATTTAGAGATGCCTAATATTTCTTGCTCTTCAAAAATTCATATTTTCACGAGTAAGAAAAGCTTAAATAAGCGTGGTAGCAGATGCCGTAAGAAGTATTCAATTGACCTTTGCATTAGTTGATGACGTCGCCAAACCCCTGCAGTCTAGATCATGGTCCATCATCCCTCATAGCAGCCACATGCGAACCGCAAATAGTTTTCATGTGATGATACTTCCCATTTCGAGGAATCACTTCGTCAGGTGAACACCTCGCTTCTCACTTGGTCATTTCCCTTCTCTGGAAAGCCTTGTCACTGATCTTCAGAAAAGGTAGAATCCACTTGCCCATCACGCCAGCTGGCGTGGAATTAACACGGCGGGATGCTGTATAGGGGCGATGATGTGAGTCGGCGTTAACGTAGCCTCCGTTATCTGGACGCTTCGGCCGGAGAGGTGCACAGAATGGGTAATCGGAGCATGCCCAATTAGTAGACAATGGAAAAGGAGACCTTTTTATGTATATTGCCAAGTGGGTACGCATATATGTTCAAATTGAGTTTCATCCTCAAACAGACATCTCGAGATGCCGAAGCCCTTTCACTTTCGCCAGCTGACGCATTGTTGAGCCACGGCATGCCGCCTAAATGTTAAGAAAATCTCAGGTCGTTCGAGACGCATCGGAAACACACATGTCAACGGCAATACATGTAGCAAGGGCGTTATAGGGAGTCGAGACTGGTTTGGAGGGAGAAAAAGTGAGCCCCATGCTTTTGACGCTTTCTAGTTGAGTATTCTGCGTACCTGACTTACTACGGCAACACCTTGTGGCGCTGATGTCTACGGACAGTGACAACCAAATGCTCCATGAGCCCTGCTTGATACTCGTGAGTTAAACTGTTCGTATGACTATCCAAAGGCAAGCGATTGCTCAAATATTTATATCAAGCTCAACACACTTGCCGTTTCTGTTGGAATACGGCCTACAGGCTGTACCCACCTTGTGCCACCTCATCAGACATAGGCATAATGCCCTTACTTATATATAATAAGAGCCACAGCCCACCACTAGACCTTCTACTAGTTAATAAATATTCTACCTAATTAATCACCTACTTACTATTCAATAGGTTATAAGCCTAGATACTATATATATCAAATAAGCTAAATAATCTAACTTCTATATTCTATAATACTAATTACCCTAATATTACTAGCCTTATAGTAAATAAAATACTATACTAATATCTTAAAATACAATATATTAGAACTAAGATCCCTAGGGGCTATTTACCCTATTTATAAAACTACTTATATATTTAATATTATAAAAAAGCATCTTTTAATTAACTAGAAGAATATTATAAAACTTATAATAAATACTACTACTAAATATAAATATCTTAGAAGCTTATTAGAATTATAAATAACCTAATTAACTCCTATAGTAGTATTAGTAACTTTAATATACTATAACCTTAAGTTATAACCTATTAGAAAGCTAAAAACTCTTTAATTTCTAAATAAATTATACTTCTTTTACCTTATAAATAAATACTTATAAGTTAAAAAAGATCTTATAATATTTACTAACTATTATTCTTCAAACTATAATTCTAATATTATAATATTAATACTAATTATAATTATAACTAGTTATACTAATTCTAATAGTATATTTTTTAATCTAAGTAATTTTAAACTTTTTAGCCTAACTATATAATTACTACTACTATTTAAATCCTCCTATAATATTGCCTAGCTTATTAATATACTAGATATTAATAAAAAAACCCTAAATAGTCCTAAAACCCGTTCTATTAAACTATCTAGTTACTAAATAGAATTCTTTAATCTACTAGACTTACCTTATTACTATAAGAGATAGTAGTAAACCTTATTTAATCTAATTAAGCCCCCTTAATACCATAATATATTATTCTTAAACCTTAATATTAAAATATACTAATAAATTCCTATAAAATTACTAAAAAGCCCTATCGATCTAGTATTCCTTATTAAAAATTTTATATTAATTAACTACTATTAGAAGTAACTTTTAGCCCTATAGATCTATAAGTAAAATAACTAGTAGAAGTAATATTAATATATCAAATAGATACTTAAACTATACCTTAAAGTTCTAAAAAATAGAAGTTATTAAGGAGACTTTTATTATAATAAGCCTAACTAGTATTACTAAGCTTAAATCCTCAGCTAGCTAGATTTACTAGAAATAAGATATAATAGACTATTTATATATAATAAACTACTTAAGCCTCTTTAGCCGCTATAAAGTTATACTTATATATAGAAATAAGAATACTAAAGCTTTTATTAAGCAACTAAATACTTAGTATAATAAGTATAATAGAATTATTATAATTATTCACTCCTAACTTAAAGATAAGCCTTACTAAATCCTAATTACTATTTTAACTAAGCTAGATATAGAGAATGCTACTACTAGAGCTAGCTAGTAAGAATACTTTATAATTATACTAACTATAAAGACTCTTAAAAACTACTTTACTCTAATTAGAACTACTATATTTAATAAATAGGTTAAAAATTATAAGAATTTAATACTTTCTATATATAATTTAATTACTTATTTTATAATAAAACTCTAAAAAGCTTATTCTAAACTTAAGGGTTTATATAAAGATATTAAGATTTATAAACTACTATTTATATATAAGTTCCTTAGTAGCCTTAGTATAAACTATACTATATTCCTTATATTATTCAATTAATTATATAACTTACTTCTTTCTAAAACCTCTAATAGTAAAGAGAAGAATATTATAATTTTTAATAAAATAGTTATAATAACTAAGTAAGAAGAATAAGTAATCTCCTAATATACTAATAGTACTAAGGTTTAAATTTCTCTCTTTATAGTAGTAAAAAGTCGACTTTATTATAATTATTATAAAAAAACTAGCTATATTAAGATAGTTTATTTTAAGAAGTAACCTTACTTTAAAATATAATTCAATTAATACTAAAAAGAGAATATAGCTTATAAAACTTACTAAAAAGGTTAAAATAGTAATTTAAATAACTAAATTACTAAAAATATAAGCCTAAGAGCTATTATAACTACCATATAGAACCTACTATACTACTAGTAAAACCTAAAGCCTTCTATAATACTATTAACCTTCTGTATTCAAAAAGCTATAGATACTAATAATACTTAAAAAGTACTAGTTTTTTACTTTATTACTATAGTAACTACTAGCTTACTAATAACTAATTAATAGATCTTTTAACTATTATAAAAAGTTTATATCCTTAATTCTAACTATTCTTAGTACTCCTCCTATTTTTTATATAATTTTATTAATACTAAGCTTTTTAGTAAAAAGCCTACTTATAGAATAAGAAGTTTAATTATACTATAGAAAATTAGTATCTATAAGATTAAACTATTAAATACTACTACTTTTAAAATTACCTTCTGAAATACCTTATTCTTACCTACTAGAAGCTTTAACCTTATCTTAGTAGTTTAACTAGCTATTTAAAATATTTAATTTATCTTTAATAGGCTTAGAATTATAGCAATATTTAATAATATAATTATACTTATAACTATATTATATAAAAAGCTCTATATTATTAATAAGCCTAATAGTAGTTTAGTAGTTAGCTTAATAGCTTATTTAATTAACTCCTTTAGCTTTAATATTTAGTACTATTGACTAATATACTTCGGTATGGGTAGTTTATAGTAACTATAAGAGATAGCTATAAGTATTATACTATAAGTAGGAACTTCAGCCTATTTCTACGAAATCTATACCTATAGCTATCTAACTACTAAACTATATATAAATTATACTAATATCTATAGTTTATTCTAATAGTTTAGCTATTCTAGTGAATACTACTAAGTAATCTTCTTATATATAACTATTTAGTTCTCTTAGGTTTATATATTTAGATATAAATCTAAATTCTCTATTATTCTAAAAGAATTCCTTACTACTTATAAATACTTTAAATACTACTACTAATTCTTCTATATAGATAAAACTAGTAAGAATACTTTAAATAATATATTTTACTACTATTAGTCGTATAGTACTCTCTTCTAACTAATACTTATTAAGTAATACTAATTAAATAGTCTTACTAAATACTTAAACTATATTTTAGAAGAAAAAACTTTTACCTTCTTACTTAAGAACTAACTATTATAATAATACTAGTTTATACTTCTAATTACTACTAACTACCTATAGAATATTAATCCTTCTTATACTGTTAGTAAGATACTATATAAAATATAGTATAGTTTAAAACTAGACCTATCTTACTTAAAAGTTATAAGAAACTACTACTATATATTAAAAATATCTAGACACTATACTAAGCTTACTAAATATTCTTATTACTACCAGCTTCTAAATTTTATTAGCTATAATATTTATATACTACTTAATAAGACTACTAGGTGTATTTTTCAGACTAATAATATTATATTTAATAAAATAATAGCTTATATAAGCTGAAATTAGCTTCTAACTTTCTATTAATTAGGGATTCCTTAACTACTTTTATAATACTTAAAATAAGTAGGAGTAAACTTTAGTAGTAACCTAGTAGCCTTAAAATACTATCTAATATCTCCTATAGGCTCCTTAATAGCTCTTAAGCTAGTAGGAAATATTACTATACTTAGTAATAAGAATATAACTTAATAACTATTAGAATATTATAATATAACCTCTAGTAGTTTAAATATAATAATAGAACTTTTTAATACCCCTTTAGAATACTCTAGTAAGACCTAAATACTTAGAACTATAATAATAAGCTTTTCTAGCTTATTAGAAACTCCTATAAAGTCACTTCTAGAATTCCTAGATATTAAATTAGGAAAAATAAATCTACCTCTAAAACCCTCTAGAAATACCTTAAAAAGCTCTAATATATCTTCTAATAAGCTTAATACGTCTTAAGTATCCTCTAGAATACCTACTTAAATTTCTAAAACCTCTATAAACTATAGGGATAAAATAATCCTTAATTCTATTACTATAAATCTAATTATACTAACTATAGAAACTATAACTACTAAAACCTTAAACTAATATTTTAAATAATAGTAAGTACTTACTAGTTATATAAAACTCCAAAATTACTCTATATTATATTTTAAAAAAACCTATAGCTCCTCTTTTCGCCTAATTAGTACTTCTTATAGTATAATAGAATAAATAACTACTCCTTTACCTTAATAGCTATATCTATATATCTACTTATTTCTAGTTACCCTCTTTTTTACCTTTCTAACTACTATAAGGCTTTATAAACTAAAAATACTTAAGTAGGTTTATACTAGCTACTAATAGCTTTAGTAGCTTAGTACTATAAAAAATAAGAAGAAGTTTTTAATAGATAACTATATATAAATATTAGTTGATATACTACTGAATTAAAATATTTTCTATAGTAAATAGGTTTTTAAGATTAAATATAAGCTACTAGGAGAACTAGTATATTATAAAACTTAATAGGTTATTAGAAGTTTTAAATAAGAAAAAAATATTAATTATAATAAAACTTTTACCTTAATAATTAAACTAATAAACTATAAAGTTATCTTTACTATTATAACTATTCTTAATCTCAAACTTAAATAGATAGATATTAAAACAACCTTCTTCTATAAGTTAATTAATACCTAAAACCTCTATATTAAATAGCCTTAAAGCTTTAAAGAAGGATATTAAAAAGTCTACTAGTTTAAAAAAGCTTTATATAGCTTAAAGTAAGTACCCTAAATCTAATATAAGATAATCTTAATATTTCTAAAAGGCTTAGGTTTTAAAACTCTTATAGTAAATAGTAGTATTTTTATTAGAAGTAATATTATTATTATAGTCTATATTAATAATCTATTTATTACTAGACCTTCTATAACTAAAATATAAATACTAAAAAAAATACTAAATAAGTATTTCAATATAATAAGCCTAAGACCTTATACTTACTATTTAGATATAGCTATTTAGAAAAATAGGTCTAATAGAGCTATATATTTTAACTAATAAGGTTATATTAATAAAATCATTAAAGACTTTAATATAGAAAACTATAAACCCTATAATATACTTATAGAAACTAGCCTTAAGCTTAAGAAAGCTAAATTAAAATATAAAACTTCTAAAAAGCTAAAAAGCTAGTATATATATATTATTAACTTATTAATATATACTATATTTAATACCTAGCTTAATATTACTTATATAGTTTTAATACTTAGTTAATACCTAGCTAATCCTATTATAAGATATTAATAAGTAGTAAAATATATTCTTAAGTATTTAAAAAGAACTTATAACTTTAAACTCTACTATTAAAATAACTTATAACTACTAATAAGCTATACAAATAGTAATTAAACTAGAAATATTAATACTTATCAATTAACTTTAAACTACTTATTTAATATTAATAGTAGTATAATAAGCTAATCTTTTAAATAGTAAATTATTATTACCCTATCTTTATATAAAGCTAAATATATAAGGTAAATATAAGTTACTAAAAAAACTATCTAGTTATACTACTTCCTAAGAAAACTAAATTAAAAATAAGATATTACTACTATAGTTATCTATAGAAATAACTAGAGAATTCTAATTTTAACTAAAAACTCCTAATTTTATATTAGAATAAAATATATTAATATACAATAGTACTTCTCGTAAGAACTCTATAAATAAGGAGAAATTAACTTCTAGTATAAACTAACTTATAAATAGATTATAAATAGCCTAACTAAAATACTACTTTAAGTAGCTTTTAATATCTTTAAGTATAAACTTAAGCTAGAAAGAAAGCTATAATACTTATTACTAATTTCTTAACTTATAATATTTATATAATAATAAATATATAGCTAGAGATTCTTTTCTTTTATAATACTTTTTTCCTATAGGGTTTTAGTTCTAGATATTTTTAATAAGACTAGTAGGTATCTTAGTAGAAGAAATATTACTAAGGTATTTAGTATAACTATTCTAGCTTAAGTAGGAGTATTAGAATATAGCCTATAGGTTATATTTACTTTATACTACCTTATTAGATATAGGTATAATACCCTTACTTATATATAATAAGGGCTACAGCCTGCTACTAGACCTTCTGCTAGTTAATGAACATTCTACCTAGTTAATCACCTACCTACCATTCAATAGTTTCACCTAATCTGTACAGCCGTCTTAGCTGCTAGAGCCTAGAGGCTGTTTGTAGGAGAAATGTGTTTATTCAATGCATGTTTGGAAGGACTTGGCTATGAGAGCTTCAGACACGAGAAATGAATGCTTCAAGTCTACCGTGGGTCTATCTTCAAAGCCTCTTCACTTTCCAAAGTTTCTGCATAGCTAACAGCCTTGCAGAGTACGTCACATGGTAGAAGATGGGCCCTATGATGAGACGAAGAACCGTTATTGACTGCATCTATAGAATCACTAGTAGTTGCGGACTCGATCACGGATATCTCTCAGTGTCACAGCAAGAAGGGTCGACTATCGTATCTTTGCTTACTACCAACGCCAATTTCGTCTGCTTTCTCGTAAGGTAGTATGATTGCACCTCCAAGCCCATATGAGACTCGGTGAGAATTTTGTTATCACCTGAGTGGCAATAGAGACTATGTGTGCGAGTACCTAGTCCTCTTCCACCCGGTGTGGTTCAGGGTGAAATGACGCGGTTGTCATACTCTACTTGGAATCAAATCGGTCGGTCGTGTAACCAATCGTAACGTCACAAATATAAGCAAGCTAGTTGTGAGTACGTAGATCTGTGACTAGAATGATTCCCTTTGGTGTTTATGTCCAAACTATGCGAGCTTCAAATTCACGTCAGTCTCTGCGTGATACTTGCATCCCCAGAAATGACAAGCATCGGACTAATTAGCCTGAGGAAGACTCTGCTCGCCCGAGGACTTGCTCAAATCAATAGGCGGATCTTGAGTTATAGTTAGGCTCTACTCGGCTGAATCATTCCACTTTGGTTGTGACTTGGATATTCTGGGCAAGTCGCCTCCATTGATTGGCCTTTCTTTCTAGAAGTCGCCATCTGATAAACTGCCACGATAAATCATGGCAGCGGTGCCTTCGGATTTCTTAAGCTGCCACGTGGTCGTTGTTCATTGCCTCTTCCATGTTGGTGCTCGAGCTGCATTTCAAGTTTTGCTTCCAGTTGGTTAGTGTTGGAGGCTTGGAGAAATGTGGGCTCAAAACGCCATGGGACGCTGCTGGGGATAACTAACGATAACCCATACAACTACGGATATATAAAGACTTGTTCCGTCCATCTCCAACCTTATAAAGTCTTGCTCTATCACTTTGACTCACAATTGCTTTCTACGCAATGGTGACAAGCGCATCTTTCTCGGGCTCGACATGCCCATCGGCACTTTTTCTCAGCCGAATGGGAGTCGATTGGTAGACGAAGGTGGTGTCGACGGACTCTCCCGTACGTCAACCTGAAGACGGAAGCTCACATTACCAATGTTGGCAAATATCCTATTTTCTACCACGTGAACTCAGTCATGGGCACGCAGCGTCCAACAAACAGAGCTTTTCGTGTTGGCTGAGGCTCTCTCGGCTTTTATATCCGTTTTCGTGGTGGGTATCCCGCGGAAGACGTGCAAGTCCCGAAGGGTCAAAGCGGAACCTTGAAGTGCCTCTCTCCGGCCAATCAACTTCGAATACACGGCATTGCCCCGAGACATCATACCGGGAGCTTGATTCCTCGAGGGCTAGCGGTGTGGGCAGACGAGTCCGGGGTCGGTGAGTACCGTGACCTACCGTGTGTGTTTGGGCCTTGGCGGTGGTCGGGGTTGTTGGCCGTCCTTGGACAACCGGCAAATAACCATCGTGCGTTCGCGCCGCAGCGGGAGCTCTGTGGGCTGATGTGGGCTCTTGCGGGGGGACAGGGAGGTCCAACAGCTCCAGCAAGCTGTTCCAGTCCTTCTCACCCGCAGTACGAAGTTGCTGGGATAGCTCCCAAAGCTCCCCAAACCTGGTCATTATCGCCGACACGAGCCCAACAAGACCAATCAGGAGAGACTGATGTGATGCAGAGCAAAGACGTGCCAGATGCGAGTCTCGTCCGAATTAAATACCACGCGGCGCGAAGCTCTCCGAGCTGTACTCTTCATATAATATTTGGATCTTGACTGAGCTCGACGCCGTTCCACGCAGCTCTTCTCCTCTTCATTACACCTACTCACGACACCATTCTCACGCGACCTCCCCGTACAACATCCGACACAATGGGCAAGCCAATCGTTCTCCAGCTCGGCGACGACATCAAGTGGAACCACGACCTCTACAAGGACTTCACGTCGCAGTTCGAAGTCAGGCGGTCGTACAGCATGCAGCGCGCCGAGTTCATCCAGGCGTTGAAGGACCGCAAGTTTGGCGACTTCTTGGCCATCTACCGCCCGTTCTGGAACACGGGAGGCGAGATGGGCAACTGGGACAAGGAGCTCATCTCTCTCCTGCCATCGTCGTGCAAGATCTACGCCAGCGCCGGCGCTGGTTTCGACTGGGTTGACACCGAGTCGCTCGCGCAGCGGGGTAAGTCCGCACGGATTGCGGCCTGAACATTTGACGCCATCGTCAGCTTTCGCCATCTGTAACTTTCTACATCTGTAGTGTTTTTACTGACGAACGTGCCTAGGAGTCACATACTGCAACGCCGCCGCCGCGTGCACGGAATCCGTCGCCGACGGCGCCATCTGGCTCCTCATCTCCATCTTCCGCCTCTTCTCCTGGTCCTCGGTGGCCGCCCGGTCCGGCGACCCGGACCAGTTCGTCGACGCCAACAAGAACCTCGCCGTCGTGTCGCGCAACCCGAACGGCTTCAGCCTGGGCATCATCGGCTTCGGCAAGATCGGCCGCCGCATCGCCGAAAAGGCCCACGCCTCCCACGACATGAAGATCCTCTACAACGACGTCGTCCGCCTGCCCGCCGAGTTTGAGAAGCCCACAAACGCGACCTACTACAAGAACGTGGACGACCTCCTGGCCACCGCGGACTGCGTGATTGTCGCGACGCCCTTCTCGGGCAAGACGCTGCTCGACGCCGAGCGCATCGGCAAGATGAAGGTCAGTCGGCCTTTTGAGGGGACCCTCTTCTTCGCCCCCTCCACTCCCGCTAACATGTGTTGCAGCGAGGCGCCAAGGTGATCAACATTGCTCGCGGAAAGCTCGTCGACGAGGACGCGCTCATCGCGGCCCTCAAGAGCGGGCAGCTTTCCGCGGCCGGGCTCGATGTCCACTTCAACGAGCCGCACGTCAGCAAGGAGCTCGTCAAGATGCGCAACGTCGAGGTTCTCTCCCACAACGCCGGCGCGTCGCTGGACGCGCACATCGGGTTCGAGAAGCTCGGCATGGAAAACATCATTTCTTACGCCAAGACGGGCAAGGCTGTCACACCGGTGAATGCCCATCTGATCAAGCAGAGTCGCTTGTGAGAAGCCACGGGTACGAGACATGATTTTGGATGTATTGATACGCGGCACGGGAAAACTGGAGTTCATGGGAGGAATTGAAAAAACTAAAGAGTTATTGAATTGAACATTTCTCATTTCACTGGGTATACTTGACCGTCAACCAGAACGCCTCTTATGTTGTGGTGAAATTGTTTGTTGAGATGATACCTCTCAACTCAAGGCTCACATGAGAAGGCTCGACGACAAGCCCCAGCCTCCGTCCACTCGGCATCGCCAAAAGACCGAAGACCGTTCAAGCTTGGCCGGGCAGCTAAAAGCTTAACACAGCCTCGGCCAACTATCCCGTCGGTAGTTCTGTTGAAGGCTCCTAGAAGAACTTCCTCCTAGAAATACTCATCCCCACTCGCTCGCTCACGGAGTCAGTTTCTCCGCGTCTCATGTAGGACAACAGTGGCTGAGGCCCGGAATTTGTGCAACCATCGACGGCCAATTGAATGGCGACAAACTGCAGAGTTTATGAAGGAGAAGGAAAATTTACACTGCGAGGGGTTGATACCAGATGTCACCGCTGGCCTTCCCCGTACCTTTTCATCGCCATCTTTCAAGTCGGACACATCCACACGACACATCACGCGACGTCATCATGCTCGTTTCCATTTCATCGGCTCTTCTAGCGGTGTTTGGAGTGGTGATTGCCATCATCATCCGTGTAATGATATCCCGGTATTCAGGCTCACTGTCCGAAAGCTGATATTGACAATAGCGAATATTGGCTGCACTATCTTCGCCCCTCAAGCACATCCCCGCGCCATGGTACGCCAAAATCACCGACGACGTGCTCCGGTTCTACACGGTCACCGGCAAACGCATGTACTACATCCACTCGCTTCATCGTCGCCATGGCCCAGTCATCCGAATCTCCCCGGACGAAGTCTCTGTGGCAGACCCTGACGCCTACGTGGCCATACATCGCATGGGCTCTGGCTTCAACAAGGCCGGGTTCTATCAAGGACTGGTTGGCAAGGGAAAGCCCGGGATCTTTACAATGTCGGATCCCAAGCAGCACGCTGCCCGTCGTAAGCTGTTCGCCAGGGCCTTCACCACCTCATCCATCCGGACAAACTGCGAAGCCCTTGTGCGTGAAAAGGTGGAACTGGCGGTTGAACGCCTGCGCGCCGAAGCTGTCCACGGCAACGCGGCCGACGTTCACAAATGGTGGACTCTCATGGCGATCGACATAGTTGCGCAGCTGAGCTTTGGTGAATCCTTTGATATGCTGCAGCTGGGAAGAGTAAGTCGGCTTACCTGGCCTGACTATTGAACCTGATCAGATCCGCTCTGACGTGTATCCACAGAAAAACCGCTTCATCCAAGTTTTGGATGCTGTGGCATCCGCCAGCACTATCCGTTACGAGCTCCCCTGGTTGCATTCCCTCCTGAGCCGCCTCCCGATCAAGTCTACCCAGCTGATAACCAACACGAGAGGGGGGATGATGGCGTACAGCCGCAAGGCGGTTGAGAATCTCCGCCGAAACAAGGACAACAAAGCCAACCTCTTCGCGGCGATGCTGGCGGCGAGCGAGGCCGATGAAAAGTCGGAGCTCAGCGACGACGTCATCCGCGGCGAGGCGTCCAACATGTTGATCGCCGGCTCCGACCCGGTCTCGAGCTCACTCACATATCTCGTATGGGCCGTTCTCAAACGCCCGGGACTGCAGCGACGTCTGGAAGAGGAGGTTGGCAGTCTGGCAGCCGACTTTGACGACTCGGCGTTGGAACAACTGCCGCTGCTTAACGCCGTCATCAACGAGACGTTGCGGCTTTACGGAGCTGTGCAAGGCACGTTCCCGAGGACCACGCCGTCTCCTGGCGTATACCTGGGCCGGTACTTTGTTCCTCCCGGGACAGTCGTCAACACCCAGACCTACACGATGCACCGTCTGCCTGACATCTTTCCCAACCCTTTAGAGTGAGTTTCGAATCTTCTGGCTTGATCAATGGCTGGCTGAACATCCCGCAGATTCGACGAGACTCGGTTCCTCCCCGGAGCGCCAACCGAGACGCAAAAGCTCATATTCTCGCCTTTTGGAACCGGGACGCGCTCGTGCCTGGGAATATCACTGGCTCGCATGGAGATGAGGCTAGCGGTGGCGGTGTTGTTCCGCAAGTGCCGCGGCATCAAGCTGGCGGATACCATGACGGATGAGATGATGGAAATGGTCAGCTTCATCGTGGCGAAGCCTTCTGGGAACAAGTGTGAGGTGGTGCTTGATGCGTGATATACATCGAGAATGGCGCCTCTCGGTTCTTTCTCTTGGGCCATCCCCTAAACCCCAGTTCGCATGATGAAAACATCTTGTTAATCCAACAGGGTGGCTGATCTTCAACGTCCATCTCGACCGGCACCGGACGCTATTCCCAAGCGTAGACCGTGGTTCCCGCGGGCTGCTGCCCCATAGGCCAAGCCGGATTAGGCGGTGATTCCGAGTCATGTCAAAGGAGACAAGTTGGACAACGCTTGCTGACCCCACTGTTCTCTCGCTGTTTTGGCACCCAAGCCCGACTCGATGGAGAGCATTACGATGATGAAAGATTATGGAGGAACACGTCCAAGGGACGGAGATCATGGATTAGTCTGTACTTCCGTGTGATAGCCGCACACTTCTATATAGTGCTGGGCTGGAAAGTTGTGTGTATATGCTATCCCTCGGGGATAACCCTGGACGTGTATATCAGAAACGTTATCGTCATAATACGCAGTAGCCAGGAACTGGCGGTTCTTTGTGTGTACATACTGTAAGTAGTCTTTGTTTACGGCAATCCAGACCCGCGGCCCCGAGAACGAGACCTGTGAACTGACCACCAATGTAAATGCGAGTGGGGTTGATGCTGGGATGTAGGTACGGATAGAGTCTTCTTTTCATTTTAAATAAGCTAATTTGGGATAAACAATGGAGTCCCTCCTCGGACTCGAGTCTCTCTACGGCTACTGCCCTGTGTGGTGATGAATAATTGCCATCTATAAATGGGCGAGGGGGGTTCGTCCGATTTCTCGCAGCTTGCCGGCTTCCGACGCCAGCTTCAGCTCCTACATCATCCGCCGTCTATCGAGCTGGCCATCATGACTGTCGCGGCTTTCAACGACCCGCGGGTCAAGTACCAGACGGCCACGCTCAACGGGGTCGAGTACAACTACATCCTCGGCGAGCCCTCGTGCGATGTGGTCGGCACCATCTTCCTCATCCACGGATGGCCCGACATGTCCCTCGGCTGGCGCCACCAGATCCCCTTCCTCCTCTCAAAGGGGCTCAGGGTCGTCGCCCCGGACATGATGGGCTACGGCAGAACGGCCAAGCCCGAAGACGTCGACCTCTAGTAAGCAGCGTCTGCCGATGCTCCTCACAGTTCAGACATGCTCACAACCCGACGCAGCAGGGCGAAGCGCACCGCCGACGACATCGCCGCGCTGGCGAGCCACATCGGCGTCTCGCGCATCATCCTCGGCGGCCACGACTGGGGCGGATACGTCGTGTACCGCGCCGCGCTCTGGCACCCCGAGCTGATCTCGGCCTTCTTCGTCATCAGCACGCCGTTCGCGCCGCCGCGCCTCGCCTACGTCGACCAGGCCGCCGCCCTGCCGACGCTGCACTACCAGTACCAGTTCCGCACCGACGCCGTCCAGAACTACATCGGTCTCGGCGAGCAGAACGCCACGCGCGTGCGCCAGCTGCTCAACACCATCTACGGCGTGGAGCTCCCGGGAGGCGGCTCGGCCTTCAACGCCAGCGGCGCGGGCTTCGACTTTGACCTCCTCGACCGGGTGACGGAGGACACGCCGCTCGTGAGCGAGAAGGAGCTCGACTTTTACGTGGACAACTACCTCAGCGAACCCTTCAACCGGACGCTCAACTGGTACCGCACCGGAGAGCTCAACTGGCAGGACGAGCTGGTGTTCGTGCCCGGCAACGGGTCCTACGCTGCAAAGTTCAGCCAGCCGGCGCTGTACATTGGCGGCACGCGGGACTCTGCGCTGCCGCCGGTCTTGTCGACGGGCATGGAGGCGTACTTTGACAGCCTGGCCCGCGGCGAGGCCGACGGCTCGCACTGGGTCATGTGGGAGAAGCCCGAGGAGGTCAACGGGTTCATCGGCAACTGGCTGGGCGAGTCGGTGTTTGGGAACGTGACCTTTGGTCTCAACTTGACCGCCGGTCTCGGCGCTGCCGGCGCTTTGAGTCTGTTGTAATGTAAGACGTACGGGCTTGATACCTGGGACATGTGTGTATATGGTGTCGGTCGACCTAGAACTATATGAAGCTGGATTGAAGCCAATGTAAACGTAATTTTAACCTGTCCTATATAGTCGTATGCTCTACGGCTCATTGAGTGCATGTTTGCATTGCGGAAAGAATCATGTTTCATTAGCTAGATGCTTATGTCACGATCATCGCTATCTGAAGGTTCCTCTCTGTTGGAGGCTATAGGAGAAGTTTTGTTCAAAGCCTATGACGACCTTTGACCGTTTAGCTGATCGATTGGCACGACAAAGTCTTTGAGTTTCTGCGCTAAGACTCATGACGTTCAATCGCGGTGGAATGATCCCAAATAATGGACTTACGAACGAACGGAGAAGAAAGAAGGCAGAATACTTGAATAGTATCGGCGGTTGGTTTCCCGTCGAGCACCTCCCAACACCAAGAGAAATACGACTCAGGAGAAACCCATCCAGGCATCAAGTCGACACCATTTCCGACTTCTACTGCTCACCCCTTGGGCCTCTGTCGAGACCTCCAGGCGGGCCGGCAGTACCGATGCCACCTTCGCCCGGCGGCTGTTCCCACCGCTCATCGTTGAAAGACCTCTCGGCGTTGGGCCCTGCTCTAGACGGCGTGGGGTAGCCCGACGGCCTTGCGTAGGACGTGTTTGACGGCCCATACGAGTCCTGAGTGTCCCTGCTGAATCGCTGGGAACCGGGTCCCTGGCTTGGAACATAATGTTCGCTTTCCTCGGCGTAATGGGGCTGAGAGCCTTGGAAAGAGCCTTCAGGCCGGTATGGTGGCTGATTACGTTCGAAGCCGGCAGAGTCCGGTCCTGCTGGTACGCCGCGAGACACCTGGCTGGGAGGGGTCCTCGGAAACTGCGTCGTGGCCGGCGGCGGGCCTCCGTACTGATCATGCCCTTGATAAGCATGTTGAGTCCTCTGCTGTCGGAAGCCCTGTTGGGCGTCTTGGTGCGCCTGAGGAGGATACAAAGATGGCTGTTGTTGGTACCCATGGCCATGGAAATGATGGCCGTCGTGCTGTTGTTGCGGCTCGCCTCCGAACAGAGGAGTTTGAGCCTGTCGCGCAAAGGCAGCCCTCCTATCCCGATGGCGGGATCCAAACCCGCCGTCGACAAGGTTGTTGTTCTCGTCGACGAACACAGCCCGTATCTTGCCCTCCCCAGCCTTGGTGGCAGCCGTGGTCCCGTGCAGCTTGATCATGTACTCGGTGAACTCGAGGTACGCGTTGCGGACCGTCTCGAAATGCTCCACCTTTAGCAGGATCTTCGCCCCCGGGTTGAGGACCTTCTTGTGGCTCTTCCCCTGCGCGTCGAACTCGGCGAGGGCGAGGGCCGTCTGACAGGCGTTGCGGATCTGTCGACCGTTCCAGCGGGCGTCCTCGTGCTGCAGGAAGTGCTCCGAGGCGAAGGCGCCGATGGCGGCTTGGTCAATGTCTATCTTGCGCTTCTTGCGAGCGAAGCGTTCCTCGATCATTTCCAGGTTGAGCTGGAATATCTTGACCGTCTTGGTTTTGTCGAGCTCCGGGTAGTAAAGGCTCATGTGAATACGTGAGGTGAAGGCCTCGTCGAAATCCCCGACTCTGTTTGTCGTGAGGAAGAGAATTCCGGTGTAGTATTCAAGCACTCGAAGGAAAACTGGGCAGAGGGTTAGAAGGCCTCATGAAGCTGCACTTTTTGCAACTTACCTGCGACCAGCCCGTTTCTCTTAAAGTCTTCCTTTGTCCTCTCGGCAAGGAACACATCAGCTTCGTCGAGCAACAGGATACAGTCCCATCGATTTGCCAGAGCAAAGTGTTTCTCGAGAGACTCTTCAACCTCTTTGGCCGTTGTGCCCAGGTCACCTACGTTTCAACTCAGCTCGTAATTCGGTATCTACTTGTGCCGGAATACTTACCGCACGTAATCTGGAAAAGAGGCTTCTCGAAAAGCTCTGCCGAACCCTCTGTTGTGGATTTTAGTCTAGTTCATGTGGTAAATGGGACACGGTCGTGGTCAACTCACCTGCCGTTGACGTCTTTCCGACTCCAGGTGCGCCGTGAAGGAGCACGATCAAACCTTTGCCTAGATCACTCAGAGTTAGACCAACCACAGTACACAGAGCAGCAATCGAAGCTTCAAGCAGAGGTTCCAATACCCTTTCCCCTGACAACGTCAAATTGATCGTGGGGGCCTCCTTTCGTTTGCTTGTCCCGGAAATGTTGAGCAATAAGAGATTTGATCATGGATTTGTGGCCTTCGTCAAGCACGAGTCGGTCGAATGCCGTCATGGGCTCCGTGTCTGGGTTGCTGCTGCTGCCATAGCCTTCAACCTCCCGCTGCAACTGGGTGAGGGACTCCCGGGTTTGAACTTCGGAGAGGTATTCAATGTCAAGTTGAGCTGGATGTTTGCGACGCAATCTGGTCAGCGAGTGCCACATAAAATCCATCATTGGTACTGGGTTGGTACAAACCAAATTTACGATCGCGCAGGACAAATGCAAAGAGCCTGTGTGAGAGAAGTAGAAGCTCGTCATCTGGCAGAAGCTGACTGCCATCTTGCTTCGTTTCTCGCAGCTCTTCCAGTGACTGGGGCATGGTGAGGACCGGAGAAGACACCATGCCTGGCTTTGGTGTTTGACTGTCGATGAACTCTAAGCCCTGCCTCAAGTCGATTTCCGTGTCGTCAAACACAAAGGTGTCCCTGCAACAATCAGCATAACAGCCATTGTCGTCATCGTAGTCTTCTAGGCTGACGTTGGCCAAGGGCTGGATCAGAGGTTTCTGCGAAAGTAGTTTCGAGTCTTGCTCGACAAAGAAAGCTGCCTCAAAGTCGACAATGACCTGTCCCTCAATGTTCTCATGTGTGTCTAGCGTCGGACCCGCATAGTACATGTGCTTCGATGAGATGGCTTCGAGAAACGTTTTGCCACGGTTTATGAGCGTCTTCCTGAAGCTTTCGGTTTCAACAGGCTCTTTGGACGCAACCTTGTCGGAACTGGCGAGCTTTTCCTGTCGAACAAGATGGATTCGTAGAGGAATGACATCGAAGGAGGCAACATCTCGCTCTCCCTCGAAAGGTTTGAGATCGAAGGTTGTCGCTACGGCACCGAACCTCTTGCCGTCGAAGTCGATGTGGGTGCAGATGATGCGAAAGTCGGGTCTGGGCTGCTTCCGCTTCTTCCCTTCGTCCTCATCCAAGGTGCGAGCCCACTTGTCAAAAGTTGAGACGACGCGGTGTGGTGCGCCGGTGACGTGAAGCACGCGGTAAACCTGTTTACCGTCGCCGCTGATGACTTCCATCCCTGGCCGATACAAGTGCCACAAGTCGGAAAAGTAGACTTTGGCGCATGAATCGCTCTGAAGGTACTCCCGCCTCTTGAAGACAGTTGTTCTAAGAGCGTGGAGCAGAAACCTCAGCTCAACGAGAGCTTTGGGCGATCTGAGTACCTCTTCCAGATCGTCCAGTCCCGCGTCGCTGTCGCCGCCATCCGCGTCTTCGGCGGCACCAAGCAAGCCACCGGGCTCGTCAATCGTGTCCGAGTCTCCTGCTCCGGTGCCTGAAGAAGACTGAGTCGAGGCAACTTTCTCGGCTGTGTTTTCGTCTCTTGAGATGACGTTGGCTTTGGCATCGCCACCCTCCACGACGGCGAGAGTCGACACCTTGTCGAGTGCCTCAGCTGGGCTCTCGTCGACAACGCTGCCCGCCTCGACAGCGTCAGCAGGATTCATTCCAGATGCCCAAGTTGACTGCATCTGCTTGTTCTTCAGATCGCCTTTTCTGAGCTGCTTCTCCAGCGCGTCGCACGAAGACTCAAGAGCTGACTCGCAATAAGTCAGCAACTTGAACGGGCGCGTGAATACAACAGGCTCAGGGTTTATTGCAAGACCCGTCCGGTTTCCAATCGACTTCAGTATCTTATCCAGAAACATAAACACAACCATCGAACTCAGCCGGATTCTCTCAGGGAACTGATCTTGGTCGAACGCTTGTGAGCTCTGCGTGGCGCCCTTCCGAGTACGACGGCTTGACGTGCCAAGCCAGTCTCTCGTGATCTCCCAGTCCTCAACTACCGGTTCCCCCATCAGGATATGGAGAGAAAACGCATCGCCGACTACTTCTTCGTCGTGGAGTCGGCAGAACGTGTACCAGTCCCCGACTTCAAGCACTGGTCGGTTTTCCGCGGCCTCGTTTGCCTGGTCTTTCTCCTTCTTCTTTCCACCATCGGAATTGCGTACTTTCTCGATGTCGACTTGCTTTCGTTTGCGAATCGCTGTTTCTTCGACCAGATAAAGGCGTTCCATTTCCCATTCAAAGGCTTTGCGGATACGGTTACGCCGACCGGTAAAGTCTATGGCGTGATCGTGCTCGTCCTTGACGATCTTCTCAACTTCCGAATGTGTTTCATCCTTGCCACAATCATGAGCGGGATCGAGATATTTCGAACCATCAAACCTTGGGAACGGGTATGTTGGTTTCCAATGATACGCCCAGGGACCCCGCGGTATCTCCGAATCTCCAGGCCAGTTTGACTGAGTGGGCGCCATGCCAAACTGGCCCACGTTTGCTTCTTTCTCCCGCTCTTTCATGTGACCGTAGATGCACTTCTCCAAGCGGCGATATCGTTCCATTTCTTGCTCCCAATCTGGGCGTGGAGGACGAGGTGCGGGTCCGGCATCTGGGCCATGCTGTTGACTCGAGCTTTCAAGCTGCGAAATCTTCTCTTTCAGTGCGCGAAGCTCCTCCGCGACACTGGCAGAGCCTGAAATGTTTGGAGGTATGCTTGGAGATCCAGAGTCGCTGGGCGCGGCCATCTTTTGCGCAGGAACTTCGTTTGACACGTGTTCCTGCTCTGGCGGGTCCGAAGAGGGCAGGTCGTTGATAGAAGCCGACGTAAGGGGGTCGGTCGTACCCATGGCCGTATTCGGGTCGTCTGTCAATGTCATGTTGCTGCTATGACTTCCAAGGGGAAGTCTAGTGAAGCTTGTCAGGTGGAAGAAGCACCGGGGATGTCTAGTCCTGTACTGAAGCTTGGAGGGACCGTGGCGGAGTAGAGACACTCAACCATATGGAAAGGGAACCTATGGAATACCATGAATGAAGGGTAGGGACCCCAAATATACGTCCATCAGGCTGCTGTCGAGAACAGCGAATGGGCTTCTGAAGGTCGCGTGCCAAGGTGAGGTGGCGTCAGTTCCCTCGACCACCCTCAACATGATCCCGTCCAATACCATGCAGACTACCGCGGCTCGCTGCAGCTTGTCCCTACTTCGTCCAACCGACCAGAACAGAAGCAGCCAGCTTTACCTCCTTGGGACATTTTAACCGAAGTGGTCCTTTTGATTGTCACGGAAGCGCCTGCGTGGATGCTGACATTGCATGCGCGAGATAGCCCAGCCTGCCGGAGGCACACCAAGAAACTCAGCCTGATCTCGATGCTGACCGGCGCTCAGTCCGCATTTCTAGGGACTTCCCCTCACATGAACGTGAGGGAGCAATCCTGAGGGTCTTCACACGTCCAGTGTCCGTCTCATTACATATTATCCGCGGTTCATCAGTCCCAAGAAGTTGTGACAGCCAGCGATGGAAAGAACATGCGTGGTCTAGACACGCAAGTACCCAGGCTGACAGACCAGCCGCCGTCGGTCGACTTTATTCATCATCGACTTCCTCGCCACCATGAGGCATTCTCGGATCTCTCGGTTCATTATGACCCTACAGTAGGCTGCTTTGTACCCAACGAGCAGGAGGCTGCCGGAATGGAGCCCTCTCCCTCGGAACCAACGGCCATACCTCTTTCCGAGCCTGGCATATTACAGGGCCGGGATATGGCACATCACGACAAGCTACCAAACAGGCCGGTGCATGAAGGCTTTGGGTCCATGGTCTTATGGAACCAGATCTTTCCAGAGGTCATGGAAACATTCAAGCGCACGACAAAAGAACCCAAGGACCGTTCCAGAACAGAGTACGATATCAGGACTGATCAGACGTGGGAGGCTGTATACGGAAAGCTGCAGAAGGCGCAACTGAAGTACGATGGCGAAGCAGAGAAGGGTGGATGGTTCAGAAGAAAGCGAAGAAGTGCTGCTGGCAAAGCGCCGGTAGTTTCTGAAGTTCTAAGCAATGTTTCAAGCCTTGTCCCCAACAATGAGTACGCAACCCCGGTCATCGGAGTTGTAAGCCTCATGCTGAATGTAAGTACACGGACCTATGCGACGAAAGACTCTGACTTTGTGGATTAAGGCTGTCAAAAAAGGAGCAGAGGTCCGCGAACAAGTCTTCGATAGCATGGACGGTCTCCTCTCCGTGTTCTCTGACATGGAAACATTCTTGTCGATTTTCAGAGATGATGTCAACATCAGGAAGGCGGCCGTGGATCTTGCTGTGGCAACTCTGGTTGGAATCGAGAACGCCATCGGATTTCTTACCAGCAAAGAAGGCGAGTCAAAGCCCAAAGACGCTCGGAAGCTTCATAATTGTTACTGACACCATCTCGTAGTTGTTCGTGGCGTCAAGGCAGTTGGGCTCGGCAGCTTCTACGAGCATGAACTTGTCGAAAGCCTTGAAACAATCAACAAAAAGGCAGAGAGACTACTGCAGGAAGCATACAAGTCAAACATGGTAGAAAGCCACTTTTGTACGTGTAGCCTGATCAGTCGAGTTGTGTGGGCTAACTACGATCAGGGTCTCAACACACCAGAGACGTTTTGCAGAAAATGTACAGTTTGCAGCAACAAATGGCCAAGTCACAAGCCGCACAAAAGAAAGAGGCTTCCCTTCTGAACAGTGCCATGGAGTTGTTCGATAGCCACATCAAGACAAGAGATCGTGAGTCATTGTGCTGCCACTAATGACCGTAACGTATCGAGTCTAACGGACAGAAGACCAACTCGCCACCCTGGAAAAAGACTACAGACGTAAGTAACAGAGTCTACTGATTACAGATTGAGTCTTGATTGACGTTGCTTAATGTAGGCGAAAGGGAGAGAAACATATTTCTTGTCGTCGAGATCAACAGGCTCCGAAGCTCGTCACCCGGACTCGCGAATCCTTGGGGCCCTTACGCGCCGCCGCCTCCGCCTGCACCCCCTGCCCTGGAATGGGGCTGCACCCAGTATCAACTACGGCAGCTGCTCGGCATTGGCGATGTCGAAGTTGACGACATGTCCTTTGTAGCATCAAAATCTCCAGAGTTGCCAGCCAGGCAGTGCACGCGCGCCGAGCAAATTGTTAGCAACCCGCTGTTCAGATCCTGGGTGACGTCTCCTGGTTCGGCAAAGCTCCTGATCCACTGGGATGGAAAGCTGCCGAAGCAAGTCGCCAACATCTCGCCGTTGTCCCTCTTCTGCGTCTCCCTGGTGCAGATGCTCCAAGGGCATCCTCGCTTCATCCCCATCGTGTGGATATGTGGGCGGCATGTGAACCAACTGACGGGCCCCACGGGAGGGAGTGCCATGCTCGCAAGTCTGATTGACCAACTCCTACGACAACATGAATTCGACGTCCGAACCGTTATATCTGACGGGGTAGTGGACCCTAACGCCCTCGAGTCGGGAAGTGAGCAAGAGCTGGTCAAGCTGCTGCTGTTCCTGGTGGCCCAGGTCCCAGAAACAATCACGCTCGTCTTCGTCGTGGACAATGTCGCCTTGTACGAGCGAGACAGCCTGAGAGCAAAGTCGGCGTTGATGATCCTGGTCAGGCTGGTTGCCGAAGGCTCACTTTCGGCGGCCGTCAAGGTGCTGTTCACGAGCACACCCGGAACCACCGAGATCAGATGGGCCTTCGAGGACGAGAGGCTAATTCTCAACGTCGACACCCTGCCGCAGCTCGTGTGGTCGCCGAGCCAGGAGCGCGTCGCGAGGGAGTTGGGCGAAAGCTTCCGGGGGCCTGCGGATGAGTAGACACGTACATGTTGTCGGAATCTTTGTGTAGGTAGTTAGTAGTCTTTTACGCACGGCAATCAAGCTACATCATCGTTTTCAATATTATGGACATTCGTACCATCCTACCATCATTTAATGGACGCGTAGTCATCTGATCTGGCCCCTAACTACATGTCCCCCTTTGACGCAGTACATCAATTTTGCAGCTCGTGAGTTGTAGCCTATTCAAAATGCTCCACTTGATACGCCACATGACTTTTCAACTTGGATAGACCGGGAATTCGTCTCTCCTTCCAAACTCGAAAGCTCATCCTTATATCCATCATGTCACCCACCGTCCGCCCACGGTGGACAACTAAGCAGTTCTGGCATGAGCTGTGGAGCACCAGAGTAAGGTGGATAGATGCGAAGTAAGTGGATTTCTCAAAGTTGCCAGGTTCGACGCGCATCAACCCCGAAGAAGTTGTCGCCCGATGATGGAAGTTGGGTTACACCTCCTTCGGTATCCCCTTCATGACCCAACACCACTATATCTCTGCCATATAGCCCGATGCCCACCTCAAAGCTTCGTAGTTAATCCGGTCTTGGCTGACAAGTTGCCATTTCAATCTTCAAACTCCATAGATACAGTAACCAGGACGGATTGCTTGTATGACGGCCGAACCCCTTTTCTCGTCCAGTAAGATTATGTCACCCCGTTTCTGTGGCTTCCAATATCGATAAAAATCTCTGTATTCTACATCTCTAGCCGAAAGCAGAGCCTTTGGAAGATGACGTGCACGCCACCTCGGCATCGGATGCAACGTGTAGCAATACGAGCAGGCATAGCGGTCTGTAGCGCTATGGCGGGCCACGCGGGACAGATATTCCAGCTGCTGCCAGTTGTTGCTTTGTTCGAAGGCAGATCCCCAGTCCCGATACGTGAGTTTCCGAAGTACTCGATTGGTTTGAGATAGAACACGCAGATCGTATAATTCGAGATGTTCGCTGATCATGAGAACGATCTCGGGTGGAAAGTCAAGAAGACCGAGTTGCTTGGGTGGCTTAGCAGCCTTTCGCTTGAGCTTTCCCAGTGGCCAAATTCGCTTCAAGACGTTTGGTTTCGCCATTCCGATTGCGAGCTTTGGGCCCCGTAAGGCGTCGTGCCCAGGTTGTCGACGGGAAATCGAGATGCCGGGACGACCCAGGCGTGATTGGGCGTCTTCTGGGTGAAGGAGCTGGTTCGAAGGGGATACCCTACGCTTATATCCCCTTGCTGGATATAAATAGAAAGCCCGAACCGACTTTGACGTTGATCTACGTCTGACAGTACATCAAGAGGGCTGGACAGGTAGCTGGATATGCTTTTCACAAAAGTATACAGGCTGAACTTATCGCCAACGGTCATTTGCAGTCCTGTCGGTTCGCGGAAAAAGAATAGTTCACTCGAACAAAGCACTCCTCATTCTCACTGTCATCATCGTCGCCGTTCGTCGTCGCTGTCGTTGACCATTGGCGTAGCTGGTGTTCTTGCTGTGGGCGTTACTAGGTCGTTCATCGTGTTAGGCAGTGTAGGGCGTGTCTTTGTTTTTTCCCTTTTCTCACTCTCATCTCTTTGGCTTGTGATGTGCCAAGTGGAAAGTATATTTTGAAGTAAATTTTGCGCCTCATCTACTTCTCACCCAACAACATGTCAGAGTTTAAGTATACATTTATTGGTGCCAATGAAGCCGATTTTGCCCAAGATGAGGGCATACAGTAGCGTGGCTATCCTAGTACTGAGACCTGACGTCTTCTATCTCACTTATTCAAGTAGATATGTCCCATCAGACCTTCGTCCAAGCCAACAGCAGACCTGCTTCCAACATTCGGCAAATTGCGCCATGTTAACAAATAGTTATGGGTACACCGTCATTTTGATGCTGCAGGTAGCTCACTTTCGATGCACTGACTCACACGCAAGAGGCTGGACTTTTGGAATTTGAAAGCTAACAGTAAGCTGAGAACGTCACCGAGCTCGCGCCTCGTCGGCGGATTTCGGCAGGCTGTGAAGCCCGAAGTACACAAGGTTTGTCAATCTGAATAAGCTTATTCCAGGCGTGAGCTTATTTGGCTCTCTCAACAAGTCAAAAATACGGAGTAAAATAACAAACTTCATCAACTCGTTGCGGATAAAGGGTATTGGTTGCTCCGACCTGCTGAATAAGAGTTCACCGATGCGACGAATCGAGGCTGCAGTCGATCGCTTGGCCAGCGCCTAAGAATATCCCGCATGATCAGATGGGACCGTTAATCCACACAAGTCGTATTCGTGTAATCAACATACTTGAGGTAGGTCTACATTTGTATCCTTTCCCTCTTTCGCTGGCAGATTTGAGGGCCAACACTCCTCCCACGCGGAACCATCGACGACACGCTTAGCAAGGGCCGCCCTTGGAGAGGGACTCGTCCTTGATGAGTTCATTGGTGGCCCCAACACCGCAGAATTCTGAAGTGTTGAAGTTGTAGGTGGCGCCAGACTGGATGCTCTTGACACTGCCGGACTGGCCGGCCGTGATGCAAGTGCTGCCGACCACTGCGCCCACGCTGTTGCGAATCTCAATGGTGCATCTGAGAGCCGTGACGGAGGAGACGACGGCGAAGATGGAGACGAAAGAAACGAGGCGGACCATTTTGCTGACGTCTTGCAGTTAGCAAATCATTCGGCCGCGCTGACTTGGGGGCAGCTCACTCAGATATGTTTAATCTCGGCTACAAGAATGAACGCAAGTGTAGATCAATGCTGATGATAAAGAAAGCTGCTAGAGTGCTTAAAGGGTCGGCTTGTTCTGAAAGGGGCATCATCTTCTTGGCGGCGGTCTTCTTGGCTCTTTATAACCTGTCCCCTGTAATGAAGCTATATCTATTCACCTGATGGTCTGGCCAAGCGGAATAATCCTTGGCCGTAAGGGCCCGTTTCGGATCAAGGTTTGCTACATTATGGATCGTGTTTACTGCTTCAAGTTGTCGCTTCCCCCGGGCATCTTATTTCTACAGGTAAGGAACTCGCATACCTCGGGTCTGGTGGTACATCCAGGCTTGGGCGCAGGCATAACCGACCCATGACCCAGGATCACCTTGTCCAAGGTTAAGTAAGCTGTCCATGCCCTCCGAAATGTTAACATCTCACAAGTCGTAAAGATTTGAAGATATACAGCGCTTGGGGTTCCTCGGCGGATATCACACGCTTCCACTCCGTTTGACGGCAGACGTTTATGATGAATGACTTGGGGCGTAAGGAGTACATACTTGGAGTCTCTGTTATCTCGTGGCATCTTAGAGCATTCAGGTTCTGCTGGGTTTTCGACACAAGGTACCCGAGTCACGACCATGGATGCGAACTTACCCGAGACTACTTCCCATGGATCCTCATCCCAAACTGGACTGGCCTCTGCGGGAAGATCAGGCACGCAAGACCCATCGTCGAACTGCTTCTAACCGTAGAGCTTTGTGGCACACCATTATCCGGCCTAGGCTGTTATTTCAGCCAAGGAATCGCCCTGGTCAATCGCCGCTCTGGTTGGTGCGCCATAGGCTAGCAATGCGACGTTCGTAGTCGCGAGCGAGGCAAAAGGGTGAATGCCTATCTGCGGTCGGCAAATCAGTCCGCGAGTCGGGAAAGAGATACGAGTCATATAAACTTGGCTCAGAAACAGAGAGAACGCGCCCCTGGTTTGAGGATGAGAACCAACGTCTTGTACTCGTCTTGAGTTACGAAAGAATCCGAGGGGAAAGGACCAAAGTATGTTCTACGTTTCTTGAAGAGACGATATGCATGTCGATAGGATAGATGAGTGAGCAACCAAGCTGCCATCTTCTGCCGGCTAGCCGAATGGCAGGTTCCAGTTTCCCGGTGCTGTGACTGAATCATGCTGAGTTCTTCGAGCGAGGTGTGTCCCACTTCAAGACATGGTGTTATACTCAACAACACGCCGGAATCCCTCCCCGGGCCTGGGCAAGTCAGGTCCGAGGTTGCGCTTCCTGGGGCTACCCTTTTGACTATACTAGAAAGTAAACCACTAAGAACACCTAACGATACGTGTTGCGACCATCGTGGCTTGTGGCGGCGGACCTTTAGTCCGACAATGCACTTTGCGTCACGGATCCAACCTGTTTGCGAACTCTACATTGGTCACCCGACTGGGGGTTCTTTTCTCTTAACTTGTAGCGAATAATGACTATGCCATGGAGCTAGCCGGCACAGCGAAACGCTGGTCCTGATCTCGAGTCCCAGTCCCATACTCCTCAGCGAGCTTGAACTTCAAGACTGGTAGCCGTCATCTCTACCGACGACAGTCGCCTGTGCAGGCTTGGTCGCGTCGACACCGACGGCGGGCAGTCAGCCCTGAGGGTTCACGCCACCTCCGGTTATGGCAAGTCCGTCGACCGAGGTGTTGACCCCCTAGGTAATCTACAGAATTCACCAGTCTTTGTGCCAAGCGTGCAAGGGGCCTGGTGTACTCAAGTATCCGACGAGAGCGTCTTCGATGTTGTCGGTCATTTGGCTGACGCTGATGACGGCGCCGTAGCCATCGGCGCTCGCGTCAGAGTAAAGCGAGTCCTCGGCGTTGATTGTGTGGTTCAAAGTGCTCAGGTGAGCACTGTAAGGTTTCGGGGCGTACATCTGGCTGAGGTGGTTCTCTTCAACGAAAAGCTGGCCAATGTGTTGCAGCTTGCTGGCGGAGTAGGACGTGCCGTTGGTGATGTTCGTCTGCGCGGTGACATGGATGTGGGTGGTGCGGGTGATGTAGCAGCCAGGGAACTTTTGTCAGAAATTCAGTGATGCCGCCGTCTTCGGTGACCTGGAGTCCGCGGAGGACGCTCTCGTGATCCGTCGTGCCGTCGGTCTTCTTGGTCCAGCTGTACAAGAGTCCAGACGTGCCGGGATCAATTCCGATAAAAGAAGAATACGAGCCCGTCGCGTTACAGTTCAAGAGGTCGAGGACCGTTCCTTCAGGGCCTCGCACGTTTCAATATCGATGACATCAATGTTGCGGTAGGAGTTGACGCCGCTTTAAGTGTCCCGGAGGTCATGACGAAGGCTTGCTCCATTAACGATATTAAGATTGTGATTAGAACTGAATTAGTGAGTGAAACCCTCCTGTGGCTATCTACCCGCAAGGGCTTTAAATATTTTCAAAAGAGAGTGTGTCGGTGTCGTTCTGTATGTTAGTGTATTTAATGCAGGGAGTCCGGTTGAAGGAGATCCTTAGCATTAGAGAATCCAGTTTTGGTATGAAGCGCTTTAAACTGACTGGCTTGGTATGCGAACCTCTCTGCTTTCCGCCTTTTGATGGTAGCAGCACACTTTTTGGCCCTTCTTCCGACAAGGTGTGCCTTGGATTTGGCCTTCTTGGCGGTCATGCATTCTGGATGGGCAAGAGCAGGTGCCAATTCCATGGAAGGCAGGAAGAAGGAGGCTGCTCAGCTGCATGGTTGATGTTCAACGATGGACTTCTTATGTAAAGAATGGCTAAGTGTTTGGTGTATGGGTGGTCTGTTGTTTCCATCATGAGTGTTTCAAAAGGGCTCTGATAGGTACCTAAGTAAAGCTGGATACAACCATGAAGATACTCTTATTCCCTGCAAGACTAAAGATACTGGATGCTATGGGTAGGATAGGGCCCTTCTAGTGAAACTAAGAGATTGTATGTAAATAAGGTAAATATGTAACGGATAGGGAAGACATGTAAGGGATAGGATAGTCATATAACAGACAGGGTAGGTATATAGCGAATAGTGTAGGTATATACGCGGTGAGGGAAGCTTAGAAAGCGTGTTAAGATGAGCTCAAACTTTGGTGAAGTTCTCAACTAATCTATCATAGAAAATTAAAGATCCCGTGTAATATTCATAAGCCTGTTTATTGTGATTCTTTTCTACTGACTCCATTACTTCACTCTCTCATGCTACGCTATGCTGCGGATTCATGAAGCTGGTACGCTCTGGAAGATGCCATGTGTTTTCCACTCAGATACTTGCTTTTCCCTGTCGTAGATCCTGGCTATTCACATTTCAGGAATATTTTACGTCTCAGCCTTCATGAATGGTAATGATTTGGGGAGCTGTTGTCTACTCCTACGTCGTTCATCCAGATATGGAAGGTTTATGGATGCAAAGTTCGGAAAGTCTTGAATGTGCGAAGCTCCCGGTCAGTAGGTAGCGTTCCTTTCCTGTCATGTGCGGTGTCTTATTGATACTAAAGTACGGATACTATCGATAATTAGGAACCAGTAATTCGTTGCCAGCAATTGCCTACATGGAGAGGAAGAGTAGTTTTCGCCAACCGTGATGGAGTCTTCGGCATGACAGTCAAGCCCGAGCACCGCGTCCCACACCTCACGGCGCATAGGACGTATTACGGCGCATAGGACGTATTGAAATAATTCAGGAGAATGCTTGCGTGAATGTGAGGTTCTTGCGCAATACCACAAGAAGCTGCAGCCCCACGAGAGGATATGCCTCGTAAGAAGCATCTCTGCAAACAGACTTCCTGACCCGGATGTTTCCATTGGAAGAGTTCTCTCGGTCTGCAAACTCCACAAGGACGAAGCGACAAAGTCTTGAAGTTTTCCTTCCGGCGTAACTGCACTATGGACTGAATCAAGGATCCTCGAGGTTCTGTGTCTGAAGCCGATGAATAGCATTTGTTAATTTGAGCGTCGTACCATTCAAGAAGTCAAAAGTTTCCCGGAGTGGTCCATGCTGAGAGAAAAGGTATACTTCAGTAAGCCCCGGACTGAGTTGGTATGCGAGAGGCCTTGCCGATTGGTCCACCAAAGAACGAACATGTTGTCGTCTAAACAACCCGGAAGTACGGCGAAACTAGTCAGGCTGATGCCATGAGCCCATCGAAGACTTATGTCCTGGCTTACTATGTAGGACTTTTGGAGCCGAACCCGCCGATGTGGACGTCTTTGGACATGTTTGCAGCTTCGTGAGGCAGATCGTGAGCACGACACGAGTAATCAGGCCGCACAGCAGAACCCCATGCGGGGAAAACATGCTTCGGGCACCCTGACATGAAGGAAATCCCGACACCGTGTCACCGCCTCACGCCGTAATTATCGTCACTTGCGGCATGCTCATCAGGCGCAGATCTACCGCTGACCTGACTGGTCTGTAGCTAAACTATCCTCTGAGCGTGCCGTCATGGAGGAGACTTCAAGGGTCAATGTTAGGAATAGACACGAGAGGTTGCAACGTTTCAATGACATTCCTACTCTGGTTAGACAGCTCTTACCACCATCCAACGAGTCATATCTCGCAAAAGAACTCTAATTAGACAACGATATAGCCGCAGAGGTCTGCACAACCTATTTCTTGGCTGCGTCGCGGCTCTCGCTCGGTAGGTCTTGGTCCTCTGAGGCTCTCTCATTGTTTCAACGTCAGTCAACATGAAGTCGTCGAACGTCATCGCTGGCGTCGCCGCGCTCCTCGGTGCCCCGGCCGCATTGGCCTGGGTCTCGCCTCATGCTTATCGCGCCCGTTTGGTCAACCGCCAGGTCGCAGCTCGTGACGTGAAAGCACCGCGCGCGGCGCTGCGCCGTAGCGAGTTGCAGTACTTCAACAACAAGTCCAGCCGTGCGTAACCCGTTACAACGCCTTTAAGATGATCCCACTTACATTCATCAGCATTCTACGTCGACGGCACAAAGATTCCAGAAGTGGACTTCAATGTCGGGGAGAGCTACGCCGGCCTCATTCCGGTTGACGCGTCCAAGCCCGAGAGTGAACAGCAGAAGAACTTTTTCTGGTTCTTCCCAACCGAGAACCCCGCCGGCAAGGACGACATCATCCTGTGGTTCAATGGCGGCCCTGGATGCTCGTCAATGGAGGGTACGTCGGTATAATTAGCTTCATGATGGCCTCACTGACGCCTCCCAGGTTTTCTGCAAGAGAATGGCCCTTTTACGTGGCAATATGGCACCCTGAAGCCCGTTCCTAATGTTTGGTCGTGGCATAAGCTTGCCAACGTCATCTGGCAAGCCTTTCTCTTCCACGCTTGACTTGCAAAGCTAATCCGCCAGCAAAGGGTCGAATACCCCATCGGCACAGGCTTCAGCAGCGGCAACGTGACCGCCACCAACAACGACGAAACGGCCGAGCAGTTCAACGGCTTCTGGAAAAACTTCATCGACACCTTTGACCTCAAGGGCAAGAAGATCTACATCACCGGCGAGAGCTACGCCGGTATCTACGTCCCCTACGTCGGCGCCGCGATGCTCGACAAGAACGACACGGGTTACTTCAACGTCAAGGGCGCGCTGTACTACGACCCTGTGATGCCTTACTGGGGCGACCTGGGGCTCGACCACGCCGCGTTCCCCGCCTTCCACCGCTACTGGGAGAACATCTTCGCCCTCCCCAACGACGTGAAGAAGCAAATCAGCGACGCCAACGAGAAGCTCGGCCTGGACCAGTACCTCAACAAGTACCTCTCTTACCCGCCGCCGCCGACACCCTGGCCCAACGTCACCCGGGATCCGGATCACGACGTCATCGACACCTTCCGTAACTCCATGACCATCATCAACCCGTGCTTCAACGGATACCACGTCATGGACCAGTGCCCCGTACTCTGGGACGTTCTCGGCTTCCCCTCGGTGGCGTATACTCCCCCAGGAGCCACGCTGTACTTCAACTACCCGGACGTCCGCAGGGCGATCCACGTTCCCGTGGACTACCCCGCGTGGAGCAAGTGCCAGGGCCCGGTCTTCGTCGACAACAACGACGACAACTACAACGGCGCCGAGCACGAGATCAAGTTCCAGACGCTGGTCGAGCGCACCAACAACGTCCACATCGGCTCCGGGCTGGCCGACTACGTCGTCCAGCCCAACGTCACCGCGCTCGGGATCCAGCGGGTCACGTGGAACGGGAAGCAAGGGTTCCAGACGGCGCCGTCGGAAGACCTGGTGATCCCCGCCGTCAACAACAACAACGACAATGTCCCGAGTTGGTCCGGGTATAGCGTGCAGGGAACGGTGCACACCGAGCGGGGGTTCACGCACTCGACGGCCAAGTTGTCGGGTCACATGATTCCGCAGTACGCGCCTGCGACGGCGTTGCGTCACGGTATGTTCGCTCGCATGACGCTTTCACCTTGGGGGTATTTTGCTGACTTGGCGGTAGTTGAACATCTGCTGGGACGTGTGGAGTCTCTGAGCAGCAGCGCGCCGTGGACTGTAAACATTTCCATGTCGTTTGAGTGGCCATACTAGATGAGACGTACTTGTTGGCTGTCCTGGTCTTGGTCTGTTAATGTCTGACTTTGCACTTTTGACACGTTTTCCCGTTGTGTGGAATCGTAGATAAGTTAGGTAAAAGATATGCTTCAGGTAGATATTGATGTGCGAAATTGGCTGAGACCGCTGACATGGAAGGTTGGTCTTCAAGAAAAACAAGATGACGCCTTCTACAGCAAGTGTTTATCCCTGAAGAACTGAGAAATATCGAGCATTCTTATAAGGGAACAACTTGGATCGGTTTGCGATCTTTAATAGAACAGTGGTTTCATGTTTGTATAACGATATTTCAGTCATGACGGTGCCGTGTGTCGAAGTCGTCGTTGATCAGGTGCCAAAAGGTGTATATGCGACTTCAATTCAAGGAGACGTCACTGCCTCTTGCTAGACCCGAGCAGGCAAAGACAAAATGAGGTCAGCAGTGAGACAACGCCATGAGACTTCAGATTGAACCTTCCCAAAACGTTCAGGTAGTCTTGTCGAACCGAAGACGTCTAGTTTCACTACCGTTGGAATGCAGTCCCTCAGCTCCACGTGCCGTGACAGAGAGTATGTACATACCTCTTTGATATATGCCGAAGAATGTTGAGAAAAGCTTCATTCTCAATTAAAGTCACGCCTTAGCTATGAACCGATGTTTCCCCATATAATTTCGCGAGCTGTCTATAGAGCTGTCAAGACCCTTGCCAGCTTGCCCCAACGGCATTGTGCGGCTCAAACCCGAGACGAGAAGAAGCTGCATATCGTCACGGCTGATATTGATGAGTATTCGGTATACTACCGTTTCCGTATCAGCCCAACGACTACAAAAAAAACGTAACCGAACCACATTCACAAGGAAAGGCAGTGGATGTCCGGCATTTGCTAATGAGGTTAAGTGTACTGGCTCACTGTAGCTGAAGGAATGACAGCGCAGGGGATTGCGGTCCGCCGAGACTGGCCATCGCAGGGATGGTTTCGACGTCGTTGAAGTCAAACTTGACATCGTACGCAGGTGCATATCTCTGCCAAGAGATAGCCGGTAGGCTAGTCTTGGCTCCGCACGAACCCCCCGTCTCGACACGTTTCTAGTAGATCTCTCTGTGCGCGAAACAAGATTCGATGATCAGACCCTCCAATAATTTGAGTTGGACCGTCTGGTCGAAGATGTGCATCGGACGGATCGCATTATTGTGAATGTCAGGACGAGGCAGACGGAGTTTGTCTGCAGCGCATCCGCTCCGTCGGAGCAGGCTAATCAATTATGCTGCCATTACCACTACAATGCGGCTCGGCAAGATCTAGGGTGCTCCTGGGCAAGGATGGCTGCATAGGCTCGAAATCCTTCGCTCTTTTTAATACGCGTGAGTGACCATATATACACCCGTGTCAGCACAGCCGTAAGCTCCCCGCTGCAGGCGAGGTCTCAATGTCCACAATGGACTGGGACAGCTGGCTTGCAGCTCCTGGGGCGGCGAGCCATGCCCAATAAGCTCGAGGGACGGAGTTTAGACCAGCGTCGAGGCGTTCTGCCACGCCGTGGATGGGGCGTGCGCGGCTGGCCTACTACAGGGCGCTGAGTCTGACTCTATTTTCATCACACCAGGCCGGCTAAATGCTACAAATCAGTGCCGAGATTGCAAAACTTCTGTGCTCGTTCTGAGCCAATGTCGAGCCACCTCGGATGTCTATAGACCTCGGAGCAGTCCTGACCACCAGTGTTGACGCAACGGAACGACGACGCAAGCGTGAGTGCGAAACAACGGCAGTAGCGGAGGTCCAACAAAACGAAAGACTGGAGAAGCGCCGGTAAGAGAAATGTCTGGCATGCAGGACTGATTGATGCAGGGCAGCAACTGTGACACAGTCTGCGCGCTGGCGAAAGGGACCCTGGAGATGGTCGTGGGGTTGACTCGTGCATGGCAATCCGCATTTTAGCCGGACCTTCACCATGTACGTGGGCAGGTACTTGATAGAGGGGCGCAGGCCAGCCTGAGCAGCCACCACTAAGTCTCGTAGGTATCGCCCACCGATCTCGGTACAGCCACGTACTGGGTATATGCTACTAACGTGTGTACACGATGCCCTCAGGGTTGGAACGGTCGCGTTCGGTGGTGGGGTCGATTGGGCAGCTGAAGGCTGAAGCTGAAGCAATTCCACCAGAGAAGATGCATCATCCCAGCTCCGAGAAAGTGCAAAGTGGGTTGTTTCGAGCAGCAATTGGGGTGTGTGTACTGTGACTTCAGCTCGTGTGCTGCTATACTATGCTACGCCTGCGCTTTCTCATTCATGCAGTCATCTTCACGAGAAAGTCATTTTCGTTACGGCCAATCGACCCCGAGGAAGGGAACGGCTGTGTGGTGTGCACTGTGAACTGTTGACTTTGCAGGACAAGAGCTTGCTCTGGTTGCCACGGCGAAGAGCAAGGGCTTAAAATGGTGCCCTTGTCGTCGCACCTTGGAGTGACACGGGCCTATCACCAGTTGCGTGGGGCCACTTTCCCGGCCGGCCTTGACATCACCGGCCAGGATGCTGGGCCAAGAAATGCGACGTTGGGGTGCTGAGGGTGTCCTCCTTCGAGTTCGGTACAGCGAACGTACTGGTACGGAGTACCGAGTATTCTCTGGCAATCCGACCACCAGTGAGCGACGAACGACACACCAAGAGAGACGGCAAGGCTGGCGCTACTGTGGACGTGGTTTGCACGAAACATGAGTGTCGCATGGAGAAACAACAGCAACGTTGAGGGGCTGTTGTTGGTGCTGTCGTCTCGTCGTCAAGCCATCCCGTCGCTTTCGAGAAGGTTGCGAAACAACGACGGCAGAATTATGGGCCGACGTGGACGCTTGTTCCCGTCTAGCACGAATACGACTTCTGAAGGAGATGCTTTTGAGGATGCGGCCAAGGCAGATGGACAGCGGAAGGCATGGATCATCTTGTTCAGTAACTGCCAATAGCACCAAGACAGCTCAACTGAGCTGGGATGGAGCTTGTCGGGGATGGTGGTGACGGTGGCACACAAGCAGTGTGTTCGCATTCCCTGGACGGAAGGTGATGGGATGGACCGCAGATGGTGTGCATGTCGTTGCCTTATGCGCATGGAGGAACTCGTCAATCTGTTGTGCCCTGCATGACATGATGGAACGGTGAAGAAGCATCCTCCAACGAGGCCCAAATCAAGGCGTCTAGACATAAAGTTATAGTCGGAGAGACTGATGGGGTATTTTGCGACCATGTGTGGTAAGGTACGGAATACTGCTGCTTATAGACACGGAAGATCCGGACGTTGAGGTCATCAGAAATTACGATTCTGCCACTTTTATTTTTACATACTGCGTAGGTAGACTTTCATAGTTGGGTGTTGGACTGCAGCAGCTGAAAAAGAAGTGCTGGCTAGGAAAAAGGTGGCAGGAAGCCCCCTGGAGCCCCACCAGGCAAAGCACTGGACCGCAAGATCTGTAGCCTGACCGGAGTACCTCTTCTACGGAGTACCCTCGACGTCCTTCCCAGAACAGGGCAACGTCCCGTTCGCGCGCACTTGTACTCCGTAGCGGGATGGCGCTAAGCAATCATTCCCCCACTTGGACCTGCTGATGCGTGACGTCTTGGCCAATGGTGAGCCTCAAGATGCCGGAATTCTAGGCCTTGCTCGTACAGTCTACCTCGAGAAGGTACCTACTTTTCTTGCCGTCTTCTTAGCATCTTCACATCCCAGCCCAGCGCAATCCCATCCCATCCCATCCCACACATCCTATTCGCATCGCTTCGCTCACCCAGCCTTCTGGCATTGCTCTTCCTCGCATTGGGTTGGGGTGGACTGGGTCGGACCAGCTTCAAGTCCTCAGGGCCTGCCATATTTCCACGTTCCTCCATTTTCCTCGTTTCCATCGTTTACCTTACTCTGCATCTACACGGAGTACCTAGAGGCAATCGAAGGCCGCAGACTAGGTATCTTATCTGTGAAGCCCTCGCTATTTCGTCAGCGAGATAGCTAGTCGGTCCACTTGCTGGCACTTGCTGGTACCTACTCTCCAACAAGCTGTCTATCCCATCTCCTTCCTCTGTGGGTTATTCTGTCCTTCACTCTCCCGCCGTCCAAGGACAAAGAAGCCATCTTTTCGTCCTCTGGGCATTTCCCTACAAAACCATCTGTCCGTCGCTCGCTGCAACCGTCTCTTCCTGTATGCTCTCCATGCAGCCGTGCTGACGCAAGCTATTGTGGCGAAGGCGACCTCTCGCAATCAACACGAGCTGAACCCTACCACCCCAAAGTAGCGTGCCCAACTCGACCCATCTCGACACAGCCTCCCCGCGAGCTCCTCGCCAGACCCTCCCGCCGCGCTTCGAAAAAGCGACTGAGAAAAAGAGCAAGACAACCCGGCTGGTGCTCTCTGTCCCGCCTTTTGCGTTTTATGGCCCTTGCGCGCTGTCCTGTTGCCATCGCCTTATCCTATCCGGCCCCGGCACTTGTCCAGCTGTCGAAGCTTTGCCAAGATTGTTGACAATCACTGCATTTGCGCATACCTTAGCTGACAGCACCTTGGCCTGGCCAACTCCCGGTCACACCCACTCACCGCCAGCAACAGTTTTTCGAACCGCTGTTCGTCGTCGCCGCCAGTTTTCCTACCAAGCGCCTTTGCATTTTCACCGAGAACCGTCTTGCGCTTTCCACCGCTCAGCCGATGATCGCCAAGTTCGAGTAACGACGTCCTTCTAGAACATCACCTGGGCGACCGCGTTGCCGGTGTCGCACCCGCCGAAATGGACGACTCCGCGCAGCTGCTCACGGCAGCCCACGAAATCTATGCTCGAATGGGAGGAGCCGATCCTAATGCTGCCACGAGACCACCCGCATACAAAGCAATCGGTATTTCCTTGGCCGTCGCCTCGGGCGCATTCATCGGCACCTCGTTCGTCGTGAAGAAGGTCGGTCTGCTGAAAGCCAACGCAAAGTACAATGAAGCTCCCGGAGAGGGTTACGGATACTTGAAGAATGCGTGGTGGTGGACTGGTATGACGCTCATGATCGTGGGAGAAATCTGCAATTTCGTCGCCTACGCCTTCACCGACGCCATCCTCGTCACGCCTCTTGGCGCCCTGTCTGTCGTCCTTACGGCTATCCTCTCGGCCATCTTTCTCAAGGAACGCCTGAGCATGGTCGGAAAGGTCGCTTGTTTCCTATGCATCGTCGGTTCCGTTGTCATCGTCATGAACGCACCCGAAAACTCCGCCGTCGCCAACATACAACAGATGCAGAGCTACGTCATCCACCCTGCATTCTTGTCCTACGCCGGCGTAATCATTGTCGGCTCCATCGCTACCGCTTGGTATGCAGGCCCTAGATGGGGAAAGAAGAATATGTTGGTCTACATATCCATCTGCAGTTGGGTGGGCGGTCTGAGCGTCGTCGCGACGCAGGGTCTGGGAGCTGCCATTGTGGCCCAGGCCGGAGGACAGTCACAGTTCAACCAGTGGTTCTTATATGTGTTGTTGGTCTTTGTCATTGCCACCCTTTTGACGGAGATCATCTATCTCAACGTGAGTGCAAAAGAGCCGTGGCATCGTTGGTATATCCACTGACAAAACGCAGAAAGCCTTGAACCTCTTCAACGCGGCACTCGTCACGCCTACCTACTACGTCTACTTTACCAGCACAACTATCATCACCTCGGCAGTGTTATTCAGAGGCTTCAAGGGTACTCCGACGGCCATTATTACCGTTGTCAACGGCTTCTTAACCATCTGCTCTGGTGTCGTGCTCCTCCAACTGTCGAAATCCGCAAAGGACGTCCCAGACACGGCCGTTTTTGCGGGTGACCTTAACCAAATTCACACTATTGCCGAACAAGAGCAGCCCGAGTCTGAACCCAAGGCCGATGCTATCCGTGGGGCCGCCGCCATCGTTCGACGTTTGTCTTCGGCCAGACAAAAGATGGAAGAGGAGGAATTCAAGCGTTTGCAAGAAGAGAAGATGCGCGAATCGCTGGAACCCGTCAGTGAGGATGGACAGCCCATGTACGAGTGGGACGGGCTGAGAAGGCGTCGCACCATGACAGTCGGTAGTCGAAGCACGCGCGGTACCATCACCTCTCCTTTCCCGGCTCCTCATTCCGCTCTCCCGTCCGCGGCGCATTCTAGCATTCCTCGCACGCCCACCGTTGTCCCAAGCTCCCCGCAAGCCCACCCTCCCCTGGGCATGTCTCACTTTCCGACCGAGGAGGAGTTAGCCGAGCACGACCGTCCTTCGTCCCCGAGCATGCTTTCGAGCATTGCCGGCACAATCAGAGAACGAACCAGAAGCATGCTATCGCCGCACCACCCGACCCATGCTCAGGATCCTAAGGTTCAGAGCCCTATGCATCCGGTCCCTCTGACAGAGATTGCCGTGGCTACACTCAAATCAGACGACGAACACTCTCCGTACTACGGCTCGAGCAGGGAGCATACATACGGGCTGCCCGCTGGCCAAAGACATGCCGGTACAGAGTACACCGGGGCTGCAGGAGTCTACGACCCGCGAGCAGTCTCGCAGGGCAGCGCGTTCAGCGGCAGCTCTCATCTGGCGCCCACCCCTCCGCCACATTCAGCAAAGCGGCAATTTTCCTTTACGAACGTGTTCAAGAGGCATCAGGGCGATGAGAGGCATCATCGCGATGCGGTGCAGCCCGAAGAAGAGGCTCATCACAGGCCGCACAGTCGCTATGGTCTCGGCTCACGCGGATACAGCAGCCCGCAAGTGAAGAACGCCACCGAAGAGGAGCGCTTGGGACTCGTGAAAGGAGATTCTCACTCCTTGCCCGTGCTGCAGCGCTATGACGACGACGATGACGATTCGTACATCAATGACAAGGTGCACACAGTCGACTCGAGCCCGCCACACGCCATGAGATATGGGCGTGGGATCACGACGCCGCCAAGGAGAAGAAGCGACGACAGGGATGAATATGAGTCGGAGGCGCCAACACCCCCTCCTCACGGGCGACTACCACAGGGAGGTGGCCGACACGACAGGTACTTATAAGCATACGATTAGCATGATTTGGGTCGATTCAACGCCAACGAAGACATGAATTGGGATTACAGCTACTCCCAGTATTCGTCATGACTGTAAGAGTAATGGGCCAGTAGGTATATATGGCCATCGCACGGGACGATGACGTCTCCAGAAGGGTTTTTTGGAGTACATCAGACGGAGGAGAATAGGCTCATGCCTATGCCACCCACATTCCACATTGGAAACCTGGTGCCTTTGTTGGGTACGTGGGCGTAGATACAACATCAATACAAGTACGTGTTACGAAACACGGTTCTCTTTGATTCTCTGTGGACTTGAATGAGCTCCAGGTTATTCACGACTGTCATGTTTGGCGACAGCTGTGAAACACTGACCCCGGACCCTGGATCTGGAAAGAAAGAATGCCTACGACGGGCTGTCTACCATGACCAAGTAAATGTAACCAACAGGTCAGGCAGACGCTGAAGATTTATTTGTACGAGGTTGGGCCAACCGCCGAGTGACAAGGGAGAAACACATGTCCCTGGACGAAGGAAGTCGAAGCCGCGGGGGAGTGAGCCACGTCCGATTGCACCACTCAAAGGCCTCGTAGGTATCAAAAGTCTTCCTAAAGCAAACTCCTATCCTCTATACCCATGTAATCTTTCCATCTTGATTGAAATTGAGCCTTCCCGTCTCATGGACTACCTACTTGCCACATCAGCACTACCACATGTTGTCTACCGACTACAAAAGGGAAGGAGCAGCCCCAGCCTGGGTTCAAATGGCTCCTTCCCCCTGGGAACAGATTCGAGGTGGTCTCGCTTCCTTTTGGCTGGCCACGTCCATAAGACCCTGACTGCTTTCCCGCCACCTTGGGCTCTCAGAAAAAAAACCCTCCTTTCCCTCGCCATCTCTCCATCTCAGTCATCCCATCGCCAACAAAGGCTGATCTCCTCATCGTTGTGCTCTTTCACGAGAACACATAGGAGGGCAACTATAACCTGCTTCTCTCAAGTTGATATCCTGCCGAGCATCACGATGATGACCATTAGCCCTGCTGGCACTTTGCCCAAGGGCATAGGAGTCATGATGGCCGTTTTCTTACTCGTCATGGCCTTGATGGCTAGCACCGCTGCTGCCGCGCGGCCCAAAATCGATCTCACCCTTCGCCCCGAGTCTTCTGAGATGACCACCATCGACTGGGACCCTAACCAACCTCCCGCCTGGGCTATCCGTCCCGAGGATCGTGAGGGCGCCAGGATCAGTACCGGTGCCGGCATGACTAGCACCGCCGGTAGCAACTTAACCCTTCTCAATGCTGACCCTCCTACTATCGACGAAAACCTCTGCACTGACCGCTGGCGCAATGCTGTTCTCTACAAGAACTTCGACGCCTCTCAATGCCCTCCAAGGTTTAACCTGGTGTTTTCTCCCAACGGCATCCTGAGCACTTGCGAGAAATGGAACAGCAGCGACAAAGGTCTCGAGTGTGCTACCTTCTGCCAGACCAGTAAGTATTTGCCAACAGAACTGCCAGACCACAATTGTGAAGCTGACTGACCTGTCATAGGAACTCAGTTTGAATGGGCTGAGGAGAGACCCTACCCCAACTCGGACTGCCACTTCCCAGCTGAATGCCACATAACTGAGAGGGATTCCACCACTGTTGGTTGGCGCACCAGTATATCCAGCAAAGTAGGCAAGGCTTTAAAGATCGGCATCTCTGGCGGGTACTCTCAGAATGTCGGCCATTCCGTCTCCCACGGATACAAGATCGCCCTTGAGCCGGGACAATGCGGCTACTGGACTTTCATAGCTGTCAAGAAAGTAACATGGTGAGCTGCTGGATTGACAAAGAGCCATTTCGGATGGGCTAACGTTACTTCCAGTGGCGTCCTGTCCTCTTCCGAGCCTGGCCTCAGGAGCTATTCCGACGAAGAAGGAGCTGCGCACACCTACTGCGACACCTTCAGTGGCCCCGTCATCAAGCACCAACATTGGGCTCGCAATCTGCCGTCCCATTGTGCCACGGAGCTCTGGGAAATCAACAACAGGCAGGGCAAGCTGATACCCGACGGCATCACTATCTTCGTCTTCACCGATTGTGCCACTCGTTCACCGCGACCCATGGCAGAACAGGACGAGGCATACCAGAAGCCCGGTGTCGCTTTGGACCACTTGACGGTCCGCAACCTTCACGACTCTTGGATATGGAACACATGTTACTTTTGGAACATGAATCAAAAATCGCCAGTCACCGGCCAGCCCATCAAAAGCTTATACCTTCGTGGTACTGGCTTCAGCGACAACCAGCTTGGCGGCCCCAAGGCCGAAGGCCTCATCAAAAGCATCAACGACTGTGCCGGTGGCCACTTTGAGAGCGTCGAGTTCGAGTGGTACGACAACGGATACCCCAACGACAACATGAAGGAGCGAGGCACCGTTTTCTTACTCCAAGGCGACGTTCCCCTCGGCATGAATGGAGCATGCGTTGGCGATATCATTATGAGAGCCGGTGGCAACACCATTGACATGTGCGGTCCTGGATCTTAGATGAACGTTTCGAAACTAGTCCCAGGGCTGCTTTGAAGTCCTGTAGAAGCACATTTGCTCTAGTCCTAGCAACATGGTAGCCAGCTAGACGCAGACGGAAGTTGGTGGTCAATAAGGGGAAGTACCTGCAACAGATGCGTCTTGACTTGCCAAGATGTCTCGTTTGCTTTCAAAGAGACACACGATACGTGCCCGGGTATGTGACTTGCTCGTATGACTCAACCTGAGTAATTCGGAAGTGGACACTGTGCTGTCAATCGGTAAAGAACTCGAGCGGACTCGGAACGTCCGGGAGGAGCCCGGAGACACGGTCGAACATTGAACAGGGTCATCTACGACAAATCCAACATCTGCTGTCGTCTTGAGGGCCAAGGAAATTCCCGCCACGACTCTCCGTCAACTGGAATTTGCTGCACGGATTCTATCCCTTTGCCTAACCGTGCGCACTCGACAATACCAATTCAGATGAGAAATGTCAGCCAACTAGAATCTGCCATGGCTCTGGCGGATGCGCACAAACTCGATTACAGGAAGAACAGTTTCCCATCCCAACTTTTTAACTGCTGTGATGCCAAGTACAATGCGCAGTTGGTGCTACAAACAGGCTTTTATCGGCCAGCAAGGGAAAGGGAACTTTCTAAATTGTTAGCACAACCGGCGCCCGTACTGCGTCTCGCCGGCAACCTCGCGGACGGATGAAAACCTTGCTTTGTCTAGATACGTCGGACTGCGCGTATTCGCCAACTTTAACCTATTCGCTGCAGATGCTTGGGATATGGATGTCGCAGCTTGTCAATCAGGCAGCGCGCACAGCTTTACGGGGAACCATCGGAGGCGGGTTCCAACTCGCAGTCCGCGGGGACATCAGCGAGACGCAGCTCTAGGCTAAGCTGATATGAGCTCGTCGATCGGGATAACCTTGTTGGGGAATCTCCACGAACAATAGACTTGGGTCGTCCTGTTTGAGTATTGTACGCGACCATTTGAGTGGCTTCGTCCCCGCCGCGCGGAAAGCATGTTAGATATCCATATCCCTGTCCCAAACGCGAACCCGAGCCGGGCTAGAGGGGGTGGAGTATATAAACCACATTGCCGGTTAGATTCAACTACTGCGGGCTCGTGTAAAAATTCCAAAGTCTTTTTTGATAATTAAAAAACCGCCGTCTCAGTTCACAGTCTTTTGTGTGCGCTTTGGAACAAACAAGAGAAAAATGGCCAACGACAGCTTACCCGTGCTCGTCGTCATCGGCGGAGGCGGCATCGGACTCGCCGCGGCGCTGCGCCTCGGACGGAACCGCCACGTGCTGCTCGCGTCGCGCTCCGAATCGACAATCTCGACGGCCTCGGCGGCCCTCGAGGAGGCGGGGATCAAGTTTTCCACGCAGCAGGTCGACGTCTCGTCGTACGAATCCGTCGCCGCCATGGCGCGGACGGCCGCCGGCCTCGGCGGCGACGTGGAGACGGTGATCCTCACGTCGGCGATATCCCCGGCCATGGGCGGCGCGGAGCGCATCTTCGAGGTGGACGTCCGGGGCACGGCCAACGTCCTCGACGTCTTTGGCAAGGGCGGCGTCGTGGCGAGGGGCGGGAACGTGGTGTGCGTGGGGAGCATGGCGTCGCGCATGTTCCCGGCGCTGGCGCCGGAGCTGGAGCGGCACCTCGCGCTGGCGCCGGCGGCGGAGGTGTTGGAGAACCGGCAGCTGTGGGACCTCGCGGCCGGGGTGGGCGGTTCGGCGTACTGCATCGCCAAGCAGGCCAACGTGCTCCGCGTCCAGGCGGCGGCGGCGTCGGAGGAGTACGCGGGGAGGGGCGTGCGGGTGAACATTGTGAGCCCCGGGATGACGGAGACGAACATGCTGGAGAAGGAGATGGAGAACGACGCGACGGGCGGGATCAGGGCCATGATCGAGGCGATGCCGGTGCCGAGGGCGGGGAAGCCCGAGGAGATTGCCGAGGCGATTGAGTTTGTGACGAGGTGCGGTTTCGTCAACGGGATCGATATTCTGGTGGACGGAGGGTGTATTGCCGCCCAGCGATGGGGCCGCGGCGAGGGGAGGGATGTGCAGGATAAGGTGGACGATTTGATCGGGAGGGCGAACGGTGGGCAGTAGATTTGTACGAGGTGGTTGTGCTGCACGTATATAATGTCATGTCTTGTACTTGAGCGGTTCTGCTCTGGGCAGGTTTTGTCACGAGGAAGGCCGAGCAATATTCGGACCTACAAGGGAATACAATGTGGCGCCAAGATGTCGTCGGGAAGAGGCGTCTTTCTTATGTAAGACTCGGCCATCTACTCTAATTGCTCTTGGAGACTCGGAACCAGCTCCGTCGTTTGCTTGACTCGTGTCAGCTCACGATCGACGGACGACTGTCACGAGAATGGCATCCTTTGACGCGTCTTGCAGGACTGTTTCAAGTTTGCAGAGCAGCCAAGAAGGTCGACTTCGTCCACTGGTCGTGATTAGAATAGCCTTGACACTTTTGTCTCCGGGTTGCCCACAAGTCTGCAGTATATATATATATATTCAAATGATCGGCTGTGTTGGGCATTCCAGTCATGATCTAGGCAATGTGGTCCTTGCCAGTATCACCAGACATGCTGTCTTACTCCATTAGTCTTCCCTGCTCTTACATTGACTGCGGGAATTCGGTCTTGGTCTCTCGAGCTAACATCCAGTTTGCAATTAAAGTGGCATACTTGAATGATGCAACAATACCGTTCTTTTTGCAACTAGTTACTCATCATCAGTCTGTCAATATCTTGATCTTCCTCTATTATCATCTTCCTCGTCGTCGTCATCCTCGTTGCACTTGGTTTCAGACACATGGGGAGAAATGAAGAGAAAGAGAAAGAGAGAGATGAGGCAGGAGGTCTACCGCTAGGTACGATAAGGGCCATCCTTTTTCGAAAATTGGGGGGCCAGACGTCACTCGCATCAAATGCCAAGATACTGAGATCAAAAGTGAACGACTAAACCTCTGCGGATATATCTGCTGATGCCAAACATCAACCCGAAAGCCCCGCGAGACTGCAGCTCCCACGTCGGGGCTCCTCCGACTCTAGCTCCATAAGCCTGGCAAGTCTCGGCATCCCTAAACTTGCGGATCAATAGCTGACGGAACTTGAACGACCGCCCAGTTACATAAGAGTGACTTCCTCTATTCTGGGTTGCTGTAACACTTGACTCTTGCTTCGTATAACATGACTTCTGCTGTACATGACCGCGTGAGATAGCTTAGATATCGTAGATATCAACGGCATCCTCCAACACCTACATCGCCAACTTGGCAGCGGCTCCCAGCTTCTCTCAAGCACGCTGATCCAATGGACTCGCCTCTTTATCGTTCTTGCAATAGACATATACAGGGTACACATGCATCACACGCATATCCTCGCGACATACTCCACCCGCATTGCGCCTTGATAACGCCATCGGATAATGCATGTTCGTCTACTGCAACTCCATCCTCCAACAGTCCATCTTGTTTCCGATTCCGCTCGAGATCCCGACTTACAACGTATTTAGCCGACGCTAAGAAATAGACCCGGGACGTAGACCACCCCAACCGGGCGTGGAATCGGACATGTCTGGGTTGCAGGACATCGTCAACTGTGTCAGTGGCTGTTCTGTCTTTGGCCCTCATTTGCCCAGTCAGCAGAAGCAGGGTCATCCGCGGGGTCGTGACCAATGACCATGTTTACAATGGCCTGCAGAGGGCCTGTAGAGGGCCTGTAGACGATGATAAGCTAAACCTCACTCCAAGAGCAGACTGCATTATCGGAGTGGCAACGCGGAACCGATTCTTCGCACATCAAGAAGATCCGCAATGGCATGCTGCTCGGTGTCTATAGTCTTTCTGAGTGGCTTGGACGGTTTCTTTATATTCAGTGCAAGACGGCTCCAGATGTTTGCGGCGTGTCAACGGTCTGTACCACCATCCCCATCATGTCTCAGTTACGCGACGAGAAGGCGACCCTTGACGGTGTCAAAGATTCTGCGGCCCCCAACGTCACCGTGGATCCCCTGTTCGAGACCACAGAGAAGGTATTCATCGGCGGCCTCGACGATGATAAACCGAGCGGGGAAAGGAGGACCTCGTCCGACGACTCGGAGCCGGAGTACGACTTCAAGTCCAAAGAGTTCGCCAACATACCCGAACTCGTCCGGACGGTGGTGGGCTTCGAAGATGACCCATCCTTGCCGGTTCTGACGTTTCGTTCCCTGCTGCTTTCGGCACTGTTTTGCACCATTGGAAGCATCGTTTCTCAGCTCTCATAGTAAGACGAACCCTCCGGGCCCTCGCAGCGTGTGTTGACAAGACCAGCTTTCGTACGACGACGGCGCCATTCCCTGTCTTCTTCGTCATCCTGGCTTCTGCGCCCTTGGGAAGGTTGCTTGCGCGAGTGCTTCCGGATTGCACCGTGCGGCTCGGGCGCTTCTCCTTTTCGTTGAACCCCGGACCGTTCTCTATCAAGGAGCATGCCATCATCGGCATCGCGGCCAATGCTGGCAGCCAAGGGCAATGGGCTAGTACGTTATGCCTTGAGGCCTGTTACTTTGATATTCAGTATAGATGCTGACTCTTGCTAGCCTTTCTACCAACCAATGCAGCACTTTACTATGGCATTACTATGCACCCAGCTGTTGCCCTGTTCTTCGGCTGGGTAGGTCCGAATCCACCAGCTAACGAAAACCAGCTGATCATGGTTATAGGGTTCTTCACTTCTTGGTTTCGCCTTTGCGGCAATGGGTAAGCTCTCGAAATGTTAGCTACAAGAACCTACAGCTAAGAAAAGCAGTCCGCAAGATCCTGATTGACGATCCCGAGTTCATCTTTCCGCTGTCTCTGCAGCAGGTCACCCTCTACAGAAGCATGCAAGGCAAGAGCGAGCTTCACAGGAACAGGTCCAAGAAGCAGATGAAGGTCAGGAAGCCAACCCTCCCCTAACGGCCCCCGGACACATGTGTAAACTCACATTCGCCAACAGGTCTTTTGGTGGATCTTGCTTGGCACATTCTTGTGGCAATTCTTGCCCGAGTATCTGTTCCCTTTTGTTGCCGCACTGGCACCACTATGTTGGTTTGCCAGTCGTAACCACACCGTCAACTTTCTCGGTGCAGGTCGTGGGGGTATTGGCCTTCTCAACATCACCCTCAACTGGTCCAACATCACCTCGACTGTCATCACCTACCCTTACAGTGTTCAGGTGACTATTTTTGTCGGGTTTGTGATAACAGTAAGTCGTCCACGTCTCCATCTACACAACACCAGCTGATGATTTGAAGACTTGGATCCTCATTCCTGTCGCCTACTTTGGCAACCTCTGGGGATCACCGACGTACAACATCATGTCCAACGGTGTCTTCCAAAAGAACGGCTCTTCATACCCATTTGAGTCCTTGAGTAAGTTCCCTCCATGATTGTCTTGGCTGCGTGTCTTCAGACGCTGACTTTATCAGTTTACACGGATGATAGTGGAGTTCAGCATGTCAATGAGACGGCTTACCATGAAGTTGGCTTGGCCTATTCGGGAGCCCAGTACACGTGGGAGATCTTCATGGTAAGCTACGAAGGCTCGCCCAAATAATCTGGTCTGACGCATTCTCTCAGTGGTATGCATCGTACGTCTCGTCTTTCGTCTGGTGCGGCCTGTTCCTCGGCCCAAAGATTGCAAAGATCTGGAAGGCGAGAAAGGCCGAAGGGGAATACCACCAGGACCGACTCAGGTATGTATCAACACGGAAGAATAACGAAAGTCGTCTGACCGAACTAGTCGAATCATCCAGCAGTACCCGAGTCTCACTCTTTGGTAGGTTCTTGGACATAACATATCGGACATGCACTGATACCTTGACAGGGAATGGGGCATCCTCACGGCTCTTCCGATCGGTATTCTCCTTGTCATCGTCGCAACAAAGTCCATCTGGATGCCCACGTGGACCTACTTCGTCGCGCTAGGCTTCGGGGCTGCAGCAATGTTGCCAATGAGCCTGGTCTACGCCATGTCTGGATATTCAATCAAGGTTGGCTTCTTCAACGAGCTCATCTACGGATGTTAGTCATTGCTTCATATACCCAAACTGTCCACGCCAGCTGACACGCGCTTCCAAGACATGATCGACGCACCAGGCTCGTCGCGTCACCCACTGGGACAGCTCGCCTACCGCATCATATCTGGCAACGTCTGGTACGATGCCCGCATCGTCCTAGAAGACCAAAAGGTATAGTAGCTTCCACAATGTAACCCGGAGAATAATGCGTCTAACAGCCCCAAGATCGGCCACTACCTTCATCTGCCCCCGCGAGACGTCATCGGCATCCAGATCATCGCCAACATGCTTGCTCTCCCCATCAACTACGGCGTCATGCGCTGGGTCATCGCCTCAAAGTTCGACTACGTCAGCGGCAAGATCGCGGACCCCCAAGGGCAGTGGACCGGCCAGGAGTTCAAGAGCTACAACACCGCCGGCATCCAGTACGCCCTCGTCGGGCCCAAGAAGCTCTTCGCGTCGTCCTTTTTCAAACCGGTCCTGTACGGCTTCCCCGCGGGCGCCGTCGCCCCCTTGGTCATCTGGTTCCTGCACAAGAAGTTCCCCAAGGCGCGCTTCGACCTGTGGAACTCCACCATCTTCTTCGCCAGCGCCGCGACTTTCCACGGTAACCTCAGCACTGGCCCCTTCACCACGTTCCTCGTCGGTACCTTTTTCAACTTTTATCTGTACCGGTACAGGCGCACGTTCTGGAACAAGTGGGCCTACATCAGCGGCGCGGCTCTGGACACTGGCTTCAACGCGAACTTGTTGTTCATTTTCGTCTTCCTCGGCACGACGGGTGCGGTGATGGTGAACTGGTGGGGTAACAATGCCGAAAACATTGAGAGATGCTTTGCTCTCAAGAAGTAGCAGGTGGATGTCGAACAAAAGAGGCTTTCTCTCAGCTTTGCTTATATGAGACTGTACCATGTAGCTTCACGGTTGGTCATCTTCCTTAGGAACATGTTTCCAACCGCAGTAGACAAATCATTACCAGAATCTCAACCTAGATGATGTGAACTTCCTCGAGTCGACAGCTTCCGTCGTCGAGCTTCTCCTTTGCTTCTCCACGCATCTGGCCCTCCACAAAGCATTGTCCAACGACCTGCCATCCCTGCGGCTTCCTTCGCATGATAATTGGTGCCGAACATCCAAGTATCACAAACACCGAGTCACCTTTCTGCAGTGACCTCAGAGTTGCCGTTCCAAACAGACCCCGTTCCGTCGTAAACACGGGGTACACAACGCCAACATGTTTGTCCAAAGACGCTGTGAATGCCCTCGGGTCTTTACACTCACCGACATCTTCCACTCGAGGGAAGAAGGACTTGAACTGTTTGCCCCACGGCTTCCAGTGGTTGTTGACTTGCTTCCGGAAAAGGTTGAGATCGTTGAGATTTGCGTGATTCAGAACGGGTCCCCAGCCGCGGTCTTTGAGACTCACGACGACCGGGTCGTCAGGGCTCACGGATTCCAGCCATGGTATGTCGAGAATAGTTGTCCCTGTGCCGCAATCATATGTCGCGTCCCGATGCAGTGTTCTTATGATTGCCGTCTTCGGGTCTTCGGGTTTTTCTTTCCTTTCCGGCTGAACGGCATCCGCCAGCACACCCAGTCCTCCACTTCCCCATCCCAAGTGAGGACCAGTTCCGTCAATCACGTCGATTTGGAATCCTCTCGTCACCAAAACCTTTCCCTCCTGCTCCAGGGTGAACTCTGCTTCCTGTCCCCAGCTAGCGTCGCAGCCGGTCCCCCAAAGGTACGGATCCCACTCGGACGTCAAATCCGGCACCCAGCTGGGCACATCGAGTGTAGAGTCGGACGTTCCCGTGAGAACAATGTCAAAGGACTCGAAGCCGGTCACGAGGGCCCGCGCAAAGTCGCAAAACACCTCTCCCACATCCTTGGCATAGTCCGGTTCCACGTGCTTCGTCACGTACTCGGGAATCATCCCCATCAGACCGTACAGCCGATCTCTCACGTCGAGGGACCCGGCCAGCCTTCCGACCATCAACAGCAGGCCCAGGTCGTCTTCGTCTTTCCTCCGCTCCTCGGGCGTCTGCGCCCGTCCACGCCGGACTCTCTCCTGGTTCGCCTCGACGAGCTCGACCAGCTTCAGCACGCGCCAGACTTTCTCGCGAGCCCTCACGGCCCCGCGGATGTTCGTGGCCCGCTGCAGGAAGTTTTTGAGAGGAACCAGGCCCATGCGGAAGTTGCCAAACAGGATGGACGGGTTGAAAGGACCGAGGCACTTTTCCTGTATCACCCACACGCGGGTCCAGTACTGGGCCCCGACCACGACGTCAACGGCGTTCCTGATGACGTCCTTCTTGTCCGGGTCGGCCAGCGCTGTTTCCAGGACGTCGGACGCCGCGTTTGCGTCGGTGCACTTGACGACGCATTCGTGGAGGACAGCTACGTCGGCCACGCTGTCTTCAGGGACGGAACCGAGCCAGATGGATACGATGAGCGCCTTGCCGTAAATCATGCGCATCCGCCTGACCTGCCGGTTCCGTTCCACCACGTCCTTCTGGTTGATGCAGATGGCGTCGGCCCATATCTTCAGACCCTCGATGTAATCCTGATCCGACGACAGCACGCGCAACGCCGCTTCCAGGTTCGGCCCGACAAGCACAACCTGCCCGTCCATGATGATGGGCACCTTCTTGCTCTGGTCCCCCCAGGCGTAGCTGAGAGCTCCGTAGTCGCCCCACGCGAAACGGTGGTATCGCCGATGCGAGCGCGGGCGCTCGGCGGGCGAGTGCGCCCTCTCCGGGCTGAAGGAGCGATAGCGCTCGTTGGAGAAGCGGCGCCACCCTTCGTCGCTGTTGCGCCGGGACAACGGTCTTATCCGCGCGCGGGACTCGAAGTCGCGGTAGTACGGCAGGTGCGCGTCAAGGGAGACGTGCTGCAGGGTGCAGTGGACGAGGCCGTGCCATTCCGGCGGCTCGTCGCGGAGTTTGGCGAGCGGGGGCAGTTCGAGGGCCTGCAGGGTGAGGACGCGGATCTCGTTGCGACTCTCGTCGAGGGGTTGGTAGGGGAAGTCGGCAGCCTGCGTGGGCGTTTGCGATGCCATGACCGTTTGGAGACTCTGTCTGTTCCGTCGCGGTGTGTGTTTGATGACGACTTGTTACCGAGAGAGTGGGCATCCCCCACGCTGTATGTAGTTCTTTGCGTTCGACCGCAGCCCATGAGGCATTTAGGCTTGGCGCAAGTCACACGACGATCCAACGGAGGTCTGGATCGTGCCAGGGTTGTGGGCACAGCCACTAACTGGATGGGATCGAGCATCGTCTTCATTGGCTCCGGGGTATCAGGATGCAAGCTGCGAGTCAACCACCAAAGTCCATTCCCGCTTTTGTTTTTACACTTCCGTCACTTGTGTGTCCTGTGTGCGTGTGTAAGTGACGGGCTGGTGACTGGGGCTGTTGCAGCCTTATCGATCGTCCTTCCGCAGATTGACGTACCTTTTATCGATGTGAGAGCTCTTCTTTGACTTATGTAGAGCTTGGCCAAGTGGCATCCTTGACGAAGGTTGGAGGACTTGTGGTTTCGATACAAGTACTCAGGCTGGAGACTGGGCTATCGGACCGAAGCGAATCCGGCCGGACTCCGTGATGTGGGGCCGTTCGGAGAGTGGTCCGGGCCACCACAGTCACGATCCATCGGCTCCATCCCGAGAAATAGACACGGAGAGAGTGACTGGCATGTAAACAGTTTCGCTGCTTGAACCTGGGCCGGGCTTCCCTCTCACAATCCTTTGTGGGCTAGGGAGATCCAAGTCTAAATAGCCAAGGGTTCATGGTCGTTAGGCGCCCAGCATGCATACGGGCGCTTAGCCACTGCTGCCATGTCGTTATTCCTACCAACAGCCCCTGCAGGTGCCGGGCCGTTGCATCTCAACCAACACAAGTGTACGATGTATGGAGCCGAAGTCTGCCTTTCCATTCGCCTTCGTTCTCGGACCATGCTCGAGTGGCATGATACCCGTCGCTTCCGGGTGCAAGCCATGCTTCGCCCTCGGCGCTGCCCCAGGCAAAGAGCATCATGACGGCACAGCCCAGCTCTGATTGGTTTCTTGATATGCTCCCCATGGTATCTCGCCTCGAAGATCGCCTGTGGTTGTGCAGTACGAAAGCAGCCGTCTCCCACGTTCTTCGTCTGCAAGGGAAACACATCATACACGTCGTGGAGGTCGTCTGCTTCATTTCGTCCATAACATCGAGTCTTTCCAGCAATTCCAAATACTTCGACATTAGAGATGGACGAACACCGTCCCGTCCGCCTTTTATCTCTAGGTGGGTCAGCCGTTGCAGCAATCCGTTCCAGCTACGAAGCTCATGCGTAACTAGATGGCGGCGGTATCAGGGGGATCTCATCCATCCTCGTTCTCAAGGAGATAATGCGCCAGATCAATGTCGACCGCAAAACCAAAGACCATCTACAGCCATGGCAAGTCTTCGATCTGATAGGCGGAACCAGCACTGGCGGTATTATCGCCCTCATGCTAGGCTCCCTCCAAATGTCGGTGGATGAGTGCTACGATGTCTACATGCAGTTAGCCACGACGATATTCAAGCCAAAGCGATGGCGTTGCGACGTATTCAACCGCACCCTCGACGCCCTCTCCGCCAACGAGCGCTACGATTCTGCCAAAATGGAAGAACTCGTAAAACAGATCATCAAAGAGCGGACAGGCTCACGCAACACAATGCTCCAGGACACCGCACGAGCTTCCCGTTGCAAAGTGTAAGAAACCCTCCACCAACTGACAATCGCGTCGACTAACACCACACCAGATTTGTAACAACAGTCCGCGCGGCAGATGAACAGCTCATCCTCTTACGCACCTATCAAAACACCGCCCGAGCAGATCCGTATTCTTCCACTTTCGAAATGTGGGAGGCCCTCCGCGCGACGTCCGCTGCCAGCACATATTTCAAGCCTCATCGCCAAGGGACAGTTCGATACCTCGACGGCGCATTCAAGAGCAACAACCCCATCTTCGAGGTCCACCACGAGGCATCCGACCTCTGGCCCGAACGCGAGGTGTGCATGGTCAGCATCGGCACGGGAACGAAACCGAACACCCCGCTGGGCGGACACGTCGTCCAGCTCGCGCGGTCCATGACGAAACTAGCCACGGCAACGGAGGGATCGTGGGTGAGGTTCCACCGAACGCACAAAGTGCTGGCGGAGCAGAACCGACTGTTCCGTTTTAGCGCCCCAGGGGTGGGCATCGTCGACCTGGGTGATTCCAAGAAACTCGGGGATGTGGCGATGAGAACGGAAGGGTACCTCCAAGAAACGAGCACGGCGAGAGATGTTGCGGCGTGCTCGGAGGAAATGTCCAAAATTGAGACGAAGGAGTATACAACAGTATTGAAGCTCAGTAATAATGAGCAAGGTTGGTCACAAACTGGCCTCTTCGTTCGCTACCTAACTAACTGGCTCTGCAGATTGCTTGAAGCTGCTATCGTATGCAGGAGGGCCCTACGAGAGTCACATGCTCGGTATCGAAAAGCCTGTCTCGGGGACTTGTCAATGGCTCTTAGGACACGATGGCTTCACCAACTGGTTGAAAAATCCCTCTTCGGCGCTCCTTTGGTTGATGGCGAATCCTGGCTGCGGCAAGACCGTTCTCTCAAGTTTCCTCGTCGACGTGTTGTCGAGGAAGAGCCACAAAGCGACCGTCTGCCATTTTTTCTTCAAGGCCGGCGAAGATAGTCGACAAAATTCCAGTCAGGCCCTTTGTGCGATCTTACACCAAGTTTTCAAATCTCATCCTCAGTCGATCAAGAACGCCATGGATGCGTTCTCGGTCAATGATTCCGGCCTTTTCACGCTGAATATCGAGACTCTGTGGGACATCCTCTGCAAGGCCGCGGACTCCCTCCCTACAAGAGAAATCATATGTGTCGTGGACGCTCTAGATGAGTGTGGAGAAGCCTCGAGGAACCGATTCATTGATCTTCTCGTCAAAACCTATCCTCAGATGGTTGGAAGTCGCAAGATTTTTGGAAAGTTGAAAATCATAGTCACAAGTCGACCGTGGCCGGCGATCGAAAGCCGTTTCCGGTACCTCAGTTGCATCCGCCTGCGAGGTGAGAACGAGTCAGCTTTCCTCTCACAAGACATCGAAAGAATGGTCAAAGCAAAGATCAACAAACTCAAAAACGCAGATGTCCTCACACCTGAAGCTTCTGCCACGCTCGAAACCACGCTATCTCAAAAGGCGGACGGCACGTTTCTGTGGGCAGCATTGGTTCTCGAAAATATTTCCCGTCTCCCGTCCCGGAAGTTAAGCACCATTAAAAGCTCCCTTGCAGTTATCCCCGACGACCTGGGCCATCTCTACCAGACAGCCCTCTCGAGCTTTGAAAGCCCGACGGCCTCTGCCAAGGTACTCCAGGTAATACTAGCTGCTACTCGCCCGCTCAAGTTGGACGAGATCAACATGGCTATGAGCATCGAACCCCGGCACCAGAAAGTGGAAGATGTTCTGGCCGACGCCGAGCCAGATATTGAGTACACCGTAAAGAGGCTCGGAGGTTTCTTCGTGAGGATCATGAACTCGACGGTGTATCTGGTGCACCAAACCGCTAGAGACTTCTTGTTGGAGACAGCAACCACAACCTCGACTGCCTGGCAACGAACTTTCAACCTTTCAGAATGCCACTCGGTGCTGGCACAATCCACCGTGGACTTTCTACTATTGGATGGATGGCCTGAAAGAGGTACAGTCGAAAACGAAGAAGACGAACTCCAAAGATCGAATCAAAATCTTCTCAAAGCGTTGCAACCCGTCGCGGCAGGCTTTTACGCTTACGCGGCTCGGAACTGGGCATACCATGCCGAAAAACAAGGACCGAAGTTCGAAAGCGACCTTGTCCTGCGAAAAAAGATTGCGCTCCTGTGTAAACTTGCCAATCCAATCTTCTGGACGTGGTGGTACTTCGTAAGGTGGGTAAGATACTACAGGGGCCACACGATGTCAAGCATGTCGGGTCTGGCAAGTCGAGATGAACATCCGCTACATTTTGCCGCCGGTCACGGATATGTTGCCATGATGAGGGGCCTGATTGATTCAAGTTCGGTATCAGTTACCTCAAGGAACCATAGAGGTTTAGACTCTCTTGTCATGGCCTCGGCCGAAGGTCAAGTCCAGGCGGTAGAATGGTTGTTGGCCAACTTTGACCACTCACAAATCCAATTGGGACCTGCTTTGCAGTGTGCTGGATCTGTAGAAGTTGCAAGAAGGCTGGTCGACTCCGGCATCGACTTGAAGCAGACGTACACTTGTGTTTGGGGGGCAGACCGAGTCTTCGAAACAAGTGTACTCGACGCAGCGGTATTCAAGCCTGAAATCTTGAAGATGCTGTTAAGTCGTGGCGCGGGCGGCTACGAGATGGCCATGCTCACAGCTGCAGAAAGCAGTAGGTGCGATTCGTTTCGAGTGCTCATGAGCTCTGACGGGGGAGAGAACAAGGAAGAACTGCGTCGTATTCGCATGGCTGCCCTCAGAGTTGCGAGTGAAGCAGGCAGAGTTCCGATCAGGAGGATTCTCCTGGATGCTGGCGTCGAGGAACCAGAAGGAACCGACTTGTCTAAAGGTCTCGTCATGGCTGCAAGCTACGGCTTTAGTACAGAGGACTTGGCAGCACTCATGAAGGATGGTGCTAGGGATGACAACGGCGACGCACTGCTATGGCGAGCGGCTTTCGGAGAGGCGGAAGGTGTCGGAACGCTGCTAACCATGCTTGAATATCCCTTGGACATTCTTAACCAGGCTCTTTTGCGGTTCTTTGATACGAACCTCAGCGCAGATACGAGGGGCTACATGCTGAAGACCATCGAGTCTGCCCTATCATCGGGCAATCGAAGACTCTCGAAGGGATTCGCCATCAAATTCATGATTGGCCAAAGTCCAGACAAGAACGAGGCCTTCTTGTCTCTCATGATGACGAAGAATGCGCGACTGCCAACGGCGAAGTATCATCAAGCGGTCTGCTTTGCAATCGCCGTGGACGAGCGAATCGCCCTCTATCTTTTCAAGAATCGCGATGCGCTAATCGAGACGGCCGAGAAAGTATCAGACAGCGAATATCTCCTTTTGGCATGTCTGTGGGGGAGAGTGGCCTTTATGAGACATTTACTGAGCAAAGACGTTCCTAGACATGGGCAGAAAATAGCCAGAGAACGGTTGCTTGGAGCCGCGACGATATCAGGCAGCGTCGAGGCGTTGAACCTGCTGCTTCAGGAGCATATTGAGGAAGGGCGGGGCCAAAGTGCCGAGGATGACATGGGTGAGGAAGCTGCGATGCAATGGTCGGTTGTAGAAAGGGTGCTGGGTGTCGAATGCGCTTCCATGTGTGCACTAGACTTGGCAGCCAAGCTTGGGTTCCACGATATGAGGAGGAGGATGATGGCGGCGAAAGCTGAGTCATGAACTGTCGCTGACAATAGAACGATGATTGAATGTCTTTGTATTGATCGAAGGGAGCTGCATGATATCTGTCGTGTTCGATTGTTTGCTTCGGCACCCGATGCGTTGGTTAAGCCTGGAGACCTGATTGGATCGATACGCCTTTGACGTCTAGCCCTACGAGGGCCATTACCGATGCGGACATGGTAGGGCAGATGGAAAGGCGTTGGGTCATCTGTTGTATACTACCTTTTCCTAAGCAACAACAAGGCTTCGTGGTGCATACTTACTCAAGACAGTCAGAAAGACATCAAATCTGGAGCACAACTGATTGCCCAGTGAGTAATGAGTGAGGTCGTCCGGGGTTTGAAGAAGAGGAATCAAGGAAGGAGGCCGAGCTCCGCGGTACCTCCGTATAGGCCGACAATAAACCGCCGAGAGCCGTTGAGGAAAGATTAGTGGGGCCGATTACAACAGATCGGGAGGGGCCACCCGCAGCTTACCTCCCAAGGTACAGGCCCGGTAGTCTTCCAAGTCCTCTAAAATAGCCAGGGCACGTCATCCACAGTACCTCCGGTGCCCTAGCAATTACGCACAGGAAGCAGGTACCGGGCAATGTGCAGAAGGACGTCTCTCTCGCGTCATCGATACCCTGAGCCCCTGACAAATCAACAGAGGAAATTACTGGCAAACCCCATTAATGATTAAGCCTTGCGAGCGACTTCTCATAGCAATACTCTGCCCGCCTGCCACCATTGCAGAGAGAGACGCGCCCTTTGCCTGCCCAACCACAAGTACCACTCAGCCTCCGAGCACTTTCCCCTCCCCCTCAATACTACCTATTTAGTCCCATTTCCTCCCGCGTCACCGCTGGACTGCCCCTCTTTCTATACCACATGTCTTTCAGACTCTTCCGTCCTGTTCAACGCATCGCGAAAACCTCTCTTCCTTCAACTTATAGATCTTTCCACGCATCTTTGCCCAATATGGTTGTCCACAACGTCCACAAGTAAGCCTCAGAAGCCTTCTTCCTCCGGCTGTAGCTTTACTAGACGCAACTGCTGGGGCTCCGAGCTGAAAGCCTCGTCACTTGGTTGCACGCAATACTGACAGATTTCCTTCGCACAGCAAGGAGGAGTTCGACGAGGCCATCAAGAAGGACGTTGTCATTGTCGACGCCTTCGCTACTTGGTGCGGTCCCTGCAAGGCCATTGCTCCAATCCTGGTCAAGTGAGTTGGCATACTCTTGTTCCCTACTCCCAGAGGCACCCAAAGATGCGCCCGGTGACTCCTTGGGCGCGACATGAGCTGACATGTACTTCCCTCGCAGCCTCTCCAACGACGAGAAGAACGACAAGCTGCACTTCATCAAGATCGATGTCGACGAGGTCCCCGACCTCAGCCAGGAGCTCGGCATCCGTGCCATGCCCACATTCCTGATCTTCAAGAACGGCGTGAAGGTCCAGGAGATCGTCGGTGCCAACCCTCCTGCCCTCACCCAGGCTATCGCCAAGTTTGCCGAGGCTCTCAAAGCCGAGAAGGCCGAGTCCGAGTCTGCCTAAATCGAAGTTTTTCAAAGTTTAAAAGGGGGGAAATACAAAGGCCAGTTGGATGGAAGCCCGGAATGGCGTCACCCGGCACTAGATACCACGTTTAAATACCTAAGACCTTGAACAACCTTACACTGACCCTACATCGCATGTCGCACTGACCTATGGCATGGCGATTGGTAACCTTGATTCGACCACACTTGGATGCTGCTTCAGATAAGATCAGTTGCAGCTGGAAAATATGGCATACGACGAGCGTCGACGCTGGTATGCAAAACAAACATTGGTTGAGTTTGGAATTCAATCACGGGTAAAGCCAGTCAAAATGACATCTCGTTTTTCAGCTACGATACTGCGCTCCCACATTTATAACCTGGAGGATGTCATCGACCAAATGAAATCGGTTAGGCTCGTTGTGGCTGAGAGCGAGTTTCTGCATCCTAGTGGCCAGTAGCTGAGCTTACCCAGTGACCTCAGCTGGCTTTTCCAATTCCAAGACAACACTAAGAACGCCCTCCATCGACAGGGACTCGCTTACATATTCAGAATATGTCACTGTAAGGCGTTGACAGTCGCCTGATATAAAGGAAATGCCAGCCATACGCGACGGATCTCGCGGCCGATTCCGCAGTGGCCGGGATTAGTCGAGTTGGCATAAAGCGGTCCCAAGTCGTTGGGACCAAGCCCCCGCGCCGGTTTGGCCCCGGTACCGCGGGTCCTGGCTTGCCCGCGGGAAGAGGAAGCGTCCCAGCCTCACCGACCCGATAAATATGGTGCCATTGTCTATGCGGCAGATCAGGCAAAGGCGCTCGTAGCTCTCGGGAAATGCATTGACAGACGAGCGGGAGAAGAGTGATTGGGTAACATTTCACGGCCTAGATCCATTGCGAGTACTAGGGAGCCAAACAGTCCACCAGGGTCTCTCTGCTGCCAACTTGACTCAACCACGAGTTTATAAGTTATCCTCCTCCTCTCAGAGAAGCGATTGGTATCCAGACTCAAATCATTCATTTCTCCATTTTACTCGGAGAAGACAACATGACCAACCACATTGTTGTACTCGGGTAAGTTTCCTAAGCATCATGTGTCTTCATTTACTAACCAACCTAGCGCTGGCGTGTCTGGGCTGACCGCAGCCCTGCTCCTTTCCAAGAGCAAGGCCAATTCCATCACTGTGATTGCGAAACACATGCCCGGTGACTATGACATTGAGTATACCTCACCATGGGCTGGTGCCAATGTCTTGCCGTGAGTGTCACTACTCGACTCGTCCTGTAGCCATGACTGACACCCCGTAGCATGGCCCCAGCTTCGGAGAGTAGGTGGGAGAGGAGAACATGGCCCGAGATGAAGCGCCTGGCTGCTGAGGTGCCAGAAGCCGGCATCCACTTCCAAAGTGTGTACCCAAGAAACCATGAAATATCCAATCTAACCCCCAATAGAGAGCATCGTCTACCGCCGCAAAAAGGACATTGAAGCTGGCGGCAACCCCTATGACGCCCTCTACTCTCCGGACCCGTGGTACCGCGACCTGATGCCCGACTACCGCGAGCTCCGCCAGGACGAGCTCCCCGCCAACGCGCACTCGGGCTGCGAGTTCACGTCGGTGTGCATGAACACGGCGCTCTACCTCCCATACCTCGTGGGCCAGTGCCGCAAGAACGGCGTTGTCTTCAAGCGCGGCGTCATCGCCCACATCCACGAACTCAAGAGCCTGCACCACACGGGGAAGCCCGCCGACATCATCGTCAACTCCTCGGGCCTGCTGGCGTGCAAACTTGGCGGCGTCGAGGACAAGACCGTACGGCCCGCTAGAGGACAGGTCGTCGTCGTCCGCAACGAAATCGAGCCAATGGCCACCATTTCCGGCACCGACGACGGGCCGACAGAGGTGTGCTACATGATGACGCGCGCCGGCGGCGGTGGAACGATCCTGGGCGGCACGTACGACAAGGATAACTGGGACCCCAACCCGGACCCGAACATTGCGATCCGCATCATGAAGCGCTGCGTCGAGCTCAGTCCCGCGCTGACTGGAGGCAAGGGCATCGAGGCGCTGAGCATCATCCGCCACGGTGTGGGATTGAGGCCGTACCGCGAGGGTGGTCTCAGGCTAGAAGTTGACAAGAAGACGCTTGACGATGGTACTCCTATTGTTCATCACTATGGCCATGCCGGATGGGGTTACCAGGGGTCCTATGGAACTGCTGAGGGTGTGGTTGAGTTGGTGAACGAGCTGAGGGCAGAGAAGGGAGAGAGCTTGGCGAATGAGCCAAAGCTCTTTTCCTGGGATAGGCCAAGCAAGTTGTAATCTTTCTGATGTTATGAACATTGATTAGTATGAAGTCTCTTGGATAGACAGCAATAGAAGAAGTGCGGCAGAAACCTAGAAGGTCAATTGGCACCTTCTTCATCAATCCGAGACAGTGTGCCTTAGGCCATATGAAAACCTGGCACAGTGCTGGGTACCTGCAGTTCGCGACAGCTTTCAGAAGCCCCCCCTCCATCACCAAGCTTCAACCAAGAATTCCTAGAAGTCGCACAATGGCAGAACTGACACCCCCGATTCACATACAAGCAACACGCTTTGTCTTTGATGTCGCCAATGGCCGTCATGCGTTCTCAAAGGCCATCCCACCCGTCCTTTTGGCCCTCGACGCCTTCCTCTGTGGGCTGGTCATCTGGAAAGTCCCTTGTCAGCTTCACCCACCACCGAGCGAAGCTCTCCAAAGCTGACCTTGGGCCATTTAGACACCGAGATCGATTGGGTAGCGTACATGGAACAGGTCGCGCAGTTCGTCGCGGGCGAGCGCGACTACACCAAGATCAAGGGCGGCACCGGCCCCCTCGTCTATCCGGCCGCCCACGTCTACACCTACACGGGCCTCTACTACCTCACCGACGAGGGAAAGAACATACTTTTGGCGCAGCAGCTGTTCGCCATTCTCTACCTTGCGACTCTTGCCGTGGTCATGGCATGCTACTGGAAGGCCAAGGTATACGGTCCCCCAGAAACCAAGTGAAGTCCGAGCTAACGCTTACCTCTGCAGGTCCCGCCCTACATCTTCCCCCTTTTGATCCTCTCCAAGCGCCTTCACAGTGTCTTCGTCCTCCGATGCTTCAACGACTGCTTCGCGACGCTCTTTCTCTGGCTCGCCATCTACCTCTTCCAAAACCGTTTCTGGACGGCCGGCGCAATACTATACAGTTGGGGTCTTGGCATCAAAATGTCGCTGCTGCTGGTGCTCCCGGCAGTTGGCATCATTCTCTTCCTCGGTCGCGGATTCACGGGCGCGCTCCGAATGGCATGGCTTATGGCCCAGGTACAAATCGTCATCGGCGTTCCCTTCTTCACCAACAATGCACAGGGCTACCTCGGCCGCGCATTCGAGCTTTCGCGGCAGTTCTTCTTCAAGTGGACGGTCAATTGGCGCTTCGTTGGCGAGGAGACGTTCCTCAGCAAACCCTTTTCTATTGCACTCCTGGGCCTACACGTCGCGGCTCTCCTCCTCTTCATCGCAACCCGCTGGCTCAATCCCGCGCAGCGTCCGCTCTCGTCTCTCGTACCCGCCTTGCTCCGGGGCAAGTCTCCGTTTGCGCAGCTGGAGGAGATGCAGGTGGCCAGCCGCGTGACGCCCCGCTACATTCTCACGACAGTGCTCTCGGCGAACGTCTTGGGCCTGCTCTTCGCCAGGTCTCTGCATTACCAGTTCTACGCCTATCTAGCCTGGTCAACGCCCTATCTCCTCTGGCGCAGCGGCCTCCCCGCCTATCTGGTCTATCCGTTGTGGGCGGCGCAGGAGTGGGCGTGGAATGTGTACCCCAGCACAAACGCGAGTTCGCAAGTCGTGGTCGGTGTGATGGCGGTGACGGTGGTGGCCGCGTGGTTTGCCGGGGCGGACGAGGGCACCCCGGAGGAGAAGATCGAGTCGAAGAAGCAGTAATGTGGATATCGTTAGTCGTTAGGTCGCTCTTGAATCAGTATTCGTCCTCGGAATCGGACGGCGGCATTTTGCCCACGTTGGAATCGCTCTCGTCGTCCTCGTCATCGTATCTGCTCTTTGCAAACTCCTTTGGCCTGGGAATAAGTAGTCAGCACGGGTGACCCCAAATGCATGTGCCAGGGCTCGCGGCGCACCAGTACGATTGTTTGCGCCACGCCTTCTCGTCGCGCACAACGTTGATAATCTCGCCCATGACCCTACCATCCGGCTCGTCATACCTCTCCGCCAGAACGTAGCCCCCTCTCTTGATCCAGATGGTGTTGCGGAAGCGCTGCGCCAGCTCGAGCACGAGGTCCTTCTTGTTGGGCAGCTCGCACAAGTAGAGGTTGTTGCCCTCGGCCTTGATGACACGAACGATGGACTGGTTCTTCTCGAGGGCGTCGGGAGGGGTCAGGGTTTCCTCGGCGGCGGCCTGGGCGGTGCGTTTAGGACGTCCCATGGTTACGGCGGTCAGATTACGCGGGCTTGGAGGTCTGGAGGGGTTCGGAATGAAGTTCGCGATGGTCTTGAGTTTGGGCCGTATTATTTCGCTCTTTTTCCTTCCAGCGTCAATGTCAATAGTGGGGTAATTTTCTTTCTCTATTTTTTCCCCTTGGAAACGCGGGGCAGAGAGAGGAGGACCCTGCTGGCCTGGTATAGCCTATGGGCACCCGGGTACTTGTACCCGGAACATGTCCAGCCTCTGGCACGCCTAGGCCAGATTTTGATAGAGGACGGGAGGGTGCCGAAGTACCTTACTTGTCGCGCACGTGGGGGCAGCTGTACCTGGTAAAATCCAGGGCGTTTTCAGTGGGCAAAGCCAGATCTTGGTGCTGAACGTGGCACTAAGGCAACCAAGGGTCCTCCTCGTGGACTCGATACGGGGGCGCTGATGTCGTCACTGGGCGAAAGTTTGAGATTCCGTTTTTAGTCCGTTGGTTTCGCTGCGTTGACTCGACTGGTTGGGATTATGAGAATGAGATATAGCTGCTGGCCGAGACTATAGCCGAAGGTATTATCCGTACCGTATTCAATTAACAGTATACTGCACCTGAAGTAGGAAGAAATCGATAATGCTCATCTCATCCAAAGTTTGCTGCATCTACATATCCATACGCCTTGGCTTCCATTTGAGCTATATACATAAAGCCGCATCAAGCTTGTCTCTTCAACAGCCACCTGCCCCACCAACCTTCTCTCACTCTCATTCAACTTCACCTCTTCAACTACTCCCACCGTTTCTCACTCCTTCGCTCATTCACACTTACCCCTACTCACTCACCACCCTACACCGCCGCAATCATGGGCTCCCAATCAACCGACACGCCGGCGCTGGCGACGAACCCAAAGTTCATCTTCTTCACCGACTTTGACGGCACCATCACGCTCGAGGACTCCAACGACTTCCTGACGGACAATATCGGCTTCGGCTACGAGAAGCGCCGCGACGGCAACGTCCTCGTGCTCGAGGGCAAGAAGCACTTCCGCGACGCCTTCCGCGAGATGATGGACAGCGTCTCGCTGCCGTTCGACGAGTGCATCGAGTACCTCAAGAAGAACGTCAAGCTCGACCCCGTCTTCAAGGAATTCTACCTCTGGACAAAGGAGAACAACATCCCCGTCGTCATCATCTCCGGCGGCATGCGCCCCATCATCCGCGCCCTGCTGGTGCAGTGGCTCGGCGAGGAGGAGGTCGAGCGCATCCAGATTGTGAGCAACCAGGTCGCGCCGCGCGAGGGGAAGAGTATCAACGACGAGGGCGGGTGGCAGATTGTGTACCACGACGACAGGTATGTTTCGTGCACTTCATGACAGAACTTCTGGATGTTTGGTGCTAACGGGGAGGTAGCATCCACGGCCACGACAAGTCTATCGAGCTGCGCAAGTACTCGTCGCTGCCCGACCGCCCCGTCATGTTCTACGCCGGCGACGGCGTGTCGGATCTGTCCGCCGCGCGTGAGACGGATCTCCTCTTCGCCAAGCGCGGCAAGGACCTCGTCTCGTGGTGCGAGAGGGAAAACGTCTCCTTTGTCACGTTCAACGACTTTTCTGACATTCTCGACACGGTCAAGCAAATTGTTGAGGGTAAAGTGAGCGTCAAGGACGCCGCCAGAGGACGCATTCACAACTAGATATGCAATTTAGAGCAGATTTGAAGAGGTATGGCATAGAGACGTGACGATATATGGGCTTGGGCATTTCACGGTAGATATAGACATGGGCCTTGGATAGGCGATGCAGGCGTTGATTCTACTCTTGTTCTGCTTCACACTCATGCCGTCTATTCATATGCCAACATTGCTCATGTCTACTACTAACCTTCTATCCTATGTGAGCATTCTGCCAAGCATAGCACCCAACTCCAACCAAGAACAAGACCCAGTTTTCGCCCTCGCTCTACATCCCAAACAAGACATTCCGCTCCGGGCCAAAGGCGGCTCTGCAACTGTTCCGACTTCACGTCCTCTACACCACGACACGAAAACTCTCCCAAGAGGTCACTACTCGGTCCGCTTCGGCGAGTGCGGTATGCAGAACCAGCACACTAGCATGGCCGCGAACAACCCAATCGCAATGGGATGCAGCACCCAGGGCCCGGTAGCCTGCGCCAGTAAGCCCGTCGTGAAGGGCGCCACCGCACCCCCCGAACTGCCAAACGCGGTGATGACGCCCATGCCGCTGACCCTCTCGTCCCTCGTCATGCGCTTGATGAACACCGATATGGCGCTGGGGTAAACGGGACCCAGCAGCAGGCCGACAATGACGACCGACACCGCGGGGCCGACGACGTTGGGGACCCACCACACGAGCACCTGGAACACGGCGGCGCCGACCGTGGCGCCGAACACGAAGCGCTTCTCGCCGACGCGGTGCGCCGCGTGCGACAGGAAGAACCGGCCCAGCGTGATGCCCGCCCAGAACCCGGCCGTGACGTAACCCACGGCATCCGGGTTGCCATTGCGGTCGGTGATGAGGAAGGAAATGACCCAGCCCGAGATGGAAACCTCGGCGCCCTGGTAGGCGAAGATGAAGGCGGCGCCGAGGAGCACAAGGCGGATTTTCAGGGCGGAGAACATGCTCAGCAGTTGGGTGCGGCTGTCCCCATCTGCCGCGAGTTGCTGCTGCTGCTGCGACGGCGGCAGGTCGCGCTCGTAGTGCCAAAAAGACCAGGTGGCGAAGACGGCGTTGAAGATTCCGGTGCCCAGGGTGATGAAGTAGTACACGCTCCAGCGGGTGCCTGCGGCGGTTACCAGAGCGGTGGCCATCAATGGACCGATGGTGCCGCCGATGCCGTAGGACCCGTGGAGGAAACCGAGGGCGGTGGTGGCTTGGCGCAGGGAGCCGCAAAAGACGTTGGAGACGGCGAGGTTGTGGGACATGGAGAACCCGACCATGAAGAAGGATACGACGATGAGTGGGAATGGTGCCTGCGCGACAACGGGGACGTAGGCGAGGCAGACGATGGTCTGGGAGAGCAGGAGGAGGCGGGCGCGGCCGAGTTTGGCGCGGAGGGTTTCGAGAAAGACGGCACCCGTGATGAAGCCCAGCGCGTTGCCGATGAAGATGAGGGATACGATGGCATAGCCTATGTTGTAGTGCCTGGAGACGATTAGCAAGGTGTTGGAGAGGTGGCTTTGGGCTAGTTTACTTCTCCATGTAGGGGATGAGGGCTCCTGGGGCTCCATCGTTGAGGCCATTATTGAAGCCAAGTAGGCATGCTGCTGCTAGGCGGAAGCGGTTCATGTGAGGGTCTGAGATGCTTTGGAGAGCGTCTGTGACGACGGGCGTTGATGGGCGGCTCATTTCCAGGTCGTTATCGTGGTTCTTTGGACGAGATGGCGAGGCCGGTGGTGACTGTGCGCCTGTGTCTTTGATGCCCCTACCGCTACCATTGCCGGCATTTGTGTTGATGCGTTGCAACTCGATTGAGGCTTCATTGTGAGATGCGCCGTGGTGCGTTCGCGGCAGAGCTTTCGCTGGTGTGGTGGGTAGATGATCGTGGTCGGTTCTGCCAGATTCAACCTTAGCAAGGGTTTTGAACATGGAAGCATCCATCGTGCCTTTTTATACCAGGCTTTTCTTTTCTCCCAGGTGGAAAAGTGTCAAACGATGATTTATGTCGGAAGCTTTGAGAAGGAGACATCGAGTGTTGAGAACGGACACACAGCTGCCTTTATACTTACTCCTGCCAGAAAGGCCAGAAAGGGAATTTTTTTTACGACTATTACGTTCGTTGCGTGTCAGTCACGACGGTCATGGAGCCCCACGATCTGGTCCGCGGCAAATGACCATCGTGACTGCGTGATAAGCAGCTTCGCACTGTCCCCAGCTTACGGGGCGAGGGAACCAATGGCAGGATTCACTGCCGACGTCCACGTGGAGAAGACGATTAAAGTATTCCTGCCAGAAAATGTGTACAGTAGAGCAAGGTCCTAATCGGCATGCGGTTGAATGATGTGCTGCTTTTGGAATAAGTTCTCGCGATGGCTAGGGAGAGGGCCACATGCGGGGCGGTCCAGAACAGTACAGAATTGCAGACAGAGATTCGTCAAGGATGCGCAGATCTCCGCTGGCAGGGTGGCCAAAATCGGTTTATTTTGGTATCGCAGTATTTGATTCATCAATCAGCGTTGGGCCGATGAGCACTAACTTCGTGCATGCTGGCTGCAGTGCAGGTTGGGCAGGGTGACGTCCGTGGCATGGCGGAGCACACTGAGACGGCCACGGAATATGAATCACGGCCAAGTGGAGACTTTGCCGGATGAGTAGCAACGGCCTGCCGACCAGTCGGTACGAATGTCCGCCGTATGCAGTTCAACCGGACCTGTATCTCTAGGCTGATTGGTTGCCTCTTTCCTTCCTTGGCTTCATGTTCTTTACTGGTTGTGTCAGGATGACGTCTCCCATTCCCGCCCTTTCTATCGTCTTCGTCAACTTCTGCTGTAACTAATTGGTCTCTGCCATCATTCTTCAACTTTAACAGCAACGCACGGAAATCTTGTCTTACGTTCTTTGATGATTGAACCTTCAAAGCAACTACGGTGGTTTCAACAGCGGTTGAGTTATGCTATCATTTCGATAGACATTCAGCTTGGGTCTCAGTCCACCAAGTTAATGCCCTCACGTGGTTGACAATGAGATGGGCAGCTTACCTAAGACTGTCCCGTGTGTCTTAAGTAAGCTGCCCATCTCGGCACACGGTCCAGCTCCGAGAGCTACGTACCTCAACCCGGTACCGGCTCTCCCAGTCAGACAGGCGGTGAGCTGTTTTCTTCCATGGCGAGCTGTCCTCCGGCAGAAACCACCACCGGGCCACCGCACCGCACCGCATCGTGACCTTCCTTTTGCTTCCTCTTTTCTCTCCGTCCCGTCCGCCGGCCTCCCCGTCCACCTCGGCCCCGACCGCACCTACCTCCGTCGTCCGTCAATTGGCAATTGGCAAGCTCGACGAACCTCCTCACATTGGGCATAGGAAGATGCACTCCATCGCCCGCCCGGCGTCGCGCCTGGTCCCCTACCGCGCTCGGATCGTCCTGCACCCCAAGGCAAGCCTCACACGATGGCCCGTCGCAGCCTTCCGCTCGCCATGTAGCACGCCCGCTCCCGCGCGGTTGTACTCGTCCCTGCCGCCGTTCCCTCCACCTCCTCCTCTGCCGAGCTCTTCAGCATCCAAGGAAGAGGTCTCCCGAGCTTCTCCTACTTCCGAGGCATCGTCATCCCCGAACACAGAACCGAGCTCGTCCTCGACCTCAACAAGCCCCGGTTCCAACCCCAGCTCCAGCTCTAGCTCCGCAACCTCCTCCGAAGGGCCTCCCGACTCAACCACCAACACCTCGTCCACCTCTCCCGACTCCGCCCAGAAACCCCACGACCCCCTCCCCGAAGTCGCCTCCAAAATCTACACCGCCCTCCCCCCGGCCCTCTCCGAGAATCTCTCCCACCTCATGGACACCCTCCAAACCCGCCTCCTCACCGCGTCCTCCACCCTCAACGCTCTCACGGGCTACGCCCCCATCGAGGCCATCAAGGACCAAAACACCCTCCTCGAAACCCGCCTCGCCTCCGCCCAGGACCTCGTCCGCACCGCCCGCCACACCTACAAAACCACAAACGCCAAGCGCGCCGCCACCCAGCGCGAGGTGACCACCCTCCTCGCGCGCAAGGAGACCTGGACCCCCTCCGACCTCGAGCGCTTCACCCAGCTCTACCGCCAGGACCACTCCCTCGAGCAGGAATGCGCCGCCGCCTCCGAGGCCCTCACCGACGCCGAGCACGCCGAACAGGCGCTGGGCCAGCAGCTCAACGCGGGGATACTGAAACGATACCACGAGGAGCAGATATGGTCCGACCGCATTCGCCGCGCCTCGACGTGGGGAACCTGGGGGCTGATGGGGGTCAACGTGCTGCTCTTCCTCGTGCTGCAGTTCGTCGCCGAGCCGTGGAAGAGGAGGCGGCTGGTGCGTGGCGTCGTCGAGGAGGAAAAGGCCGTGCTGGAGGGTGTCGCCGCGGAACTGGCCGGTTTGAGGGCCGCGTTGGCGACAAGGGACGAACCGACCGAGGTTGCTGCGACAACTGCAGCTGCAGCTGAAGCTGAAGCTGCTGGTGCTGATATCGATGCTGCGCCGGTAGAGGCGGCATCGGCAGCAGCAGCAGCCGCCGAGGAGGAGCTGAATGACGAGCCCATCACCCCCGAGGAAGCCCTGGCCGCCAAGGTCGAGGACCCGGCCGTGCAGAACGAGCTCGATCGCGAGGTTGCCAGCGCGCTGGAGGTGTTGGAGCAGGAGGTCCCCGCGGAAAAGACGTGGCGCGAGTTCCTGTCCGACCCTGCGCTGATTAAGGCGAGGCTGGCAGACTTGTACTCTGAGCGCCGCATCGATTTGCGCATGCGAGATGCGTCCATCCTCGCCCTCGAGGGCGCTGCGGCTGGCGCAACATTCGCCGGAGGTCTGGCCATCCTCCTCCTGCGGAAAACATAGTCACTGCCACTCCGCTGTATATAAAAAAGAAACTGTACAATATGATACCACATAGAAGCATGAGGACAACCTCGCCAGGGATAATCACCGCCTGTGGCATATTCAAGTCACGCGCGTTAAGCGTCCAGGATCCGTCTATTGATGAGACTGCGGTGGCGCCCGCGTTACCTACACAGGTGTAGACTCTACTCGTGGTCCGACATCCCGACCGACCTGCTTTCCAATCTTCCCCCAGCGAATGAACAGGCGACACTTTTCCTTCTCCGTGTTTCGTGTCCAACCTCGCCTCTCGTATTCACCCAACCTCGCATTGTGTCCTCGCCTGCGCTTGTCATCATCCACTGACGACACACCCATGCCGTCAGCGGGTCTCGCGCCCATGGCCATGGCGTGCCGTGCCGCTTGGTGTCCCTGGGCGTTACTGTTTACATCGTCTTCGTCACCTCGTTACTCCTTCAGTTTTTGTGGTCCTTCAGTCAAAATCGGCCGTGTAAGAGAAGCCGCGGAACTCCTCCTGCATGGCTTGGGAAAGTACTGCACAACGTTAGCACGGAAGCTTTGCTACACCACCACCACCAGATTAACGTACCTGATTGGACGGGCGTCAAGACGGGCGTCACGCTCGTGAATTCAGAGTCGAAGTTGCTGGTATCCGTGGCACTCTTGATCTGCGGCATGAACGGCGGCGCTACGCGCTTGTGGTAAATGTCGTCCCAGTTGATATTCCTGAAGAAGGGCTGGTTCATGATTTCTTGGGCGTCCGTCGGCCCGCTACCCAGACGTTGGTCGGGCTCGCGAGTCAGAAGCTTCTGCAGGATGGACACGGAGTCTCTGGGCATGTGGATAGGGTAGAGGGGCTCGTCGGCTAGAATGGCGTCGTAGATTTCGTCCTCGTCCTCGCCACGGAACGGCGACTGCTGAAGGAGCATCTGGTAGATGAGGACACCAAAAGCCCACCAGTCGACCGCGCGTCCATACTTCTTGTCGAGCAGAATCTGTCGCCGTTAGTAGTTGTCGTCAGTAGATCAACACGGGACGTACCTCGGGGGCCATGAATTCAGGGGTACCGCAGAAGGTGCTCGTGGTGGAACCAAACCACATGTCTTCCTTGCAGAGACCATAATCGGCAATCTTGATGTGTCCGTCCAGGGTCAGGAGGATGTTGTCGAGCTTCAGGTCGCGGTAGATGACGCCGTTCTCGTGGAAGTACTTAAGCGCCAAGCAAACTTCGGCAGCATAGAACCTATATCAAGTTAGTCGACAATGCTCACATATCGAAAGCAACTTAAGAGTCCACGTACTGAGCTCTCTTGGTGCCGAACTGGCCGCGCTGGATGTGCAGCATGAGATCACCACCGCTGACGTACTCCATGACAAAGTACACACGGGTCTCGGTCTGGAAACAGGCGTGCAGGTTGGTCAGGAAGGGATGTCTCTCGCGGTTGGCAATGAGGAAGACTCTCTTCTCAGAGCGGATACTCTCGACTTCGTCGTTTTCGATAATGAACTCCTTCTTCAACACCTTGATGGCATAGAGCCTCTTGGAGCGCTTCGTCTCGGCCAACATGACCTTTCCGAAGTTACCTTTACCCAGCACGGCCAAGAAGTTGAAGTGGTCCAAGCCGATACGCTGGCCAGTACCGGGATCCGTGGCAGAAGGCAGAGGCTTGCGTCCGGCACTGGGCACGCCGCCGGAGGTGATGGGCGACAGCTGAGGAGCCTCCTGCAGCTTGGGCGCGGGAGCGGGTTGCTGCTGCTGGTGTTGGAGCTGCTGGGGCGGCTGCTGGTAGAGCGACGGCTGTTGTGGCGGCTGCTGCTGGTACTGCTGAGGCGGAGGCTGCTGTTGAACAGGGCGCTGCTGCTGCTGGGGCTGCTGCTGCTGCTGCTGCTGCTGCTGCACTGGGGGCTGCTGTGGGTATGCGTTGACGGCGGCGTAGTCGGCCGGGTTGTACTTTCTCTGGTTCTGGCCATAAAGATCCTCGGGGCCCTGATCGTGGGGAGATCCATAGCCACTGCCGCCACTGTAACGTCCGTAGTCTTGTTGGGGCTTTGGCTGGGAGGCCATAGATCCCGTCATTGCGGCCGTGGCGGCGGCGGCGGCAGCAGAGCTGGATGACTGGCGGTCGGGATGGGTTGGCCTCTGGCCGGGAGGAGACTGCTGCTGCTGGTACATGAGCTTGGCTGCCTCTTGCGCCTCGGGCGAGCCTTGGCTGTACGCTGGCTGGCCGGAGTGGGGAATGGAGCTCATGGTGCTGGTAGGACTCGTCGGCTTCCTCAAGGTGCGGTCGCTCAGAGACGACGAAGTCTTGTTCTTGGTGATCATGCGCGTAGACTTAATACCCTCCAAGATCTGGTTTGCCACGGCCATGGACATGCCGCAGAAGTCAGGGACGAGGTGAACGCAAGAGGAGTGAGCAGTGAGACCACACTCCATGCACTTTCTGCAGTTCTTCTTCCCGAAAGGAAGAATGTAACCGCAGTGGCAGCACCAGTTGGCCGTCATGTTGGAGAAGGCCTGGAACCTGTGCGGGATGCGGTGGTTGATCTTCTCCTCGTCGGGGTCCGTCTCGGCATTACTCTTGCTAATGCACTTTGTGACAACGCTGGTGTAGCACTTTGTGTGGCAGGTGTACTTGCAGTCCTCGCACTGCATGCCGGTCGAGTACTTGAGGAAGTCACCGCAAAGCGCGCAGCGCATGATGTTGTAGAACTGGTGTTGCACAAACTTGTGTCCGTACATCTCGTGAACCTCCTCCTTGCGCTGACGAACGGCACCCTTTCGGCCTAGACCTTGGAGGTCCAGCGGCCGGCGGTCCTTGTTCTGCTTGAGGAAACCCAGAGACAGCTGGATCTGGCCGGCGGGCTCGAGGTTGAACCATCCATCGATGGGCTGCTGCGGGATCGCCTGCATGGGCATCGGGCCGGCGCCGGGCTGGCCATGAGGAGCACCGGGGGAAGGCGGAGGTTGGCCGAAGCCAGGCTGCTGAGGGTTCATGGGGAACTGGGGAGGCGGGGCACCCATCCTGTCGGCAGAAACCCATCCGGAGCTCGTGATCTCGGCCTCGATCTTCTTCCTTCTCATCTCCTCGACGATGTCGGAAATGCGAACCCACAGCATGGCGATAGGCATGGACTGCTCCCCAGTCTTGTCGTAGACGGTAAGTTCGATCTCGTTGGCCTTGTCGACGTCGATGGTGTGGTACTCAGCCTCCCACTTGTCATTTCTTGTGATTCGCGTACGGGCGACGACATTATCTTCAACCTTGACGGCGATAAAGGTTTCGGGTCCGCGGCTGAAGCGGCTCATGGACGCATGGTCGACGTCCTTGATCTGGCCGACGCGGATGGACAGCTGACCGGTCAGAGGCTTCCGAAGGTTGGGCATGTTGATGGAGTCATCTGGGAAAAGTCAGCGGCGGGGCTGGAGCAGACGCGCGTGCAGTAACTGACCATCAGGGCTATCGGTGGTGTCCATGTCGATGTGAAGCTCCTCGTAGCGCTTCATAGCCTGCTTCAGCAACAGAATCTTCTGTTTGCTCTCCTGTTTTCTAGCGGCGGCATCGAGTTTGCTCTTGCGGTCGCCCTCCATGCTGTATAGCTGAACCATCTTCTCGACGCCCTTGAGATACTGTTCCTCCACGTTAAGTTTGAACTGGATCTGCGACAGCATGAGCTGGATTCGGGGACCGAGGTATGGGGTATCATATTTGACAAGGTCTGGCACAAGTCAGCGGACGCGTCTGGTGTGGTACGGAGGAGGCAAAGGTACCGAGCTTCGTGAAGTTGGGACGCGGCTTGGGAACAGACTGCGATGGACCGGGAGGAGCGTAAGGGTGACGAGGAGGCATCAGATCGGAATGACCACCGATCTGGCTGTATTGGACGTTTCCGCCAGAGACGGCGGTTCCGCCGTAAGCGCCCTGACCGTGTTCTGCCCACTGAGAGGCGTCCTTGGGAGGAGGAGCGGGAGGGCCAGAGGGGTCGTCGAGGTCGCCGCTGAGGGGTCTGCTGTCGCCGGAAGGAGAACCGATGGACATGTTGTCCATGCCACGGCGCATCTGAGCCTCGCGAAGCTTCTCCTCGAAAAAGTTCAGGTTCCTACGTCCATCGCGCATCTGTGAGTCGAGTCTGGATCGGACGGCCTCATTGTTTGTCTGAGCTCGCATGGCATTGGCGGCATTGAGAAGAGCCTTTTCGCGCTCAATCTTTTTGAGGATATTCTGAATTTGGTCTTCCTCATTCATGCTGGGCGGTGGGGTTGCGCGACTCCACGCGCGGGGAAAGCTGTTCTGTTGAGGGTTTTGGTAGAATGGTTCAAGAGCGAAGCGTTGCGATGGTACCTATACTGTTGTTCGAGTATTGACCATGGGGTGGAGGCGTTTCGCTAAGGAAAGATGCTCGGTCCGGTGAGGTCCTGCTGTTTAGAGATGGGTAGAAGATGTCGTCAGTGGGAGCAGGACGCTTGACGTGTGGACGTGGGCGTCAACACTGGGCGCTGGGTAATACTGGGCGCTGGGGGCGGATCGGGAGGGGTCGCTCAGTCCTCTGTAGACGGGAGCTTAGGTCAGGTCAGGTCAGGTCAGGTAGCTAAGGCAGACAGCGCTAGTGCTAAGGCAGGTAGGACCGTACGAGGTGGGCGGGCCAGCTGCGGTACGTACCGCCCTGGTGGGATGGGAGGGGGACGAGGAGATGACAAGACAACGACTGTACAGGTAAAACAGCAGCATCGATAGGCGTCACAAAAGAAGGGCTAGAGAAAGGAGCTACTTTTGAGCAGCCGAAGCGGTTCTGTAACTCGGTGTGCATACGGCAGCAGTGTGTCATCACCTACTTATTACCTTGTTCAGATATGCGATGGGCTTACTTCATGGGCCGTGAGCGTCTGAATTGCCTCTTCCCTCTCTACCTTACTGGGACCACGTTTTGAATCCAGAATACCACTGTCAATCAATTAAGGTACCAGCTATTTTGACGATGTATCAACGAATGGAGTCCTCTTGGGTCTTCTTTCTTCGCCAGCATCATCAACTTGGTCTCTGCACACACGACTCGTCAAGACAACACAGATGGTCGAGATTGCACTCTTTTGTCTTCAGCACCAATCGTTCATTGGCACCTCGATTGGACAGTCCCATTTCTGATGCCCAACACCGCCCTCACGAACGTATCCGTATTGGAGAAGAAAAAAGTCGGGGAGCATTCAATGCGGGTACCCCAACCCACAGCTCGTCTTCACCTACGAGATGTGTGCAGAGGCTGACCGTCATTGAAGACGCGCAGGACTCCATCCAGCCTGCACATGCACCGTTCCTTGTCCCTGCGATTCGTTTGGTTGAAGACTCCTTCACCTTGCGTGGTCTTGTTTTGTGGCGGCGCCTTGCAGGAAACGATGGACGACGGAGCAGCAGAGGTGAAAAACTTGTGCACGCAGGTACTGCCAACGAGTACCTAGAAAAGCCTTGGAAAGGTGCACCATAACACCACATACAGACCTACCTTGGGTAACCTAAGGTATCTTCCCTCACCTTAAGGTATACCATATGGTCACAGATTTACAGTACACAAGGACGTGGGGCTCCGCCGTAGGACTTTTCGCCGTTTCACCACGGTGAAGATACGCTGACCGCCAATCATGGACCGAGACGGCCTAAACAATGAGCCATCCAAGACAGCAATTCTCTCCGCGGACCACCACCAATGGCCTGCACAACATCGCTCGCGCGGCATCGTCTTTGTTGATGTCGACGGCTTCGTCCTGTTCTCTACTGCTACAGCCCATTATAGCTGGTATCACAAGTTACAGGGCGCACAATCATGAAATCGGCCCAAGCAGATACGCAAGTACGTGCCAAACCGACCACTTGTATATTTGGTGCCCCATAATTACCTTCTTGCGACTCCAACTCGTTCTCAGCCCAGGCAGGCTGTCACAAGTACCCCGGTACCTTGTATTCAAAAGATTCGCCTGCGTCACGGACACTAGCAGAATTGCAGAAGATGAGAACACTGCGACGAGCAGAGAATCGATAAAAGCCAGTTCACCTACCAGCTCGGCTCCTGTTTGCTGAGGTGGCTACATAGACTACAACATGTCCTTCTCCACGGTGATGATCATGAGCCATAACAGCCGCCCAGCTGCCGAAAAATTAACGATTACGCACCTGTTTTCTTCTCGGGATGTTGACAGGCCCAGTTTTCACCACGGCCAATCCTCGCACTTTCTGTCGCATCATCGCCCGATCCCCAACATCCTCGTTCCTAGAGTAGCCTCCACAAACCACTCATGCCCAAGCCGGTAGCCAGTGACCATCGCTCCTTGATCTGATGATGCAGCCCTAATTTTCCCGGACTGCCGTTCAGCTGGCTGTTTCGTGAGGTACTGTGCTAGTCCCAGTCGCCAACGCTCCGTCACCAGAGCCGGCCTACTAAACGACCCTATGAACACGCATAATGACTGCCCTGCGCAAACATTCCGCACGTGTCAAAAACATTTCTCTCTGGCTTGGAGTACTTTTGTCTTGGTTTTCCCCAACATCTTTCTGCAATGACATTCGGCACCCGAAGTCCATCCGACACCGCAAGACCGCCGATACCCCTCCCCAATAGTGCGCCCCGAAAGCCCCGCTCACCGGCCGGCTTTACCGCGCCACACCGACGGCGACCCCAGACCAACGTCCTACCAAGTAACTTCGCTGTCTACCGCCCTCCAAGAAATCCCGCCCATTGCCACGACAAGACTCCCACCTACGTGTAGATGTGCTTGCATGTTGGAATAACAACAAGTCCTTCTTCGGCCATTGCCTTTCACCGCTGTCGCTCCGGAGTACCGATGGACGCTAACGACCATCAACACATCATCACAGCCGTCATCCCAACACGAGCTGCGTCTGTCCGTCCATTCTTCTACCTCCTTCATGCCAGCTGTAACGTTTACGTGAAACAAACCTAGCCCTCACCACTGTCAAAAGCCAATAAGCCCTTGCCTACCCATTTCTACCCCCAAAAAACATGCAAACCGCGTGGTTCTGTGTCAAGCCCAGGCTCGCCCTCATGCCGCGATGGGCTCACCCAGCGCGTAGAATCCAGCAGTCCATTGATGAGCTGCCCACTGCCGTCGCGGAACCGTTTCGACCCACCACTTCTCCGCGTGCTTCGTCATGGTGGCCCCCTTCACCCTCGGCCCGCCTGAACTCAAGCCCAGGCTGATTCTGAACTTGTTCGTCTGCTCGGAATCTCGATACCACAAGCGAATGGTATTTCTGACATTGGATTGTAGAGTTCCGGCTCAAACCATTTAGAACCTGTCTTTCGCAATTCGGATCATCATCTCTCTGGCATGAAGAATCCTCCTGTCCCCTCTCGGGACGACTGACTTGTGCTTATGCAGCCCACTGTCTTCTTTCACATGCGCCACGCCATGCTCCTACATGGCAAAACTCTCCCCAAAACTGCTCGCCGTGGTCCGTGTCACCCGTCTGACGTGTCTGGCGTCTGGTCTGATATCAGCGGCGGAAGGAATCGTCCGTACGTCTCAACCTCGGACATGAAAATGGTATTTGTCAGGCGCGGAAAATCATCCGCCTGCCGGATGTTTGGACGACGCAACATCGCTCGCGCCTCTACACTTCGATATTGCGGCTGTATTGAAATCGATGATGCCCGCATGTCAAACCAAGCCAATTTTCTGTGCGTCCAATTCGACCTCAACCATCTCTGCCCTATCTTTCGGTGAGGCGGTAAGCGATGCGTTGAGGCATGCGAGCCGTTGTTACCAAAGAGTCCAGATTCTGCAGCGCTCGCTACTGACAGAGCATCATAAAGTGAATGACGCTTACTCGATTGACATGCCGAATTTTAGATACCAGCGTTGCTCCGGAAGACGATGCTCGAGACGATGCTCGAGACGGTAATGCCAGATGCCCTTTAGGCTGGTGGAAGAACAACTTTGCTGAACATTCCTCATCAACGTGAACTAAACTAGGGTATTTTGCGATGGAAATGACGGATTCTAGTATGATCACGAGACTCCGGGGTCGCGAATTAGTGCAGGATCGTCATGAAGCTGGTCAAGCAATATGACAGATAAAGAAAAATAAATACAAGAGATATTGAGAATCGAGAGACGAAGAGTCGCTAGTAACCAAGGAGGAGTAATCATATACTAAGCGCGGATTGCCAAAGACTTCAAGGGGGGAGAATGCTAATGCTTCAGAAACTGGCTACACTTTTGGTCTACAGTTATGCCAGCCCTTTTTTCTGCAACACGCAACTAGATATAGCTTGGCCTGTGTTGATATCATCGCCAGAACCCAAATACATGGCTTACGATTTCACAGTTATGCATCTCTTTACCAAGTGAGCCTTTCAGGACTCCAGTGGTCGCATACGATCAACTTGAGTTACCTAGCAAGGCTTTCAACAGCCTAGCCTTCGTGACTGATCAACACCTACCAGCTCTGTCCATTCGGCCTGGGTGTAATTTTTGGAAGAAGATAACATGGTGATGACCACTTCAAACGTCTCAATATGATGTTGCTTTTCTTCAAGCGATTCTTATTGCAACAAAACAATACCATTACTTGCCAATATCAGGAACATATAGCTCAGGCTGATCTATCAGGCTTCAATATATTCTACAGTCTTGACTTATAAGCTACATAATACTATAGAAAGTTAGGATCATAAGGCTATGAGGAAGGGAGCATATAAAACGAAACTCCTAAGGCTTACTTGAAACTAAACCTCAACTCCTCTAGACATAAGCTAGGTCTCTAGCCTGCTAGTCAACTGTCCTAAGCATAAGGTACATAGTCCTTTGCTACTGAGAAAGCACATGGAATGTGCCAGTTACTACATGATGCTGCTGTGTTCACTTCTAGACCCAGGCATCTAACGAAAACTACTGGATTTGAACAAGCCACCCATCAACTACTCTGAGGGTAAAGTAATCAATGGTCTCAAGGGGTTTTAGTAGAGCTTTCAAACTCTATCGATATTACAAAGTCGATTAGATCACCCAGATAGTTTAGGAGACCTGCGATGGTGACGAGACCACCCCTCAGGACGGCTGCTTCTTGAGGATGGCTCTGGTTACCTAAGCTACAAACAGAACAAAACTGCCTTAGGACTGCTCTTTATTTCCGGACGCCTGCTTGTAGCAAGTAGTTGCTCAGAATTCGATAGAAGAGACCAAGGACCACAGAACTGAAATATCTCCAAGCAACCACAAGTGTCAGAGCCAAGGGCCTCAGGAAAACGGTCTGAGACTGCTATCTGTTAACATTGTGATACGGCCCACCCACTTGTTGTGGCCTCTGGCCTCCAGTTTCTCAGTAGCAGCAACTATGTCACATTTATACAGCTCATGTGATGCTTCTTGTCAAGGGCATGTTGCCTGGCAAAAATATAGGAATAGAAAGACAAAAATGCTTGAGCTTGCTAGATATCCAATGATCGTGTTAGCAACCCTATTTCTCCTCAATGTTCGGCCAAAATCGTGGCATCTACGTCTGGCTGTATGATTTTCATTTAGATGATACAATTTCCACTTGATGTATCTTTCCAGTCGGCAGCTTGGGAGCCTGGAGGTAACTTCTGTGGAAAAGAACACAATCTATATTAGATAGGTAGCTCTGCTTCGTCAGTCTGGCACTCTGAAGAACAGCTAAACAATGTTAAGCATATCAGAATGGGAGATCAGATCATACAGAGAATATGGCCCAGGATCCATTGATATATGCTCTTAGGAAAGGGGATTGCATCACATGATCCTCAGCAACATGATCACATGAACATGATCAACCAGGAAAGGTGTTACAATACACCGAATCGTGTCGCTTTTGCTGTCCTTCTAACCTACAAACTCCGATGCAACCCAATTACATCTACGAAGTATACTCCTTCTGCAACAACTTGGCAATAGTGTTGAGCTGAATGTTGCTGGTACCCTCGTAAATGGCGCCAATCTTGCTATCACGCCAGAACTTCTCCGCAGGCCCGTCTCTGACGAAGCCCATGCCGCCCATCCACTCGATGGCGAGACCACTGACGCGCTGTGCAACCTGAGACGCGTACAGCTTCGCCATGGCGGCGTCCATGACAAAGTCCTCGCCAGCCTCCTTCTTGCGGGCCGCGTTGTAAACGAGCGCGCGGGCGGCCGCGATCTCGGTATAGGATTGGGCGATCTGGTGCTGCATTCCCTGGAACTCGCCAACGAGCTGGCCGAACTGCTTACGGTCGTTCCAGACATACCTATTGCCTGTTAGCCATCATCCTCGCCAAAGAAGTATGTGAATACATACTTGACCGCATTCTCCCAAGAGCCGAGAGCCAGACCAGTCATCTGTGCAGCGATACCGATACGGCCCTCATTCAGGAGACCAATGGCATACTTATAGCCGTGGCCCTCCTCGCCGAGCAAGTTCTCCTTGGGGATCTCGACGTCATCAAAGTTGATGACGCAGGTACTGCTGGCCTTGATGCCCAGCTTCTTCTCCTTCTTCGCAATGGAGAATCCCTTGGTATCTTTCTCGACGATGAAGGCGGTGATGCCCTTGTAACCCTTAGCAGGGTTCAAGTTAGCAAAGACAATGAAGAAGTCCGCCTCCATGGAGTTGGTGATCCACATCTTGGATCCGTTGATCTTGTACCCGCTCTCGGTCTGGGTCGCCTTGGTTGCCAGTGCGAAGGCGTCGGAACCGCTGACCGGCTCACTCAAGCAGAAGCTGCCGACGGTGTTGGTGGCGAGCTTCGGCAAGAAGCGCTTCTGCAGCTGGCTGCTTCCCCACTTGATGATGGCAGTGTTGACGAGGGTGTTGTGGACGTCGACCAAGACACTGACGCTGGGGTCGACGCGCGCAAGCTCCTCGATACCGATGATGGCGCTGGTGAAGTTCATGCCGGCGCCGCCAAACTCCTCGGGGATCTCGATTCCCATGAGACCCTGCTCAAAAAGCTGCTCGACCACGGCGGGGTCCATGTTCTCGGCCTCGTCCATCTCGCGAACCTTCGGGGCAATGACATCGTTGGCGAACTTGTTGACTGTCTCAGCCATGGCAGCTTCGATCTCGGAGAGATGAGTGATGGGAGTTGGGGGAATGTCGGTGATGTCGAGGTGGTCGGCATTGCGGCGGCATTGGGTGGTGGATAGAGGTCTTGCCGTCCTGTGCGGGTTATTAGCAAGATCGGAGGTGGCGGTAGAGGAAGTCGAGATCTTACTGCTGAAGTGGCGACAGAGCCCGGCCGGGAGTACAGCTTCTCACCCTCGCCAGCGCGGCAACACCGCGGCTTCCTCTCATAGCAGGGCGAAGAGCCCTCGCGATAGACGACATTATGGAAACGTAACAAGAAGAGAAACTTTGGAGATCGTCCGAACACACGTTGGGGAGGAAAAAAGGAGACAGGAGAAGAGTCCCGGGTATGGTGTGTATGACAATGGATCGTCGGAGTGGTTCTGGTACTTATGCTTCGTCCAGGAATCTCGCTCGACTGTGCGATGGCAATGGTGAATCAGTAAGCTAAAACGCCCGGAGTAAATTGGACGAATTGGCGTCTTACGGGAAGGCCTGATTCAAGGGGTAAGAAGGCTAGAGAAGGGGCAAGCCAAGTTGGGGGATGGGTTAAGGGTAGGGTCAGAAAATGACTTGGAGTCAAAGATTCCCGCCCTAGACCGTGAACCTCAAAGCCATTCGAAGCCACGGCACCTCGCGGTTGGCGAACAGACACAGAGCCCGCTTCAGCCGAGGATATCCATCTCCCCCCATGGCATGGCGGGGGGAAGGCAAGACCACGCAGCACCAGCAAGCTCTCTCAGGTCTCTCTCTCTCTCTCTGTAACCCCAGCCCGGGGGATAAGCCGGCGGCGCATTTGCAACGAAAAGCCGGGGTTCGCCCACATTTGGGTAGTCGCTTACGTCAGGATCTACCTCCCAAACATCGCCTTTTGGTTTGGGGAAGGTGGGCTTCTGGTGGCATGTGATGCAGAGGAGGACCGGCCCCGTCGGCGCTAAGCGGTGCCAAGGCCAAAGGACCGAGGCGAGTGGGTCCTCCGGATCGGTGGTACGGGGCTTCACAGCTGCCATCTGCCAGCTGGTGCCTAAGGAGCGTGCTGCCGTCAAGTGCATGGTCAAGCTTACCTAAGCTCTTCAAAATTTCCGAGCGCCGATTCAGTCCAGGGCGAAGTTGGCGCATCGCGACGTCGACCTCGAGGCTGGGAGATAGCAATTGGACGCCCGTAACATCAACCGCCAATTGCCCGCCATGGCCAGCACATTTCTCAGATCACTCTTTGCTCCGGCATTGAGGCCAGCTACCTTCCCCCGTGCAGCATCACTCATCGCACCGAAGACAGCGACGCCCCTCATCCGATCCTTCTCGACAACTCCTATCCAGAACGCCACTGTTGGCCAGGTTTTGCGCGTACGCTACAGCAACTCCAGCTTCTCGAAATAACCTCATGCTAATACTTGACCTCAGGGCTGCCACAAGAAGGGTAAGCGCGCCCGCCACGCCGTCTCCCCCGCTCTATCCGAGATCAACGCCCCCGCCCTCAAGGGTGTCTGCCTCAGAGTCGGTATCGTCCGCCCGAAGAAGCCCAATTCCGGCCAGCGCAAGACTGCTCGTGTACGCCTGTCGAACGGCCGTCACATTACTGCGTACATTCCCGGAGAGGGCCACAACATCCAGCAACACAGCGTCGTTCTCGTCCGCGGTGGTCGTTCCCAGGATTGTCCCGGTGTACGTTACCACCTTGTCCGTGGCGCCCTGGATCTGGGAGGTGTTGGAACCCGCACGTCGTCACGCTCCAAGTACGGTACTATGAAGCCCAAGAAGGCCACCGTTGGTTAAGCGAATTTGGGAAGACGTTGGGGGCGAAGAGTTGGTAAAGGAATTGAACGCTAGAGGCCAAGCAGATGCTTTGGACCGGGACCGAAATACCACATGTACTTATACAATGTACCAAAATATCACATTTGAAAAAAACTCGACGTCGAATTTGAAGGATAACCGCCAGATGTTGATCCTCATTGCAAAATATCTACAGAGCATAAAGTGTCTCCTAGTCAAACCTTTTGACGCCTCTCCACATTTAAAACCCCAGTGCCTGCCCAAAACCTTTGTTGATGCAGGCGAATTCAAGTCGCGGCCAAACCCAAAGCCACCGGCGATACTGTTGATACATGAACGGTCGGCCCTTTCATGAGCTTAGTCCTGCTGGTTCTCGTAACCCTCAGGCTTATCCATGCCGTTGGTCTCGAAGAAGCGACTCGTGCCTAGTTGCAATTAGCTTGAGCTTGACTGGGCCTTGTGAGTCAGACGGCAACTTACAAGAGTAACCCTTCCAGTCGAAGTTGTCCTTGGGGTTGCAATGACAGCGTCTATCCAGACGGACCTTTTCGCCAGTGGGGCAGTGGGTGAAAGGAACGTGGTAGTAGGCAATGTCGTTGAAGAAGTGGATCTGCTCCTTGGGCAGCATGAGACCAGCAGCGATGGAGTGCACCGGCGCATCACCCCAGCGCTCGTAGAAGAAACCACCGTCTTGGTCGAGGGACTCAAAGTAGTCGATGTAGGCCTTGGAGCGGAGCCAGTTCAGGTCACCCACTTCAAAGTTAGACCACTGTAGATGGGTCAGATACTGCACTAGTGAGCGGCGGGCATGGAGAAACTTACAAAGTGGCAGTGGTTGTAACTGTCACCGCCGTCATCACTGAGGAAGCCCATCGAATTGCCCTCAGCAATGTGCTCGGGGTGGTTCTTGATGAACTTCTTGGTGCTGTCCCACAGAGTGGGAATGGTCTCGACGTACTCGTACAAGCTCAGAACGAAGCTGTACTTCTTGTTGTTCTCCTTCATGAAACGGAAGGGATCGTAGTGAATATCGCAGAAGAGCTCGATGGAGGGCTCGACACGCCAGTAGTAGTCATAGTTCATCATGGCAGGCTGGCGGAAGAAGAAGCCAGACTCGAAGCGACACATGTGGCGGTAGCTCACAGAGTCACCATAGATGATCTTGCGCTGGGCCATGTCCTCGCGGACCTTGCGGGCTTTCTCCTGGTCAATCCATTCAGGGAAGGACCAGTGCTCCTTGGGAATCTCGCCATAGATGGTCTTGCCGGAAACAAGGGAGGTTGTGACCTTCTTGAAGGTGGCATCAAAGGGCTTGTCGTTGAGGAAGACCCAGTCGTAGTTGTACCGGCGGTTGAAGCGATCCTCGACCTGGCGAATGGAGCGGGCAATGTCCCAAATATCGGAATTGCGGGCAAGAGTGACAAAGGTCGCGTTCATGCGCGGTCCAGGGGCGAGACCGACGAGGTCTTCCCAGCCGGGCTCGTTTGGGGTCAATGCCATGGGCCAGTCCTTGGGGTCGTACTTCTCGCCAACCTTGGGCGCCTGAGATTGAGGCTTTGCTGGGGCCTTCTCATGCTCTTTTTGGCCTTGCTGACCAGCCGCGGGTTGTTGACCTGGTGTCTTGAAGGTGCCATCGGGAATCCTTACGCCTTCGTAGCTGGAGTGGGAAATGAAGTAGAAGACAGCGAGGCCCTGTACAACAGATGTGTCAGTACGTTATAACCATAGACCATGACCAGAAGGACGCCGCTGCAACTTTGTTGGCAGGAAACGCTCATCGTTCTGGTCCAAAGCACTGCGTGTTTGCATCGGCCTTGGCCTTCAGAAGAGCTGAGGTGTCACTTACGAAGGCGGCGAAAAGAATGTATCGCACATATCGTGCAGAACCGGTCGCCATCTTGACCGATCGTAGCAGGTCGACAAAGGAACCCGAGTCGGAAGATAATGACGATAGGTAAGAGGTTATAATAAGTTCGTTCTTCCTCGGATTGAACGAGGGTGAGAAAATCAAAAAGTCAGGAAAGAGGGAAAGGAGATCAGGAAGGGATGCTTGCGAATTAGATGGCTTCAGGAAAATGTTCCCGGGCCAGCTGGAGCACCTTCACCTCAAGTTGTCGTGGCGTGGCGGAAGTACCTCTACTCGTGAGTCGAGGTGAACTTAACCCATTGAAGTGCCTGCCAGCGTGTTCGCCCAGGGCTGTAGGCGGTAATGAGGTACGAACGCGGCAGACAGCTCTACCTTAGTGCAGGGCAGTCAGAAGTCGGCAAGGGAGCGCTAGCGTTTTGATCGCTATCAAGTACCGTGACCAGGCAAGAAAGGGGTTGGGGTAACAGCTGGCCCATGCCTGGCATTCGTAAATTCAATGCACCTCAAGTGGTATCCAATACATAAGGTACCTACTCCAGTCGGAAAACCTTAAAAAGAGCAATCAGGTCACAGCTGATAAGGTGGTGGTGCTACACCTGCAATACGGCGTAACGAGATCTAAGGTTAGGTATCTCGGGCAGGGTGAGGCATCCGGCTGTCCCACGATTTGTGGCTCGCGCATTAGACCCGGATCGAGAAGCAATCGTCGGTTTGGGTTTAGACACGGCCAAGATGTGGGAGTACCTGGCAGATAGGTGCCAGAGGGGGACATGGCGAGTAGCTCGAGATATCACAAGAGGCACAAGGTCAACGCGTTTTCTTTTCACCTTTGAGCAGAACTCGAAGGTATCCAGAGACTTGTCTAGACACAGCAGCCAACCGTCAACAGGAACCATCCGATGATTGACACTGGCACTGACAGGCTGCGTGTATACATAGGTATGTGTACTTGTCCTCCACGTAATGTACCAAGTTTTCATCCGGATACCTCAGCTTCTCAGTCTGCCGCGTAACCGTCTGTTCGGCTTGGTCGCTCCATGATCGGAACAGGGAATGTGGTCACTGTGAGAAAGCCCATTACCCTGCCCCAGCTCGAGTCCCAGGGGCCTACCGTGTTTCCCCTCGAAGACCTGGAACTGCTCAATGGGATTTTCTCCGTGCCGTCGAACTGGACCCTCCAATGCGACGGAAAGTTGGGGGTGGAAAAGGTTCCGAACCGCTATTCTCGTCCTGTTCCGGATGTCTACCCTGTTTCAAATCTTCAGCTGGACGCTTCCATGTGCGTATTCAGTCTTCCCCCTACGTTCCCAGCTTGGAGTGTCCTTGGCCCCTTGCGCGTCTTGACTTGTACATAGTATACAAGTATTGGCAGCCCCTGACAGATTTAGCGGCGTCGCATTGAGTGAAGATACTCGACGCTCTGTGCCTTGAGGGTTTTGTCGTCAATGAATGGCCCAGCGTTTTGGGTCAGGATACCTCCAGTGCCTTGAGAAGGGATGCGTACGGATACACAATAAGGGATCAAGCACCTCTTTGCCCCAACAACGTCACATTGAGAAATCTTCTGCCTCTTGGCTGTTTTGTCCAGCGCTGGGTCAATAGAACACATTTCGGTAATATGGAATTGCACTAATTCGGTCCCCGTTCCTACTGCCCGTATCGTGCCACAGCCACACTGATCGCCGACGCCTCTCCCTTAGTTGCTTGACTTTAGCAGCTTCAAACCCCGGAACCGATCTGACTGCCGCAACCGTGCTTCTGGGCTGGGGTGCTTCTGGGCTGGGGTCATTGCAGAGGAATACACCTGATGGTAGGGTATCTGACGATCGTGCAACTGTGTCTGACTGACATACAACGCCCACGATGCCAGCTGTTGTTGGTGGTGTCTATCTTTGACTGCGGACTGTCCGATATCCAGACACCATTACGGGAAGAAGCACTGAGCGCAGATGTCGTTGTGCTTCAACGCCTGACACCGAATCTGTCACATGTGCCTTTTCTGCTGCAGGACCTCTCCGAACCGTAGCTGTCAGCTATTCTTTCGTGCTCCTCCGCCGGCCGGACGGGATGAACCTGTCATTTTCGGATTCTAGGGTCTCGAGCGCAGAACAGCGCAGAACAAAGCTGTCACGCGCATCCGATTGAGATCCTGTACCGTCTCTACTATTTTGTCTCAGCGGCAGCCGTCTGAACATTCTATCAAGAACGAATCCTCATTACTCGCCAGACTAATCATCTATCCTGTACGGATACAATTGCGGAAAGGCAGAGGCAAGGCTGTGAGACCTCGCCTGGAAACGTGGTGCACATTTCCAGCCCCGCGTGTTATACTTGCCGACATCAGGGATGTTTTGAACCCGGTTATCCTGTGGCCAGTTTTTAGCGTGGGAGGCCACGGGAGGGTGCGTAGAGGAAGATACGTACAGGCCATACCTATACCTACCTTTTATAGATAAAAACAAAAGAACTAGCTATAAAACTATAAATAATTAATATATAGAAAATCTAATAGCATAGGTGTTTTTAGCTAATTCTCATACTAGGACAAACTAGCTATTTTATATATATTATATTATATAGTACTACTTTAGAAATAAATTTATACTTTATAGATTTTTTGTTGTAGAGAAGTTGGATTTTGGAAGCTGGATTACTTACATACCTGCCCACGTGATGTGGGTGTATGGAGGTAAGGGCGTGGTTGTAGCCAAAAACTGGCCACAGGATAACCGGGTTCGATGTTTTGCAGCAGCTCCAACCATTAGCCCGGATGCATAGACAGGCATAGGCTGTACGGAGTACTATCGTGCCCTACTGCGATCACCACCAGGCCCAGGAGTGAATTGAAAACTTGACTTGTTGGCGAAACGTGTCCTGTGTAAACGATAAGTGATGGAAGATTTCCATGGTTGAACAGTCACATAACAGTATATTAGCAGGCAGCTCACGTATCCGTACTAATCACGAAAAAAAAACACTGTTTGTGTGGTTACTGGGCAAGTCTGCTGTGAGGTGAAAGTCAGATAGCTGGTTACCTTGCCTTTCGGACTGAAGGTAACATGTGTCTGCTGCGTATCCTCGGACGTTGAGAACTGGAAGAATATATCCGTACAGGGGGCGGGACCGGTAAGCTGGTGCAGTGCGTTCCTTTCCGCCCTCAGCTCAATGTGCAATGTGCTCAGCGTGTATGGCAAGCTGAGTAAGAAGTCGATGATGCTATCAGAAGGTGTGTTGTCCTCTGGCTCGGTGCCCCTCCACCCGGATTCGGGTCGCACAGGTACGTGCCGCTGTAGTATGACGAGGGGCTTGTGGGTGTTGCATGACTAATTGATATAAGTCACGTGACGTGAGTTCAGCTAGCTGCCCAGAATGAGCTCAGTCATTGGCCTACTGTTTTCGAATATGTGGGGTACAAGGCTTGCCTCAATTCCTCCCCACGGATGCGAATCGCTGCATCACCACTTGGGACATCGCAACCCAAACCCCAGCAACGCGACTATCTTGTTTCCTTCCTCCCCTTGCCCAGCTACTGGCGCATTGTGTTTGACTACTGCTTTGATAACTCTTGTTGTCTCTGGATGTGGTTCTATTGACCACCCCGGAATAACCCTGTTGATGCCCTGTCGCATTGCTCGCTCTTTTGGAATCCGGCTTTGACGACATCATGATAGTTTTGACAGCTGTTCAACTGAAAGCCACAAACCTGTCATTCTCTTAGTGGTAAGTTTACATATTGTTTTTCCTGTGAGAAGCTGGCTTGGTTGCTCTGCCCAACCTACGCTCCTGTCTCTGCTAGTTTGTCCTGGCTGCTTCTGCGCTTTTGAGGGGTTCAGCCATGGTCAGATTGGGAAGTGGAGGCTCTTGGTCTTTGACTCTCACCACGGCCTTTCAAGGTGTTTTCCACTGGCTACGGGAGAGGCAAAGGAGGCCCCAGCTGTTGAGGAACCCTTTTGGAAAGTGAAGGCACTTTGGCTGCTCTCTGTCCCTACCCAAGTGGATGATGGGCTTTTGCTGCTGCCACAAACTGGCCCAACAACCGCTAGAATCTGACGATAGAGGTTTTTCTGTGTTTGTGTCACAGCAAGTCACAACCTGGCTGCCTCTTTCCAAAGTGGTTGCACCTCCTCCAGGGTATATCTCTTCAGCCCTGAAAACTCTAGCGGGTTTCTCCTTCTCTCCTCTTTCCCTCTTCCTGCCGTCATCTTTCATAATTAGCACATCTCTTCCAACCATATTTCACTCGATGCTGACGAGCCCAGTATAAACCCATCATTTACAATACCACGAACTAGCGACAATGTCCTTTTTCGGCTTCGATCCAAGCCGCGGCGGCGGCGGCGGCGGCCACAATAAGGCGGCGCCCGGCTTCTCGCAAGCCCACGATCCGTTTGCTGGCCTTTCTCGAGACAACAACGATGAGGACGATGCGGTCGATTTCGATGACACCTACGATGGGCTCGGAGATCACCTGGATGAGAGTGGCGACGCCTTCAACGACGACACCTTCGGAGGTGGAGGTGAAACTATCTCGTCCGCTCCTGTCGGCAAAGACTTCGACTTCTTCGGCCAGACGGCGAAGGTATCGGACGCCATCGAGGAGGAGCAAGTCCGCTACAGCCGCCAGGTTCCGACTGCGAAGGCGGCTCCCGCTCCTGCCCCGGCTCCCGCGCCTGTTCAACATCACGTCCCTCAGCCTCAGACTTCCCAGCCGTACTACTACCACGCCGGCCAAGCCGCCCCCAGACCTGTTCGCACAGGATACGAGAAGTATAAGGACGCCGAGCCTATCCCCGACCTCCACGTCGATGCGTCTCTCTGGGGCATGCCCTCGAAGAAATCCGCAGCTCCCGAGCCCTTCCCTCAGCCCCAGGCCGCACCTGCCTCTGTTGGTCGAAAGGTCATGAGTCTCGAAGAGGTCGAGAAAGCAATGAGAGAACAAGCAACTAAGCGGACGCCCCAGCCTGCGCCCTCCGAGTCTGTCCCTAGCGCTCACGGTTTTCCCACCTCTGACTTCGCCTATGGTCGTCCTGAGCCCGTCCAGCAACCGTCCTATCACAGCTTGGAGCAACAACAGCAGCAACAGCGTGGCGGCCAAGTTGCTCAGCACCCCAGTCAGGGTCATCCCGTCACCATTCTCCAGCGTCCTCAATCCATCTCCTCAAAGCCGACGCCGCCCATCCACACTCCGAGCCCTCTCGCTCAACCTCCGCACTCCCAGGTCCCTCCCACCCAGCCGACTCAGATCTTGCAGAACCCCCACCGGTTGTCTGGCGATGCTGCTCATCTTGGTTCCCCTGGCCCTCATCCTCACGTCCAGCATCAGCCCCACGGCCACCATGCCCATCGATCTCAAGCCTCCCTTGGGCGTGTTCCTCAGGTCGCTCCGCAGCACTTGTCCCACCTGTCTGAGGATGAGAAGGCCGCATACCTTGACCAGGAGACCAAGCGCGCCAAGCGCAACCACAAGATCTGGCTTCTCTCCAAGGACAACGGTCTCATGACGCCTCAGGACAAGAACTTCGTTACTCGCATTCAGTTGCAGCAGCTGGTCTCCGCTACCGGAAACCCAATCGATCACAACAGCAACGACACCATTGTCGAGGACTTCTACTACCAGGTACTGAGTCAAATTCGCGGCGGCCAGCGCCAGAACCCGAACCAGCCCCTGAACAACTTCGCCCAGACCTACCTCTTCCAGACCGGTAGTTGCCAAGGCAACATGAGAAGACAGGGACGAGCCGCTGAGAACCACGTCCAGCGCATGGAGCAGCAAGTTCAACGTGCAGTTGAGGCGGCTAAGAACAAGCCCAAGAACCCTCAGCTGGTCATCGCAGGTAGTCTCGGCAAGATATCTTTCAGTAATGCCAAGACGCCCAAGCCCCTTCTGAACATCAAGAGGACGGATAGCAGCAATGATGCCCAGCGTGCTGGAAACGGCAAGCGCGCACATGGCGATACCAACACCTGGGACCGCAAGGCAATTTTGCGCAACATCGAGAACGTATACAACACTGTCATGAAGATGGAAGACCATGCTCGCCACATTCCTCCCCCTCCCAACAACGGCAACGACGAGGAGTTCCATGTCAAGCATCAAGAGTGGCTCGAAGTGGCTCAGTCGTTGAACAACAAGCTTTGGGCGGACTTGAAGGTCCACGAGCCTATTGGCGCGACCGCTGTCCATCCCTTTATCGCATTCCTGTCTTTCCCCAAGGGTAAGAAGGCCATTCCCCGCGTCTTCCGCCACATCAGTTTCGAGCAGCGTACTACGATCTTGACCATGATCGTCCTTCATCTGGATCAACTTGATGTCATCCGCGGCGCAGTGATGACGGACGGTGAGGTTAACCTCAATGCCGCCATGCGCGAGAGCATCGAGCTTTTCTCTGCCGCTGTTATGCCAAGCCTGTTCGCCTACTTCAACGAGACCGAGCTCGACATTGTTACTGGCGTTCTCGGCCTGCTCACAAAGCTGAACATTGACCTCATTGCCAGAACTCGCGTGGGCTGCTCGATGCTGACTCTTATTCTGAGTCGTGCGGAGCTTCTCAAGCAGGGTGGCGGAGGCACTCCCCAGCTCTGGTCCGACTGGTAAGTCTCCCAGACATAATGAAAGATACCGTTCTAACAACCCTTAGGGAGCAAACCTTTAACATGTTCTTCAACATTCTTGAGCCCACACTCCATCACATCTTCCCTGGCAGCGTCAACACGGGCGAAGACGTTGTTGTCTGGCAGCTGTTGGCCGCCGTAGGTGTCAGCGCCAACCCCGAGCAACAGCAGCGCCTCGTCCTTGCTGTCAAGGACCGCGTTCTCGACACCGTGTCCCACGCAAAGACGTTGCCTGGTGCGATGGCTACCACTCGGTTGGCAACCGTCAACCTCTTCATGCACTCCATTGGCTTGGATGTTGATTTGTTGCAGTAAGAAAAGATTTCAGTGCAAACGAGGAACGAATATGGCGTGGATTACGCCAATTTACATATGCTTTGGACGCATCATGCTTGTCTGATGGGCTTGCGTCAGCAATGGGCTTTGGGACGTCAGCCTTAACGCTTTGCCTGTATTTGTAAGGGCAGAAGGCTCACCGGCAAGTTGTAAGATTGGGGCTACAGCTTGGAGGGGAGACATAAACTGGAGAGATGGCTACGCCCACAGCTATATGCACAAACGTATCTCGTGTACATGACACGACTTTCGTCTACGACACAGTACCGCCATCGATATCTTGAGACAGCCTTGCTACTTGGAGCGAAAATAAAAATATGCATTTGACGTAAACCCCCCGTCCCTGATGACCAATTTTGTCTACAATACAACTCTGAACGCCGAAGCTATGCAAACACGAGAGCCTCTTGCAGGCTGGTTCAAGTCAGGTCCATGCTTGACGAAGCCTGGGCGGGCGCGGCTCGGCCTCTTCCGCCCCGTCTCGCTGCGACAGCACCCCGAGCCTTAAGCTTTACCTTGCGGACTTCTTCCTCGGCGAGAGCAGCAGCCGCCGCCTCAGCCTCGATTTCTGCCTTTGTGAGCTGCTTCGGTTTCTTGATACCACTGACGGCCTCCAGCAGCTCATCATCACCCCACCTGGTCTCCAAATGTGCGACAGCCTCGGCCAGGTCGACGATTGGCTTCGACTCGGCCTCACCCGCGGCCAAGGCGGCCTTCTTCTTCTCCTCGTCCTCGTCGCCAGGTGGTGCTGCCTTGTCAGCCTCGGCCTTTCCGTGAAGGATAAGAGACTCTTGGTAAATGTCCCATGCAGCCTCGTCGTTCTCGTCGGTGTACTTGAGCTTGCGCCACGCCTCGAGCTGCACGTGACGGAGACGGTCGGCCATTGTCTCGCTCTTGGCTGCCGCGCCGTCGGCGGTCGTCTTGATGGTCATGTGGATGGCACGCGCGGCTGCGCTGCCCTGGCCCGCTGCGCCTGAGGCTCCGGCTCCAGATGCGCCCGCGGCAGCGTTGTCCTTTGCGGCAGCTGCGGCGTTGGCATTGCGCTCTTGTTGGGCTACGGCGTCGACGTGGTGTAGTTGGGGCCGGAGGTGGACGAGGTTCGTGACGGGTGTGAGGTGGAGGTCCTCTGCGTCGTCTCGTCAGCATTGCGAAAGCATTAGAATCACGAAAAAAGGAGGTGGTGACGGACTGCCCTGGAAAACGCCAATCATGTACTGCACCTCCTTGTGGTCGGGACACTGCCCGCCGAGCGTCTGGGTCCGCAACACCTTGTCCTGGCGCACAGCCTCGGGCCACTCGAGGTACATTTCCTCCTCGAGGTCAATCTCTCCGCGCTTCTTGGGACGGGGCGGGGGCGCCCCGACGCCGAAACCGCCAGACAGGCCGTGTGTGCCGCCGTTCTTGGACTCGAGGCTCGTCTTGAGCTGGCGACCCCACTTCATGCCCTTCTCCTTGTCGTAGGACTGGGTGTAGTCGAGCGGAACGTCGACCTCGACCATGCCGGCGCGGGTTTTGAGGCGCATCTCGGTGGGCGCGGCCTGGCGCGGGTCGGTGCGGTTGGGTTGCTGCAGGACCCAGAGCTTGCGACCCTGCGGGAGGGACGGGTTGAAGAAGACGTCGTACGAGGCGATGACGGGGTCCGGGTCGAAGGAGTCGTCGAGACCGCCCATTGGGGCTGTCGGGGCGGGCATTTTGGCGGTTTGGAGGGGGGTGTGACGCCTTTGCTAGTGGTAAGGGAGTCAGCGATATCGAAGTTGAGGCTGGAAATTTTTGGATACGCCAGGCCTTACAGATGCACTCGGTGAGGTTTACTTACCCCACGGTCGGGGCGTCAGTGGGGTGCTTATCGATAACGATAACGGAGCTGATCCTTGATCCCGGTGGTGGGGGACGACTCGAGCTGCATATCCACGTCTTGCCTTCTTCCCACCTCACCACTCCTCCATGGGTGGTGCTGACGTTAATAGAGAGACTCTTGCTGTGTTTTGACCACGTCGCAATGATTCCGCCACTTCGGCGGTGAACAATCAATGTCCGCCATTCTCGTCACAGTTTCGATTGAATTCTCTTTCGGACAAAAACAGAACTTGGTAGCAGGCCTGCGGTGCTCATCAGGAGGTACAGTCTCTCAGCACTAATTTGTTGGATCCACAAAGTCTGGGTTGGCTTCCATTTCATGAACCCCTATGGCCCACGAGTGTAGACAGCAAAATGATGAACACCGGCGTATTTGCAGTCGCAAGAGTATCAGCAGGTTCGTTAGCTGGGCTGATGTTCGCAACCACATGCTTGCGCCGTCGAACAGCGTTTTTGTCAAATCAGACCTTTATGATTATCGCCGACTTGGGGCAAGCCCGCAACAATATGTCCGGGTTTATGGTTCTCTTGCACTACGAGCTGGGCTAGAGCTCGCGCTTTCGATGCTAACCAAATCACTAAAGCTCACTACCGAGAGACCGTTGGAGGCATCTGACGATCCTTGACAACTGGCAACGCTAAGTCTTCTGATCAGACTTAGTCGAATGTAGTGATGAGGAGATATACTGACGACCACGGGAGGTCCTCAAGAAAGTCACAATGGTTGCTTCAGCTCCTTTTAAAGATCCGAGCACGGTCCTTGGTTGAAATATCCGATGACAACAGTTATACAGCAGAACGGTAGACATAGCACCGGCCATGGCGGCTGACGTGCCCAACTCTCTCAACTGGCTCTCGTTCGTCACAGGGATTTTGGGCTTTGCCCTCACAACCCTCAACTTGATCGCCCTGTACGCCAACTTCGTGGCGACAATCCGCTCCGCGCCCTCTGAAATCCGCGACTCGCTGGGCAACCTCCGGCAGCAACTGTGCGAAGAACGGGAGGCCCTGCGCCACCAAACGCGCGAGATCCGCTCCAAGACGAACAAACTCCGCCAGCGCATCTTCCACGTTGGCATCGGCGACCGTATCGCCAGCGCCGAGGCCCGCAAGGCGCTCATGTACGCCGAGCAGACGCTGCCGCTGCATTACATGACCCTCCGCGACCTCTGGCGCACCTTCAAGGACTTGGAGAGGCCTTTTCTCGTGGCGAGCGGACACCGCGCCGAGGCGATTCGCAACGGTGCTTCGTGGTGCGAGGGGGACCTGGACGAGAAGGTCCGGTCCGACTTTGAGAGGCACGGTGAAGCTGGGAGCTTCGCGGACTGGAATGCGTTGTACAAGTGCGACTTTGCGCATCGTTTCATCTGGTGGCAGACGAAGGACGATGTCAAGAAGCTGGGCGACGAGGTCATGAGAGTCATGCTGCGGAGGACAGAGAGGGAAGTGACGTATACAAGAATGATGGTGAAGCAGATGTTTCTCGGAGACACACCGACACCGAGTGGCGAGAGAGTACCCAAACGCTCTGGAGGAGGTGGTGGTGGAGGAGGCGTCAGGAGGAAGTTGAGTTGGGACGCGGGGCCTGTCAGACGACGAACACCTCAGCCAAGGTATGAAGAGGAAGGTGCTTCATCTTTGGAGACGAGTAGTGGCGAACATGACGACGCAAGGAGGCATGTAGCTGCTGATGCTTTGAGGGGAGAAGGTAGTCCTGCCTTTGGGGAGCGCAGCGGTAGTCGGTCGAGGAGCGATGCCCCTACTGTGGGGCGACGTCGTTATAACCACCACCATGAACAGCCTCAACAGAGCAGAAGCAGATGGCAAACCTCTCGTGGACGGGGCGATCGGTTCTATGGTACGAGAGAGGCTACAGATAGGCCGAGGGGGAGGGGCCAGAGGATCATTGAGGTCATTCCTGTAAGTGTTGTGGACGATTGAGTTTCCTATCGCAGGAAAAGCACAAGAGTGACGATAAACAACGATCTGTCCATATACCTTGGTACTTTTCTTGTGAGCGTATCGGAAGGATTACCGAGGAATGTTCGTGTAAACATGGGCTGATTTCGATGAATTCAGTACCAACTCTCGTTCTCAATCTGACGAGAAAGAGTCATCTGTCCTGGGCTGGCACTGAAACTTTGCTCCAATTACCAGTCATATTGGAAATTGGCGAGTTGATATATCCTACAGAGGACACCATACGGCAGCGCTACTCTGCCATGCTCTCAACAAACCATCCCGTCAATCCCTTCCACGGAGCCCTCACTATAGAGTTTGTTGAACCCAATGAAGGTAATTATCGCGATCCACGTGTCAGTTGTAATCGTTACCAAGACGCAGCTTTATGCAAGAGGGCGACTGCGGCGAGAGTCAAGGAAATGAGAGGTTCAGTAGGTAGGGTAACTAACATAAATGAGAAGCAGCAGTCTTCAATATGTTGACTGATGAAGGGGCAGAAGAAGCCTCACAGTGACAGGAGAATAACACTGAGAGTAAGCCAGCCTGATGATTTTGAATCGTACTCTTGGATAGCAAAAATTACCATTTGACATAGATATAATGGCATCTGAATCTGCCTTCGATGACCTGAAAAACATGCCATATACATGTGGCTGATAGGAGTACCTTTGGGACTCGAAAATTCCCTTTAGTAGGTGTTCTTGTAGGGGTTCAACTTTGGATGCTACTAAGAGGATGTTATTCCTATCTTTTATCAACTAATACTTGGTCTTATAATAGTACTGTTGCAACTTGTAAGATACCTCCAAAAATCTAGCTATAAAAGTTCTTGATTTAAACCAAAACTGACAAAAGTCTAAGCATTATAAAGCCATAAAATCAAGACCAAATCTTGTGTCTTATGTGCCCCGAAACGAAAAGTATTCTGCAAAGCAAAAGGTGTCTTTTTTGTATCCATCAGATGGAAGTTCCGGCCTGCCCCGGATGAACTGATCCGACTCATTGTTGTGCTCACAGCTACGCGTGCCGGTAAACTGAGGTTTTCCATCACCAAGCGTTGTGCTGACTTTGGCGTTAAACCGCCGGATTATGATTCGCTATAAAAAGTGATCCAGCCGTAGCTGAATGACAGAGTGGCATTTGAGATGTCTGAAAACTTGTGTCTATCGCAAGGCATACGGCGCCGATCATGTATATGAAATAGTGAGACAGACTGAAAGAAACGATCTGTGGTGATTTCTAAAGGCCGGTCAGCCGTGGGAAGACAATTTGCTTTCCAATCACACGCACAACCGCTCTATGCAGCGACGTCGGCGCAGAACGAATCACTCACTGGAGAACCGGCAACAGCTTCCATAGAGGCAAGTGGTGAATCTAGTGACGATAAGGCTAGGTCTCGACTCTCTGCAAAAAACGAAAGCAAAACAGCACTAGTAGAAAGATCTGCAACTTCAAGTCGGGTAAAAAGAACACAGCTGTTGCTAGGTGTTGGATAGGCTTTAGGACGACAGATAGGGCCACTTGAATATGTTGCTCCTATTTTACCACCAATGCCGAAACACATTGACTGTTTAACGTCACTTTACGCTGATAAAAAAAATCCATTAGACTACACATTATGATTAGGAGTCTTGTATCGGCACATAAGCCGAGCAAAGACTGCAACTATATGAAGTGCCCGTCAGCGAAAGCAGGACTTGCAGCTACTCCTTTTGCATCATTCTAGAGCCCAGCCATCTCAGTAATACCTTTCCACCCCAGTCTTATCCAACTCTAACCTCACTGTCTCATCATTGAGCACCAGCTGGGCGTTGTTGTGAACATCTGCCATTGCCCTGACCCTCTTCTTCCAGACACGAGAAGATGTAACTCCCGCGCCGGCCTCCATGAGATCCTCGTCTGAGGGCGCAGGCGTCTTGAACGCCAACACCACCAAGCCTTGCAGATCCCACCACGGGATGACGCTCAGCGCGTGCATGCTGGGCCACAGCCCAAACACTTCCAGCAGAAGCCCAAAGACCACCACGGTCAGCAGGTAGAGAATCAGAACGGCGAAGTAGAGGTACAAGATTGCTTGTCCAAACCTCAGCGTTGTACGAGGTCTGCCGGTGCCCCATCCGTATCTCTCGACGTTGAAGTCGAATCCGATCGAGTTGGAAAGGTCTTCGTCGCCCAAGTCGCGGGTGTACACCGCCTTCTCAATGACTGAAAAGGGGCCACCTGTGGTGCTGGGAGGGGCCTCGGTGACGGGAGTCCAGCTTCTGCTCTGGCCGGCATGCGCGTTCAGCGCGAACTCTCTGAGCTGGTCGGCGGCCTCTGAACGTATCGTTGCGGAGCTCCCCGAGCCGGTACGAGCAATCGCGTCGGTGAGATAGACACCAAAGACCTTGGCCAGGTATGCCTCAGCTACAACTGTGTTGTTGGTACCGTTGGCAGCGGTGGCGTTCCTTGCGATTCCGGTGTTGTTAGTCCAGCCTTCAGCATCCGAGAAGTGTTTGGCGAGACTCTCGGTTGGCGAATAGTATTTCAGAGCCTTCGTGTCGTTGACGGCGATGGTGGACGCAAAGGTAACTGGTGCAAGGTACTGCATCCAGCTGGACTCGAACTTCATGACGTAACCCTCGGAACTTCCTGAGAATGACCTCTTGTCGTAGGTTTGAACCATGGCGTCGGGGCTGTTCAGGCTGGATACCAGCGCATCGCACCCGCTGGAGTCGGTGGATATGGTTGACGCAACCCAGGTTGACAGTAGAGAGCAGGTGAAGAGCCTGTCTTTGGAGTGGTCTCCCGCGGGGTCGGGAAGTTGACCGGCGATCTGGAGCAACGGCGTCCCATTCTGGTAAACAAAAAGCCCGGTAGTGATGAGCTGTCCTTGGCAGTTGGGGCTATCCCAGGGCGTCGCGTTGAGCGGCCGTTGCTGGGATGACCTTTGTGCCTGCAGACAAGCGTCGTCACCAAAGCAGTTCAGAGACGCCACGGGGTATTCCATCTCGGCGCTTGTTGCCAAAACGTCTGACTTGCGAGCAACGCGACATGATGACTGAACAAAGGGTTGATAGATCGGGCTGCTGGCCTGCAGGTTGGTAGGGTTCTGAGTGTCAACCCGTCTTGTGTTGAGTCGGTAGGGAAACTCGTCACTAATATCCCCGCCATAGCTGTTGCGGTTACTGAAATAGTTCTTGACGAGACCAAAGTTGATGTTGAAATGGTGTGATGGAGTGGTTGACAAAATGGGCGGATCTTGCGTCCCACGGTCAGTCACCTCGGTGATGAGCAGCTGGCGCCGCATCTCGGTTGAAGGTTGCGAGAACGTGAGCTCGTTCGACAAACCGGTCACGCCGAAACTTCCTGTCCAGTTCCACACCTCGGTGAATCCACCCGCCGGACACGCGGAGTTGTAGATGCCTTCGACCTCGGTGCAAGATGGCGTATTGTTCCATGGCAAACTGTCAGAGAACGTGGTAGGCCACACCTGGTCTGGCTGCGTCTGGTACAAAAGGGGCGTGTTGACGCTTCCGAAAGCCCTGTCGTGGTCCAGGGGAAACCAGCCAAGAGAAGGGAGTAGTACGGCGCCTGCAGCAGGCAGCAGGATGATGGTGAGAAGTGTTGCGAAGAGAAAAAATGCGGCCAGTATCCATTCCCAGAAAGACAAACTGAAGAATCCCTGGCGCCAGAAGGGCCGCGAGAAAAGATAGCGAAAGTCTCCGACTCGGTAGGCCCCGGTGAGGAAGCCGAGCCTGACACCGCCACCTATCAATCTTCGGCGGAGCATGCTTATTGCCATGGCGGACAAAGACAGAACGACAAGGATCTCGTAGATCTTGAGCGCGACCAGAAGAAGAACCTCAACGTCCTTAGGCCCCAGTCTCACGCCGCTAGGGCCTTCCACAGCGTACCAGAAGCGTTCCCTCGAACTTAGCCAGAGGAGAACGGCGGTGGCAATGATAGCCGGGATATGTACGAACCACGCGCTGATGTGCAGCCAGCGTCGCCAGCCGTGCCGGGTGATGGGCTTCGGTACTCGATGATGCTCGCTTGGTGGCTCGGAGCTGTCTGAACTGTGGCGCTCCTTCCCAACAGGGACGAAGGGCGGTCCTCGGGGAGCAGTTCCTGGAAAGGATGTTGTCTGACTGGGAGAAGCTATCGGGGGCGGCCCTGAAGATGCTACGTTTTCATGAGGTATTCCCTGAGAAGGAGGCCCGTCTAGAGGAAGAGGTCCTCGAGAAGATTCTGCTGGAGGTGGTCCTCGAGAAACAATGGGTGGAGGCGGCGCTTCCTGAGGAGGCACTTGACGAGGCACCTTTTGTAGTGTTGCGGGCGGAATAGTCAGCCTTTGCGGAAGCGCGGTTGAGGGAGGTGGCTGTGAAAGGATCTGAGGAGGCTGTCTTGGGGGGATTGGGTCTTGAGGAGGCTCTTCGGGAATTGTCAGGCCATATACCGGCCCTAGAGGAGTACCGGCCGGTACACCACTGCCTCGATAGGTATCGGGTCTGTTGGAGTAGTCACCATTGACATTGGTCTGGTTGAACGAATCATCATACTGGCCCTGGTAGAAGACTTCGTTGACGGTGGAATTGTGTCTCTGATCATTCCTGTTGGTGCCCTCAAAATCAATGTTGCTAGACCGGTTGGAAGAAACGTTCCGTGCCGTGGAATCACCGTGACTGGAGTGGTAGATGTCATCGGTAGTGTTGAATCGACTGGACGAGTCGTTGCGTCGAATACTATCATTGCTCTGGGATTGAGAATTGTCCTTAGTGATGCTAGAGTTGTTGTAGGAGTCGTTACGTGTGGTGGTGTCATCCCGCTTCTTGGAGCGAGAGGTGTTGTTGGTTATCATGGAGGTAGTAGAAGAGTCACTCCGCGTCGTCTTGTCATCATGCTCGGATCGAGACATATCCTCGGCGACTCGGGATCCATTAATCGAATTATTCCGTGTTGTTTTGTGATCACGGTCTGATCTGGAGATGTCGTCGTGCGTCCTGGATCGGCTGACAGAGACGTCCCTTGTGGAGTTGTCATTGCGCTCAGAGCGTGAGATATCGCTGGTGATGCGAGACGGGGTGGATGAATCGTTCCGATTTGTATTATTACGCTCAGAACGAGACTTGTCTTGTATGAAATTGGCGTGGTTGGAAGATCGGTTGTCCTCGGAGAATCGCAAGACCTTGCTGGAGCCTCTATAGGAGTTGCTTGTGGAATCCTTCTGCTTGTGGGGTTGATGAGAATCGTGATGCTCCTTTTTCTCGTCGCCCTGAAAGCCCCCAGATTCTTGATGAGAGCTGTTGTGGAAGGAACCACGTCGAGTCTTGCGATTTTGGGGGCTATCTTCGGAGAAGCGTCGTTTGTCGCTGTGCTTGTGCAAGATTGGCGCACGGCTGAAGTCGTTCTCGGTGGCGTTCTGGAAATCATGTCGGTGATTTCCGTTGCGCTGTTGGAACGGGTGTGTCGAGGATGGGAAGTCTTGTCCACTGTGGTGACTGCCAAGGGAAGATCCGTAAGAAGAATCGTGAGAGATCTTGTGCAATGCGTCCCATATCTCCGTGGGAATGACGCCGATAGTGGTGGTGACCGTTGGTGTGGCTGTTGGTGTGCCCATGCGAGTGGCCGTTGGCGTGACCATGCCAGTGACTACTGTCATGTTGGCCGTTTGACTGGCCACTCTCAAGCGAGTGGCCCTTTGTATGTAAATGACCGTTGGTATAGCCATTGGAATGGTCATGATGAGCATGGAAGCCGTTGTTCCTGTCGTCTCTGGTGGAAAGATTATGGGAGGCACCATTAGAGCCTTTTGCGAAGTTATCGCCTGAGAGTAGTTGAGCTATATCGTATGGAAGAGTACGGGAAAGGCTTTGAGAAATGTCGTAGGAGACATCGTCAGAAACTTTGTTATTGGCATCATATGAAGAGCTATTCCAGACGTCGGAGGAGTTGCGACGATGTCGGTCACCCGAGAGTTGCTGTGAGTAGTCCGGGGACATGCTACGAGAAAGGCTCTGGGCAATATCGCGTGAGACTTCGTTGGAGATTCTTTTGTTGTCAGTGCGGGAAGAAGAATTCCATCTGTCGACAGAGCTGCTCCGAGGTCGGCTTTGGGCGAAATAGTTGGAGATTCTGTTGGAACTGCTACTGGCTCCATCTCCGGAAAGCTCCTGAAACAATGAACGGGAGATGGATCGTGAGTTGTCGTTGGAGTTGTCGTGCGAAAGGCTTCGAGACAGCTGATGAGAGCTAGAAGATCCTCCGTGCGTACCTCCATTGGATCCCTCGCGGCAAATCTGACAGGATGCTGAGCGGCTATCCGGAGACAGCTCCCGACAGATTTGGCATGAGGTCAAGCAACTCTCGGGGGCAGCAATTCGATGCTCCCTTGTCGAATGGTGTGTAGCAAGCATGGTGTCAGAAGAGAGAAGTGAGTACAGCCTTTCGGATACACTTGTGGAGGTTGTCCAAAGAGCTGAACCATATGAATTAAAAGTGGGTGATTGGTGTTTTCCAACCGATATCTCTTAACTCCAAGTTACTTCAGTCATAATATATTTCTCGATACCGACGTGTGTAGACTGCCAGTCGTCTTCCAGTGCTGCAAGCGTCACGCGAATACCAGCTGTCATCTCTCAGCTTTGCCTGAACAGCTGTAGGCTCGACGAAGCCGTCGATTTCTTGAGATCTACGGAGGCATCTTCCATTTCAGTTTCTGAAACAAGGAGAAGAGATGTTCTTCTCGGGTTCTCGGTCTCCAATATCCCAAATTTGATGGCTTATACGGATGAGGATGTATTTTCTGACATGCAGGACGGCTGAGACGGCGAGTTTTCAACTTTCAGTTTCCGAGAAGTGGATGTTTAAGACAAGTTTCGCCGTCAGGCACGTGAAGGGCGATGTTTTGTAGCCCCAGAGAGAGGCTGACCTCACCTTATGCTCGGTCGTCCCGCCGAAACCAAGCCGAAAATGCCTTAGCCCGAGATCAGGGTCTAAGACAGACAGCCAGATCTGAGACAAGCCAAGATATGCTAAGACTACAGTATACAACAACTTGCAAAGGAGAGAGTTCGCTGGTTCGTGAAGAAGCTATGTCGCCGAATCTCAGCCAAGACTCCGGATACCTATGCGGGGTCTGTGTGATTCAGTGCGATGAGCCGAACTTGACTTCAACGACGGAATAGGAACAATTTATCTATTCAAAACGCGTTCCATAGGTCATGACAGACACTTTTAGAGCAACAGAGGTCGTTCTTGACATGGTTAATGTCGAGAAATAGCCGCCGTGTATCTAATTTCCGAGGCCATTCCTAGCAACCATCCCGTGCTGCTACCTCATGGTGGCGCAAAACGTGCCCCTCTAGATCCCGCCAGGCACAACCAGCCAGTGACATCCTCATTCTTCCAGGCAAAAAGGCACAGCTGGGCAATTTCGATCGTGGTTGGTCTGTCAATCTGTTATCAATCCGTGAAACTAGCGCCGGAACCAAGAGCAGGAGTCAGCAAGTACCAAAACGGCTCGCACTTCGCAGGCGGACTTGCCCGGTCGAGTGTTGAAAACGGGCCGGCGCGGGGATGTCCGTTCATGGTGTGAGACAACTTGAGAGTGAACTGAAGTCACGCCGCAGAACCACATGCTGAAGAGAGGCATCCTTTTGAAAGATGTTTCCTTTTTAGTCCAACGTGGCTGCCTCACCAGAACGCGCTTGTCCCAGTTGAACACAAGTTGTGCCCGATGTACTTGTATGCTTTGAGCCCGGCAACTGCAGCATACGGGCCGAAATAGTCGGTTGTTCGAACATGAGTCGCAAACTGGGGGCCCATGATCGTGCCTTGTCTTCTTGGCAGTCCGATTCTAGTGATATTTGACCGAAGTGGGTGGTGATCATCAAGCCATTCATGGAAACCTCCTCTCTCACGATCTCGGACATGTGGATTAAGGGAACAACACTCTCTTAATCCGCTCACTTGCCTCTGAGCTTCTCAGCTTTTCTTGATTCGGCATTCACGATCATCGCTACCTTTTTCCCAGCCGGCGAGTGAGTCTTTGTACGGCTTCGATTTCAGCTGCCACCTGAGCCTGTACCGAACACCGGACCAGACACTTGGAGCCTGGTTTCCCTTCAAAGATTGCGGGGGATCTACGACAATCTTGCATATTGACAGATGATTTCCGGATTTTGATTCCAAGAGAATGAGATGACTGTTTTCAGTACGCGATTCAAATTGTGAAGTAACGCGGCGACTGACCCTGACCATTTCAGTTGCTGCAATCGGTCTCATTCTGTATCTTATTGCTTGAGCAGACACCTTTAACAGATCAACAGCACAGTTCAGACTCGAGATAGTGCTAGTAAGGTCAGCACCTTCTAGGTTATTACAATCATGTGGCCAGCCCATGCGTATTGGAGGACTGCCGTCGATCACTCACACTGGTAGTCTGCTAACATGACTTTGTGAGCGCCCATCACTACCGTAGAAACGATGAGGCAGTCATACCCCGGATCTGGTAGTTGTCGTATTATTTATGTGTGCTCAAGGGGTTCGCACGCACCTTGTGTCGTGGGGATCTCGGCAGTGCCCGGGACCATCAGTCTCTCAATTCTCCAACAAAAACGTATCGTCAGTGACAACGGGTTGGTTTAGACTACAATGTTGAAGAAAATCTTCATAAATATCTACTAGCGTATTTCTTCCTTTCAATCGAGATAGATAGACATCCCGAGTAGCGAAGTAACAGAGACCGTACTATATCAACTTCTAGATCGTTTTTCGGCTTCGTGGTTTCCGTACGACAAACCTATTGTTTCCCAAGGCGGGCTGTTATGTCTTCCTTGGATCAATGAACTTATTTCAACAGCATGTGGCCTTCCGATTAACATTACGATGCTCATTACATCGAGTCTGATCCAACTTGAATCCATTAAATGGATTCGGCTGATACAGAGGTATGTGTCGTCTAGACCTGACGACGAGATGCTCCCAATCGCTCACTACCTGATACGACCCCAGCATCGGCATTATCCGGCTCGCCTATAGACTCTTCTTTGATTGCTTCTTTAGCCTTCTTTTTCTCTTCCCACTTGAAGGCAAAATGAATCCCAACAAATATGAAAGTGGCGACAATCGCGAAGCCAAGATAGAGCTTCGAGCCGATACGCCAATTGGGCGCCTCTGATGCAGGGAAGGCCGCAATGGGAATAAAGGCACTCATGATATATGCTATGACTGTTCCACTAGCAAAGAGAACGGTGCGTACTTCGGGCTCATGTTGTAGATGCGCCGAGCCCCATGAGCACAACAGCATCGTCGAGACACTAAGCAACGTTAGACATAATCTTCACGATAGTAGACGGGACAACCCACGCTCCGATGTAATTCATGTACCATCCGGCCATGTATGCTTTCTCATTGCTTGGGCGTACAATGAGAATGATCTGCGAGGCAATGTTGATGGCCTGCGTAATACGGTAATGTCACGTCAGTCACTTCTCTTCTACAGCGTAGAAGCGAGACTTACCGAGTGAAGGAGCAGGAAAGGCAGGTGAACACCGAAGTACCCACTGAATCCGCTAAATAGCAGCTCCGAGACAAGCTGGACGCCCTGACCGGCGATGGGCAAGTAGTTGAGCATAGCCACAGAGCTAGAAATTCGGTCAGTCATCAATCGGATTGGTCGCCTTCTCTCCATTCACTCACTATTTGACTGTCCCATCTGGGTTCTTGAGAGACTTGAGCCACAGGTTGAAATAGCTTGCAGGCGTGAAGTTGCCTCCAATGGGCCATGCGACTGAGGTAGCTGTCAGAGCAAGCCACTGGCCGATCCATGACCTTTTTGACTTACTGGCAATGGCCCAAAGCTGCCAAAACGTGAAACATCTCAGGAAGGACTTGACAGTAATGCCAATTTGGGGCTTACGTCCCACTCTTCGACCGCGGACCAGGGCAATCTCAATATGACGGGGCTTCATGTAGAACTTGGAAAGGGGGTTGGGACGTTCGGGCTACCGTCTATCTGTTAGCAGCGAGAAGTCTTGTGTTCCAACAAATTTGCACAGGCTGATGGCACTCACGTATCCTGGCAAGATGAAGAATGCTGCAAGAGCAACGAGAATTGTGCAGGCGCCCTAGAGACATCATTAGTGATGCACACCATCTTAAAGGACGACACCCGCAATACGTTGATGATGAAGGCCCATCTCCATCCTGATCTCCCTGCAACACCCTCAAAGTTCGTGGACAGAGCACCCTGCATCGCACCAGAAAGCATGGCTCCTGCCGGCTGTGCGATGTTATACAAACTCATCCGCAGAGCTACTTCATGTGGCATGTACCATTGGCTGATGAGTGTAAAGTAGCCAGGCCAGGCCGTACCCTCGAACAATCCAATAAGAAAGCGAAGGCCGTAGACCTAGAATTCGTAAGACTTGGAATTGTACCGCAGGTTGCATGTTTGTCGGAACCCACCTGCTTGGAACTGGAAACAACGGACAAGCAACATGTAAGAATTCCCCAAATCAGCTGCGTGGGTTAGCAACTTGGCCATATGGGGAGTATATGCAATCTCAAGAACGGACCTCGCATGCTGGCAACCACTTTGAGGGTCCAAAATGGGAAATCACGATACATGACGGATACAGCATGATCATATACCCAATACTACACCCATTAGCTCGAGATTCTAATACAACATGGCAGAGTGAGTACCAAACTTACTTGAAGAACGTCGTGAAGTAGTTGAGCTCGTTGCCAAAAAGGCCGAGGTCCTCCTTCATTCCTGACACGTAGGCATTGCTCTTCGAGGTTCTCAGCAAGATACTCTAACAGAAGACGAGTAATATGCACCACAACTTACAATGTTGGTCTGATCAATGTATTTAAACATGTAACCAAGGAATCCAATCGTCAGAAAGAACAGATCCAGACGCCAAAGCTGTTTCCATTAGCCAACAAATAACTTTCCCCTTCTCTGTAAGTTTTACGCACAAATGCCCGCTCTTCCTGAGGGCCGATATCGTGGTTTGGACGACTATCAATAGGTATGATGGCTTCGTCAGATCCAGATGACTTCTCATTAGCTGCCCCTTCGCGCGATCCCGGATCGCTCGTCGCCACCTGGATGTTGGCGTCTTTGACGTCCATTTTCATCGTTAAAATCGAACAATAATACGATGTCGTCGAGGCGGTAAATTACTCGGGAAGTTACAGGAATTTCCAACATAGACCAAGGTCATCATATATACGGCTTCTCCGCCCACCATCAGCGACTATCGTCAACCGCTTGTGTTGGCGGCGATGGCCCGAGAATCCTCTGATGGTATCAACCTGCGAGGCGAAGACGTGCTCGGCGTAGTGTTGGACGCATGTGGAGCGCACTACCAGCCCATGGTACGAACGAGGGGGTTCACCACCATCTTGCATTTCAATTCGACTTCTCTCTCTTCTGTAGGTTGCGCAAATCGCGTGCCGCGTTTCCGTGCGTCGGAGCATGGCCGCCAATGGCTGCCATGGCTGCGAAAAGGTTGATTTCAGCGGCACACGCGGTGTGGTTGGGCGTGGACGTTTGGTTTTTGCGACATCGACTAGGGAGAAGACGCAATGTTCAATCTACCCACACACCACATCCCCGTCGTCGGGCCCAAACGTGCCGTCAACGTCGGGAACGTCCCGATTGCGATTCCTGAGTTCGTCAGATATCACACCAACATCTCATCTGCCTATCCTGGTTGGCCATAGTGGTCAGAGCAGTCGGCATTCAAGACTTAAATCTCGTCTTCTCAAGCATGATTATCTAGGCCGTAGTTCCATGGCCAGCAAGGCGCACCTGGTTTTCCAGACTTGTCTCGTTCATCTGGGTTGTCACTCTTCTTTTCCTCTATCGTAATTTCTTGTTGTGACCTGATCGTCCAGCTACTTTCCCGCTCCCGTCCCCGGTCTCTGCGATATGCCATTCCTGGACCTGGCATGTCTAATTTCGTTCCTCAGACAAACTTTCGCATCTCCTCAACACCTCGGAAACTCCATGCTGCCAACTCTCTGCGGAATAACTTCAGCCTTTGATTACTTCAGACACTCTTGTAACCCCAGGTAGCCTCGCGTCACCCATCAGAGGCCCCAATTGGTTTGGCCGGCGCGGCTGTTGCTGACGTCGCATGCTGGGGCCCTCAAGGGGTGCTGTTCTGTTCGCCATGGCTGCGTTATGCTTAGACCAAGCCTCGCTGCGTAGTGTCTCGGAACGGACGCGGAAGGCCTTTTGCACTCTTTGGGGAGGACTGAGCATCCCGGATCGAGGTCATAGCCCGTGGAACCCGTGGACTGAGTCCTCGCCAAATAGTGCAGTTGGAGCTCGACTGGAAGGCAGGCGGCCGAGGACCGGATTCAAATATGTGAACGTACGAGGGGTCTGGAGGTGCCGCATATACATTATTGAGCGCTGGCATCGGCATTGGCATGATCTGGCGCGTTTGATGTATGCCAGCCGCCCTGGAGACAGCGAAATCTAGCTCGGCCGTGCCGAGAGTAGTCCCACGGCTTAGCCGGCGCCGGGAACAATACACGTGTAAGCTCTGTCATTGTCGTTGACGGTTCAAGATATTGTCACCCGTAGACTGAAAACTGCGCGCCACCAGCGCAATCTCGTCGGTATCCAGCTCTGCCTGGAACCAGCCGCGACGCAAGGCGTCACTGTGCTTAGGGACTCACCTGTAGCGAGTTGGTTATTGGCGTAAATTGCCTCTGATGGCGGCCAGAGCCTAGAGGGGAGCCTCGTGCATCCCGTCGTTCGTCAGAGAAGTCGGGACGAGCGAAAACTTTTCCCACGACATCGCTGTAGCTAAGAAGCACTTGATGCTGTTCCTTTACGAGGATAATGAGCTTATTGGAGGTTTCCAGTAGGCAGGATGATAGTTCCGCCAATGTCAGAATCACCCACCCAGGCTACGACGTCGTCAGAATAGTCTGGACATTGAACATTGGCCAGGATTTGAAAGTAAAACGGGTATCTTTATGAATAGTATGAGTCTTGGGTCGCAGGTGGCGACAAATCTTCCTTGCCTTCCTCGAGCCAGCATTCGAAAAACAGTGGTCCAGCCGCAACTGACCGAAGAGGCATCGTCGAAGCCCCTCCGATGGTGGCGCCGGCTTCCGGGTTTGCTTGAGACGAGGGCTGAAGCGAGGGCTCGGATGGGATCCAAGGTTGAGGGTGCTGTAATCAAGTTCAGTCACGATCCCAGAAAGCATCGCATTGGTAGATCGGCCACGTACCCCTATTGGCGCTGGAGCCTCATCGCGTAATTCCACTGCAACTGTGAATGTGCAGCCTTCGGGCAAAGGTCCCTTAACCTCTCCCGCATAAGCAATGCGTCTCAGAGCTCCTCTATACGCCTCGTTGACGTCCACCCAATTGACAGACCCATCATCGTCGTCCTCCTCACGGCGCTGGAATCTTTGTCCGGTTACCAACTTGTCCTTGCCCTTACCAGTGGCCCAGACAGGGAAGTTGGCCACGTCAAAAACCCATCTCTCGACTACGGCCATTGAACCCGGCGAGTGAATGACTATGCAGATTTTAGAGGCGGAACCGACGGCCAGTTGATCTTGAACAGCAGCCAAAGATGAGTTGATCCATTCGCAGAGGGCAGGATGCCGGGACTGTGGGACGGGAAGATTGTGAGCTTTTGTCATGACAAACGTCTCGGGAGGGTACAGTCTTCTGTGGTACAGAATCGTATGGGTTGTGATGGTCAGGAAGGCCGTGAATGAAGTCAGGAGCGTGTTAGCCTGTGGGCGTGATATGGGGACAGGGGTGTCTGTGGCTGAGTCTGGGGGCTTAGAGCTGGAGGACATTTTGCGAGGAAGTAGAAAATAGAGACGGAAGAGGCGTGGTACTGCAAATGAGAAGAAATTCTGAGTCTCTGAGCTGGGTTTTGAGATGGTCCTGAGAGTAAGGCTCGCACTTGCCTGGTGATGTTGATGATGCGCGTGTGTATCGCAGAGCTAAGCTTACCACTTTCTTCACCAGCTCAAGTACGTGGTATGTCTCAATATCCGATATTCCAGAATACAGCATATGATCTTCGAGAATATCGGGTTAAGAAGGTCTATGCATGGATCAGATGCAGAGCAGTGCGCTGACATATGCACCGTGCACCGAGCAGATGAGGGGTAGCTCCACATATAGGGCTGAATGATGGAAGGCACCAGTCTGTGACGCCACTCCCACGCGTCCGCATCTTCAGGGTAGCTGTTCGTTCGTCCGCCAATTACCGAAACTGCGTACAGCAAGAGGCCTCACCAAACTATCTGCGTCGCAGTTATCCCTGATATTTGTGTTCTCCATCTTTCGACTATTTAACCCCCCATTGATTTCTCTACCTACTGAAGTCAAGTTCCTCTTCATTCACATTCTACCACCGCTACCTTTCCGTCGGTTCAATAAAACCATAACTCTTCACCTGTCCACAAGTCCGTCAGCATTAGAACTCACTTGTAAACCGTCACGGATACACGACAAGATGCCGAACCCTCTTGATCCACAGGCCATACTGTTGGGCATGGCGGAGGCTCTGCCGACGCACCCCGAAAACGATACAACGTCCGACGTCAGCAGCACCTACGAGCTGTACGCTCTCGCCACTCATGCCTGCATGGCCGCCCTGAAGTTTCGTCTGCTGGGTTTTGACGAAGAAAAGAAAATCGGTACGCCTCCGAGCATCCCTGCAGTCGTAGACCATAACTAACTTCTGGCGTAGAAGAACAGATCAATGCGATTGCCCCACGTCTCCCGCCCTCGTGGAACGCCGGCTATGGCTCCATTTGCTTCGTCTACGCACACAAGCAGTCGTCGATGACGTCTATTATACGTATCAGCAGAGTGGGAACCAATATCGAGGTCAGCGGCATGGCACAAGGCCACGATGTTATCCATCGATTCGAGGTTGCAGCCAAAGATGTCGTCAATTCGTCCAAGCTGCCTCTGCGCATCCCCTTGAATTCGAACGGTACCGAAGACCGCAGCGAACTTCACAACAATATCTCGGAGACGCTTACGTCTTCGTCTGCCTTTTCCAACTTTATCGAGCAGTTCAAGGGCAAGATTGTGCAGAAGCTCATTCCCAAACTCCAGGTTGAGGGTTATGAGGAGTCACCTGAAGAGCGTGAAGAACGCGAAGAAGCTCGCCGGCAGGCGGGTCGCGAGCCTGGATTTGAGTTCCCTGGCGCCCATCAGCCACAGCCGCCTCGTCCTGACTTTCCGTTTCCTGATCCGCTGGCGCAACCCCCCAGGCGGCCTGTTGCTCCAGGAGAGTTTCCTCCCCCTGGCTTCGAGGACGAGTACGACATCAACAGGCCACCGCGACCCCTCGGCGTCCCAGGTCGGTCCCCTTATAATATTGGACACGACGACTTGAACCCTCCTGGATTGGGTCCTCATGACCCCTTGAGGCCGTCATTTATTGGCCCCGGCGGCCTGCCTCGTCCAGGAGGAGGTGGTGGTATGCACCCTACATTTGACGACCCTCTCTTCGGTGGACGTGGCGGTCAGGGGGGTCAGTATGGAGAGTACGACCCACAACGGCCGCCGGGAGCCAGGTGGGATCCCACTGGCCCTGGATCAGGTGCGTTTCCCAGACCAGGAGGTGGCAGGGGGCCATTCGGAGGCTCAGGCGGTGGTCCGTTCGGCGGAGGCTTTGGCGGTGACATCATTTGAAGGCTGGAAGGGGTTTTGAAAGGAAATGACGAGACTGAATCAGCATTGTTAATGATATGCCTTAATGAGAAATGACACGGCTGGACTTTGTGAAGCTGTTGGTTTTTGAGCAAATGACCAGTACATCGAGTATACATGCTGATGATCTGGACTAAGTGACATCTTTACATGTAGCAAAGCTGAACAATGACAGACGGCAATGTCTCCAGGGAGGCAGAGAAGGGCACACACTACGCCATCCTGCAAGAAGCAAAACTGTATCCAGAAAACCCTGTCGACGACTCGGGTGCCCCCAGATACGTCCACCGGAGCTTCTTGACCTCGGTTCCCTCAACTTTGACCACCTTCTCTACGCCAGGAATAAGATCGAACCCGTTATCGCTCAACCTCATCCCCCTCTCTTCCTGAATGATGAGTCCCTTGACAGGTTTCTCCGCCGAAACGACGAGTGTGCCATGCCTCGCCACAACCTTGACGCCCCGATCCGGAAACTCGAGATACTTCAGCGGCTGTGGCCAAGCCATATCCTCTGCAACAACCTCTCCATCAACAGAGAGTGTGGCGTAAATGACAAAAGGATCATCATCCTCGGGCGAGAACGGCACCCTCTCATCCTCAAACACCTCCTTGACGGCTTTGACCTTGGACTTTTCGATAACCTCCGTCGTCCCGTTCGCCGCGACAACCACATCTCTTTCCATCTTTTCCCTGACCTCCCGTCCCGTTTTGATCGACACAAACCTCACCTCAACCCTCCCCTCAACCTGCCTCGCCCGTCCGCTCGCAACCCACACCTCAAACTCCGTCCCCCTCGCCCCGAGGGTCGGATCAGCATGGCACTTGGTCCACTCGTCCACCCTCCTGCCCACGCCGACATCCAACTCCCGCAGCACCCTGCCTATCGCGTAGAACGCAGGCTTCCTCACGAGCCAGTAGTCCACAACCGCCCACGACACCGTCGGCCAGCAGTCGTTGAGCTGCCACACCAGCACGCCGCCGCACGCCCTCCTCCCCTCGCGACCCCAATCCCTCCGCCAGGATTTGTACGTGTGGGCCATGGTCTCGGACTGCATCAGTTGCGTGAGGTACGTGAACCACTCGATGTCGTACTTGACGGAGAAGTTTTCGACAATATACGTCATCATGCGGCGCTCGTGGCTGTAGGCCTTGTTACGGAAATCCATCGTCATGGACCCCGGGCGGCGCTGGGAGGCGGACGTGATCATGGCCTTTGTGGTGGAGAGGTGAGGGTACCCTTCCTGGCCGAACTCGCTGATGAAGCGTCCCGTGAGGGATGCCGCGTCTTGGTACTTGTTCATGGCGCCGTGCCAGACTGCAGTCTGTCAGGAACACCTTGTTAATGAGAATGGGGGAGAAACTCACTGTTCCACTGGTGAATATCTCCCACCGTCGGATCCGCCGTCGGCCGTCCATCGCCCCAGGGGCTGCTGGGATGATACACCGTCCAAGGACTCTCCTCTTCCACGAGTTTCGGCAAGAGATATTCGTAGATATACCTCGCTGGAAAACTCGACTTCAACCACGACTCTGGGTCCTTATCCTCGGTGTACTTGTAGTCGAGCTTGTACCTTTCCTGCACTTGGTAATCCTCGTTATTCCCCGCCCAAATCACAAGCGACGGATGCCATCGCAGCCTCTTCAGATTCTGCCTCGCCTCCTCCTCCACAGACTTGAGGAACGACGGATACGTGGGGTAACTCCCGCACGCAAAGCAGAAGTCGTGCCACACCAGCACCCCCAGCTCATCGCAGGCCTCCAACAGCGACGAGTCCTCGTACACGCCGCCGCCCCAGATCCGCAGCATGACCTGGTTCGACTCCACGAGCAAGCTCGCCCACTGACGGTACCGCTCAGGGGTGATTGTGCTGAGAAAACTGTCCCCCGGGATCCAGCAGGAGCCGCCGGCGAAGACGTCAATGTTGTTGATGCGAAAGTAAAAGGACTTGCCGAGCTCATCCGCCTCCTGGATAAGTTGCGCGCGACGAAAACCCGTTCGCTTGGTGACATGGTCCAAAACTGTGCCGTCCTTTTGCAGTAGTGTCGCGGTGGTAGTATAACGGGTTTGGGGACCGTGGGTGAACGGATACCACAGTTTCGGGTGCTCAATCAGGAATTCTGAAGTGGCAGCGCCATTCTCGACGGCGATGGTCTTTTCGAAGACGACGTCCTCGTCAAGCTTGACCTCCACACTGACCCTGTCCGCCCCGTACCCTTCAATGTTGACGACAATCTTTCCAGACGCCGTCTTCAGATCAGCGCTGACTTCGCTCTTTACCCAGACATCCTCGATCCTGGAGGTGAAGTGCTGCAAGTACACCGGTTTCCACAACCCGGCCGTGACCAATATCGGACCCCAGTCCCAGCCCCAGTGATACTGCGCCTTGCGCACGGGAATACGTCCCCTTTCCGTCTGCCGCGCAATGCAGCGGTGCTCATGTGCGTGTTGCTCCACGAGTGCCCTGCCCTTGAGCAGAGCCGACTCGAAGCCGACTTCGAGAACGTTGTCGGCGTCAGCTTCCAGGTGCTTCGAGACGTCGACGCGATACTCCAGAAACATGTTCTCGGCCCGCAGAATCTCTGCGCCGTTGAGCGTGACAGCGGCAAAGGTGTCCAGGCCCTCGAATACGAGAAATATAGAGCCCTCGACCGAGAAGGCGGTGGGCGAAGGGAAGGTTGCGCGGTAGACCCAGTCCTTTTCTGCGACCCATTGGACTGCGAGTTCGTTCATGTCCACAAACGGGTCTGGGATCCTGCAAAGTTTGACAATAGGAACAATTGAATATGACAGCATACTTACTTCTTGTTCTCAAGGAGGTCGACGTGAACCTGGCCAGGTACCTTGGCTGGCAGCCACCCAGACTCGTCTTTTTGCTTGAAAGACCAGCCTGTGGCCAGTTCATGCCGAATAGGAGCCATTTTTGATGTCTTTTCTCAAGAATCTAGATGTGGAAACCCCTCTGGGAATGTTCTGCAATCTCTCATTTGAAGTCGAGGTCTCACGACGCTCATAAACACCGACGTCCCAAAGCCTCTGTCCGCCGGGCCACGACCCGGTTCGGACGCGCCCCCACAAATTGAGGAGATGAAGGGGCCGATTGGTACAGAAGCTTGAAGACTCGGGGTGAAGCTGCCCGCATGATGTGCTATCATCGAATCAACAGACAGAAGTCCACCGCGTTCGCCAGGTTGGACGATACAAAGACGGAAGTTTAAGGGTCCTTGTTGGTGAGATAGTCCCACTTCTCCGCTGATACGGTGATTTAAAGTACCGGTCCACTCGCTCGTCGTTCCGGCGGGACTTGATGGCCCTGCGTGTAAGTCTAGTCACGGTGAGGCGACACGTTGCTTGTTAATACTAACCAATGGCTGCTGTTCTATTTTGCTTATATTCAGTCAAAGATTGAAGCTCTCATTCCGCAGCATCTTTCCAACTTTCTGAAGATTTCCGTTCAATACACCAACACTGTAGGTTGTTACTTGCAACGCTTATCCGGTTCGCATCCATCAGGTATCCCTCGCATCCCTGCCCCCAATGTATTGCTCCATCCAGTCGAACACAGTCTTGTGCCAAACCATTGAGTTGTCAGGATTTAGCACCCAGTGACACTCGTCGCTAAACGTCAGGAAGCGGCTCTTCACACCCTGAGCCTGCAAAACATTGAACACAGCCAGCCCTTCGGTGATGGGGCATCGGTAATCTTTCTCGCTGTGAATCACCAGTGTCGGCGGCGCATTCTTCCAGTTCCGCACCATGTCCGGCCGCGCCGGGTTCCACTTCTCCAGTTCCTCCCCGTTCCTCCATAAAAACGGAGCCCCTCCAAAGTCCGGACCACCGCCGATCGAATCGCCTTGCAACATGAAAACAGGCAGGTTGAAGATGCCATCGTGCCAGACGGCGCAGGCAAACCTCTTGATGAGCTCTTGGCCGAACATCCAGCTGATCATGTATCCTCCGTACGAGGCGCCCGCCACGATGGCCCGCCTGTGGTCAAGGTACGACAGCGGCTGGAGGTAGTCCATCAGATTGACTAGCTCCTGGTATGGCGCGCCGCCCCAAGAGCGGTAGATGCGAGAGGTAAAGTCGACCCCGTAGCCTGTGCTGCCTGCGATGTTGGGCATGATGAGGACGTAGCCTTGTTGGGCCCAGAGTGCTAGATTCCACTGCTCTTTGTGTTAGCATTGACAAATAGAGGATGCCGGGGCACTTACTCTCGTTGACCACGCGTCGAGCCAGGAGGCCTCAGGGCCGCCGTGGGGCAAAAGGATCCAAGGGTATTTCTTCTTCTCGTCAAAACTGGTTGGTTTGACAACGAAGCAGTGCACCAAGGCATTGTCGGCTCCCTCATACCAAAACTCCGAAAGCATACTATGAGACAGGCCATACTTGGCGCCGTGCTTGGTAGCGGACGAGATGACCCTAGGTGGTGTGTTAAATGACACGTCAACGACCTGCCACAAACTGCTGTCTACAATGCTGTTGCTTGTTACAACCATTTTGCTGTAGTCACCCTCCTTCAAAGGGTAGAAGGCAGACACCACGCCGGTTTCCACCAGCGGAGTCGCTTCTGCTCCGTGACGGAGCTCGAGATGTGACAGCTTCACTCGCCCAAAGTCCTCGGTTGTGATCAACAGAGCGTCAGAGCTGCCCGCGAACTCGAAGCCTTGCGGCGGGAGACGGGGCCCCTCGCCAAAGATCATAGCGTGTACTTGATACGCCCCAAAGGAAGTCGTGTGGCCCACGTACAGCCTGGTATCTATGGGATTGTTGTAGGAAGAATGCAAGAAGGCAATCTTGGAGCCATCCGGCGAGAATCTCACGTTTCTGTAGTATGCCTTGGCCTCTGATATCCCCATGACGATTGCTCGCGGGCGAATTGAAGGGGCGACGGCGAAGGACTGGACCGGAACGTAATATACGTGGGAAATGCCCGAAAACTCTGGCGATGGCGGCCCGGCATCTTCGGCGATGAACGTGATGCCTTTTTCACCAACGTCGAAGCTGTCTCCGGGATCTGCTACATCGTACATACCCAGTGGGGCCTCGAGGTTGGTGTTCTTGATGACATTGTGCAGTTCACCGGCGACTCCCCACTTTCCGTGGGCGTTGACGAGAGTTGAGTACCAGAGTGCATATTGGTGCGATTTGCGAAGCGTGTTCCACTGACAAACTTGTTAGTCATGACACTGGCAATCTGACGTCAAGGCAACTCACGCTTCTGACTTTGTAGTCGTCAAAGATGCGACCTGTGGATCTCTGCTCGTTGGCTTTGTCATTGAACAAGCTGCCATCAGGACCAACCAGCCCAGCAACAACAAATGCCAAGCTCCCATCCAATAGGGCCTTCAACTTGAGAGCTTTGATAGGCGCGTCGTATTCCCCAGCAACGTAATGCTTCTTGGTAACATCGCTGGCGTCGGCAACGCAGATTTGCGTAGTACCTTTGTCATCCGACTTCAGGTAGATGACCTGAGAATGGGATCCAGGCACCCATTGGGCATCGCTCACATTTTCGCTGTCCGTGAGCTGCTTCGAGGCCCCGGTCTCAATGTCCATGACCCGGACCTCCTGACTGGTCTTGTTGGTCTCGAAGTCATGGGCTGACTGTGCGAAGAGGATCAAGGTGCCGTCCGGACTCGGCACGGCGGGGCCGCGACGTGGAGCGCTCAACAGCAGCTCGGGGGTGAAGGTCTTGGCCACGCGCATCTTGACCGACGATCAATGTGTGGTAATTTCGAGATGGATGTGTTAAGAGGTCGTGAGGCGAAGCAGCCAATTGGTAGGTGTCACGAGAACCGTTGTCAACAGATGTTAAATAAGACAGGAACGACGAAGCAGCGGGAAAGACAATAGCCGCCAAGACCAGTTCTAGAGGGAGAAACGTTATCGATGACTGGCTATTGCCGTGCGATACCTTAGATTGAAAAATGAGAAGTACGAATCTTGCTGACGTACTGCTCTAGGAGACGCGACAGCTCAGTCGAAGAGAAGATTCCCTGAGGCTGCCGACCTTCCCTGTTGGGGACAGCTTGGCCATGAGCCAACAGGCAGCGACGACCTGCCATTTTGCCCAATGATTTGTAGGCAAAAGGTGCAGCACCTGCCAGTGAGGTGTCTGTGCCGATGGAGCCTATTTTACCCATGTTCTGCAGCTAGGTACAGTACCTTACCTAAGGGAATGAATGCTTTGAATTCGTCAGTGCACGCCCAGCAAATGATCAGACAGATGATTAGTCGTCGTCCAACAATTCCATTTGGATGCTGTGATATTTGACATCACATATTCGAGCTGGCTGGCTGCCAAGTCCTGAGTGCAGAGAAAGTCTGTCGCATTTTGCTAATTAAGATGTATCCGTACATCACAGAAAACGCACCCCAAGCCACGCAGCCCCCCTTCGCTGTACAATGCAATGCAGCTGGGCCCTCTAGGTACGGCATCAATTCCCAAGCCAAGATGGACGCGTCTCTAAGGTGCCTACCCCGGAGGATGACCGGACGGGGAGCGGCATCGTCGCCGACTCAGCAGCCCCACAAAGTTCCCGATTGGACATTTGTAGCCCCAACTCCGAGGACGAATCACGCGATTTTGAACAATTAGAGCCCACCTATGGTACGTACCGCCTGATGGCAAGCAAAAAAGTCCCCAAAAATGACCCCCACCTTCCATGTCTCCCATGCACCACGATGTCTCCAAAACAAGCACTTCCCTTCATTCTGATCCCCCAGCTCGACCCCGACTGGACCTCGACCAGCCACTCATCACTGTGTATCAGTGTACACCCATGTCTTCGTACTTGTAGTGCCATCAGCGGTGTAAACTCCGCCAAACATTCCCATGTCTCTGTTTCTGCCACTGTCTTTCCGGGCCTTCGGGCTTCGAGATAGCACGACAATGCTCCACCCCATGTAAATCCCACGCCGTGAACCCAAACCTTCGGGGTCCCTCGTACCGACTATCTCCGACTTCGGTCCCCAGTAAGCTGAAATTTTCGACATGCGATTCGTCCGGGACACTTCGCGACGTCCTTATCCACTGTCGCAGCTGCTCCCCCAAGTCCACTCTTCCTGACGTGCAGCGCAAGACTATTTGCTAGGAAGCTGTTCGCTGCTCCCTCAAGGGGTGCAATGCACGGGTTGGACCAGGGGAGGAAAATAACTGGGCGTGTCTGGTCGGGTCAAGTCCCGTCCACTGTGCTATGGAATCGTAGCTTTCCCCATACCTTAAGCTAGACCACTTCCCCGGGCTTTTCCTTTCTCAGTTTTTCACCTCGCCCGTCGTCCTTCAACCCCTTTGAGCTACCCCAAGCGACGTCGTCCTTTTCCGTGACCGTCGTCTGGTCTTTGCATGTTTTCTTGCACGTGTGTGCGTGTGTGTGGTGTGGTTTTCTTTAGCTTTCCTGCCGATTTTAACGACGTCACCCATCCCCCAACCCCCAAGACGTCACAACCGGTCTAGACCGTGTTATATACAAGGCCGTCGCAAAGCGAGCGACATCGGTAGAAAGCCACCACCCACGATACCTCGAGTCACCCAATATTGCTGCTGCTGCAACATCAGCAATCGTCTACGACACGATACCTCTCCCGGGGGTTGCAGCAAGGGCTTCCGAAAGCCACAAACACATACACATCCCCTCGAATGGCTGAGAGGGAAACAAGACAACAGGGGCTGCCTCCAGCACCCATCGCGCCAGACCTCAAGATCAAACCTCCGAACCCGCTGGCTCTCGCGACCAGCCGTCACGCAGACATGGACGTCAAGACGGAACAACCAAAGTCGAAATGGAACACCAAAAACCTGGGCATGCGCCTGGGCGCCGACCTCTTCAGTGCTGCTTGCGCCGGCACCTTGGTCGCTCCCATCGTGTCCATCATTGATCGGTAAGCAGCACCCCCAATCACGAACTCTCCCAGCTGTCTCCCTTCTCTTCCGCGACATGCCGCTAACCGCTGCCAGCTCCATCATGGAAAACGCCTCCGGCCGCCGCTCCCTCGGCGAGTGCGTCAAGTCCTGCCTCCGCGAGCTCCTCCTCCGCCCCCACCACGTCGTCTTCTCCAAACCCTTCGCCCTCATCTTCGCCCTCTATGGCGGCACCTACCTCACCGCAAACACCCTCGACACCGCCGTCTCCACCATCCAGAACCGCTCCCCTTCCCACGTCACCGCTGGCACCGAAAAGTTCGCCGCCTCGAGCGCCGCCAACATCGGCATCTGCATGTACAAGGACCAGGTCTTCGTGCGCATGTTCGGCCCGCCCGGCGTCGTCCCCCGCGCCGTGCCCATGGTCTCGTACGCCCTCTTTGGCCTGCGCGACTGCCTCACCATCTTCGCGAGCTTCAACGTGCCCCCCCGCGTCGGGCCCTGGCTCAACGAGCGCATGGGCGAGGAGCTGAGGAAAAAGGTCAGCGGCTTGACCGTCGTGCAGTTCGCCGCGCCCGCCATGGTGCAGTTCGTCAGCACCCCGCTGCACCTGCTGGGTCTGGACGTCTACAACCGGCCCAACACCGCCGCCACCCCCGTGAGCGCCCGGGATAGGTGGCACACCGTCGCCAAGAACTGGGGCATCAGCACCATGGCGAGAATTTGCCGCATCATTCCGGCCTACGGTGTTGGCGGTGTCGTCAACCGCAAGGTGAGGTTGAGCTTCATGGACAAGTTGGAGTAACGCGTCCTTCGTCTGTAAGTTGGGACGAGGTTACACGCACGTCCTTTCTCGTTTGTTATTAGCACAATACCAGTGGCATGGCAATAGTTCATGTGGGTGGCGTTCAGGATCATCGATTTTATCGGTTTGCCAGAAGTGGGTAGATCTGCGGGAGGCGGCCCGTCGGACATGACGAGCCTGGGACATTTCAACAAAAGACGACCGGAAACCCAGGACTCATGTAGAATAGTAATGCGCTTTAATGTCTGCAAGTGCGCCCATGCGGCACGACATAGATATCCAGGTCAAGAATCTCTGTTAAAATGTCACATTAGTCCGCTCTCTTTCAGTGCCCTCATCACCTCATCCTCTTCGTAGCGGTGCTTCCTGCGCCTGCGGTGTTTGACGTCACCAGTATCGATGTAGTTCTTCCAGAACTTCAGGCCTTCAATGCCATCCTCACGACAAACCACGCCGCGCTCCTCGGCCATTTCCAGCTCTTCTTCGGCAACTCCGATGCTCCACCCGAACCTCTCTGCCGCATCCCGAGCAGTGACGCCGCGGCCAAACTGGCCCCAGTCCCAAGCCACCTCCTTCTCCGGCGGGAAATGGTGTAAATCATCCAGCCATGCCACCAAGGCCTTGATCGTGGTCTCGTCTGTGCGCTCGCTGCTCTGTACAACGAGCACGCCGCTCTTGAACTTCCGCAGTCGGACCGGCAGTTTGAGCGTTTCCCACATCTGTGCCGCCTTCTCAAAGTCCATCGGACTCACGAGCTCGACGCCGCCACGCGCGCGGTTGAACATGGCCCACAGATCGACCAAGTTGATGATACCGCCGGCCTTTTTCAACACGCCCCGCGCGTCGTCGGTGAGAAACTCTGCCAGATTCCGCGCTAGTTCCGAGAGATACAACGTCTCGGAGCTGCTGCCACCTACAATATCTTTTGTGGTCACGAGACCGAGCTGGTTTGCCGACTCTGCTAGCAAAGCATTAGCCTCGGATGTCGCCGCCCCGCTTCCCCCGTTTTGTCTGGCAAAGCGCTCGGCCAGCGCCACGATCTCCTTCGCCGAGGCCATGAGAGCGTCCAAATCTTCAAAAGCACTGCCAATCATGACTTCGTTGTTCTTTCGCATGTCAAGCCCACGCTGCTCCAACCCGGCAATTCCCATACCCTTGGGCCGCTCAGGGGCGGCCGACGCAGTCCGCACGATGACGCCGCTGTCGTCTATGGTGCGGTTGCTCTTCGGGATGGGAGGTGCGCCCTGCAGTAGCCATTTGCGCTGCATCATGGACCCTTTGAGACGTTCATAAAAGATCTTCTCGCCACCGCCCCTGAACGAAATCTTGACGCTCTCGGCAGCGTCCTGTCCAGCAGCGGACGAGCTGAGAATAGGCCCCGGAGATTCTGTGCGCTGCGTCTGCTCTTGTGCCACAACCTGTGGTGCATCTTGTGATATCAAAGATGCCCCGCAAATCTCGCATGATAGGAGAGAGGGGTGGTTGAGAAATGTGCATCGCGGGCATTGGAAGGTCGCTCCTGGGTCGGTAGGTTTCTGCGGGGTACCCGAGATGTTGGAAGCGGCAGGCCAAGGGGGCAGGGACCTGCTGTCGTCTGTCTTGGTCGACGTAGGGTGAGGACGCACTGCAAGAGGAGAGCTCACCGTGGGACTCGGTGGTGCTGGGCTTCGACTCGTCGCATTAGATATGGAGGCCTTCAGGACATGGGCCAAGGTTGGCTTAATGCCGCACGCCAAACAGGGTGGCAGAGGTGTGTGAATGTTTGCTGTTGTTGGGTCGAAGTTGGACGGGACAGGATTCGAAAAACTGCAGATGGTGCAAACCCAAGTGGCAGATGCAGCAGCAGGTTCGGGCGGCGGCCGGTAAGGGCTGTCAGCTCGAGCGGGAGAGCCAGCACCAGGTCGGGGAGAAGCGATCGCAGACGCTCTTGTCTGTAGTGAAGAGCGCTTCAACGGCTTGGGAATCAGAGTTACCTTGGCGGACGACTTCAAGAACCCGGCATAGAACTCGTATCGGTCAACATCTTTCAGATCCAGCGCAACAGAATGCTTGCGCGGCTCCTCCTTGTCGACATAACAGACTCGATGGGACGTCAAATAGACCTGGCCGTTTTGCTGGCGAGGCAGTTTGTACTTTCTGCGCGCAGAAATCAGTCAGTCCACGGGCAAGGTTGATGTAGGCCTGGCTGCGTACCCCTCGTATAGCCCAACATTGTCTTGGACGAACAACAGGACTTCATCCGGAAGATACGATGGCCGGAGAGCGGTCGTGAGATCGATGTGTTTTAGAAACATCCGTCATATCTGTTTGGAAAGGTATGGAGGGTAGGGTTGCGAGTGCAGTCACCACGATGGGTGGAAAGGTCGTCGGTGTAGACGGTATTGAGGTCGCAACTTGTCGCATACGTCAGGACGGTCTAGCTCGGCTGCCTCGAGGACAGCAGTTGCGGTGTCTCTTCGGAGAATGTGCTGAATTCAACAACCTTTACGCCCAACACACGACAATATGAGCAGTCGACAGAGTCACGATGTTCTGTCGTGTGCGAACGGGTGATGTTTTTCAAGTGATGGCGGATCTGCAATGCGTCAGTTTATCTCGCAATGCGCGTGTCCCACGATCACCCTCACGCACTCAGGCAGAATGGAACGTGGTGGGATATCGCACGGACAGATCCACTATAGCGATAGCTCCCCGCATCAACTTATCGCTGATAAAGCAATTGAATGCACACCTCCGGTACCTAGCATAACGGTGACATGCCGTAGTTTTGCCGAGCGCTCTTATGATAATATCCGCACGGCGCTAAGTGAGCAGCTCATCCTTGAGGCGGTTAGGTAATTCAGGAAAGGTATTTTTGGGTTCCCCACTCCACTGTCGCCTGAAATCTCTCGCCCACAGACCACCCTCATTTCCATTACCGCCTTTCACGGAACCTCCCCAACCTCGCTCTGCCCGTGATTTTCCTTCTTTCAACCAACATCGTCCACATACATTCCGACGTGTCAACTGAAGTCGCCTCTCGACAAATCCGAACACTTTTGCTCCTCGATTCTTGTCAGACTAATCCCCTCTTTCAGTAAACCAGCCGCAATATGATGCCCAGCAGCTGGACGGCGCCACCTGGCGTCTCTTACGCAGCACCTCCTGCCAACTACTCCTTCACCAGTGAGTCCTCTAAAAGAAGGCCCGTATGATATCTACGTTGTAGCTGACAAGAAGAACAATCAGATCCCGCCTACACTGCCGTTCAGGCTCGTCAGAGTTTCAGCCAGTATCCTCCCGCCGCCGGTTCCGCCGCCGGTTCCGCCGCGAGTCCCGCCTATAGCCCACAGGCTCAGCCCGTGTACGGAGGTGCCTATGATAATAGTGCTGTCACCCCTGTCACCCCGCCACCTCCGACTCCTCGTAAGGTGGAATGGCCGCCCTCGGTGCGCGAATATGTACAAAAGTCGTTTCTGCCTGCCAATATGGACACTTCCGTATCGCGCTCCGAGATCGAGGCCAAGCTGAAGGAGACCATCTCCCAGCACATGGAGAACAAGACCCTCGAGTCTACCAACTGGGAGACCATGCCGTTCCCTGCCGCGTTGGTTAAAGCCGAACGCCAGTCTCAGCTGAACTCCGCAAACTCCTCTTCGTCCCATGATACGCGATATGACAGCCCTTCCGCCAACCCCAAGAAGCGAAAGTCCAATGATTTTACCGAGGATGTAAAGTCTTCTGTGCCTTGGCGTTCTACTAACAGCAACCGATCCAACGCCCTGGAAGATCGCGTGTCCTTCGCCTCGCCCGACCAACGTGCTAGCTTCGATGACGCTCTGCCCAAGTCAAGTAAGTTTCAGAAGCAGTTGGAGAAGCGTCAACGCCGTTTCGATGGAGGGTACAAGTCGTCCTACCGGTCACCCAGCCCTCCTCCCTCAGATGGTCCCGTTGTGGGCACGTCTGAGACACTAGAGAAGCGCTACCTGCGCCTGACAGCTCCGCCCGTTCCTTCTCAGGTCCGGCCGGAGCGTGTCTTGCACAAGACCATGGATCTCTTAAAGAAGAAGTGGAAGAAGGAGGGCAACTATTCTTACATCTGCGATCAGCTGAAGTCCATGCGTCAGGACCTGACAGTGCAACGAATTAAGAACGACTTCACAGTGTCTGTCTACGAACTCCACGCACGAATCGCCTTAGAGAAGGGGGACCTCGGTGAGTATAATCAGTGCCAAACCCAACTGCGTACCCTGTACGCAATGGCACTGAAAGGAAACCCCATCGAATTCAAGGCATACCGCATCCTGTACTTCATCCACACTGCCAACCGTACCGGTCTCAATGATGCTTTGGCAGATCTAACCACAGCAGAGCAAAAGGAGCAGCCCATCAAACATGCCCTTGAGGTGCGGTCCGCCCTAGCGTTGGGTAACTATCACAAGTTTTTCCAGCTTTACCTGGATACACCAAACATGGGAGCCTACCTCATGGACATGTTTGTTGTTCGCGAGCGCCTCGCTGCCCTGTGCAACATTTGCAAATCGTAGGTCCACTGGTACTCGGTCGCAAGAAAAGACCACTAACTTCTATGCAGATACAAGCCAGACGTAAAGTTACGGTTCATCACTGAGGAACTTGGCTTCGAGTCCGATGTCGATGCGGCTCAGTTTGTCGTCGACTACAACGGTCAGCACCTCCTTGAGGAAAGACAGGACTACATTGCTCTCTTGACCGGCAAAGCTGGACCGCTGTTCGACTCTGCGAGATCCGAAGCCTTCCGGAAGGTTGATATCAAAGGCCAGATTTGAGCGTTTCGCAATCTTTTCCGTCCCACCACCACTCTGCATCGTCTAACTCTCCCACCCTCGACCGCTGGGCCCTCATTGGCCTTTTCGCTGCGAATCCTGTCTCCCCTTGATCCCTTTTGACTTCCGGACGACTCTTCTCCCTCGTAGACAACACTCTTCCTCGTTATTTCCTCCATCGATTGTCATAGCATCAATCTTTTCCACATGCATCCCCAGCGACCCTTCGAAAATATCGTTGCCGTTTACGAACTTACGAATCACCGAAAATTCTCCTACCTCCATTGACGCCATTGACTCTTGCGCACAGCTTTATGCAGAGGTGCACCTTCAGGGGGCTCGTGGGAGGCACTTGTCTTGGACCGAAGCCGATGGCGAGATACCCGACGGAGGGAATCTGCGAAACCATCAGTCTTCTAAGGTCAACATTGGCCCTGGGGGCTTAACTACTTGGTAATAATAGTACGCCGTGCCACAGAGCAGGCAGACTGGACGGCGTTGGAATGGGAAAAAGTCGGGCTGGGCTGGCCGGGTCAAGGACATGGGCGACAGGTGTTGATTTGACATGGGCCATCTATCGAGGCGTTTGCATATACGTCGTTTACAAAGAAGCATCCGTCGAGGCTTGGGCTTCGTACAGAGAGCTCTTCTCCAGCGCTAGTCTGACGATTCAATTGAGTAATCAAAATTACTCAATACCCTGTCAGACCACAGGTCGTCTAGTGCCCAAATCGCGAGCAACCTGTGATGCCCTTGAGCGTCCACTATCACTGCACCAGTGTCCATGATTGACACTGCTTAACGGCAAGTGTAATTTGAGCGAGTCCGGCCCTGCCAATCGAACCATAGTAGCTTGCTGCTGTCCGATATGCTGGTCACCTGCATGTCTCTCACCAGAGTTAAGTCTAGGACCAGACTTTTATCGGCCCGCTTTGTTCGTGATTCGAGGCTCAACATGCGCTCCGAGTAAGCCCCAAGGATTACAGACATGGAGGAGCAGAACTCCGCATAAGGCAAAGCATTGCGGCGAAGCAACAGCAGCAGTAGCATGGCATTCTGCCCGATCAAAGCCCGAGAACGAGCAACAATCCCGGGCCGCTACGGACTACTACCCAAGGGAGGCACTGCAAAGAGGCGATGCTGGTTCCGGCGTGAACAGTCTGGCAGCAAAGGGGCGGAGAGAAGGTCGAGGTCGGTGGTCCAGCCCAAGGTCTCCCGCAGTCCAGAACCAGACTCCCGCTTTATGGTCACATATTGGAGGTGGGGGGACCGAATCTTGCTGCTCGTTTGCAGTGGTCTGACAGCGGATGTCGAGTTCGTTTGTAAAGCCCTTTTCCCACCGGTCCGCGGCTGTCCTTGGGAGCTGCCGCGCGCGGCACGTCAGAGCACCGACGCCCGTGTGCCTTGGACCACGTGCCATCCGCGCCTCTTGCATGGGAGCGAGAGAGCACGTGTCGTGGTTTTGCGAGATTAAGAGAGCTGTCACCCGATGGCTGGCGTCAGTGGCGGAGTGAGATGGATAAGGAATGATATGCGGTATCAGTATGGGAATGGAGAATGGCGGTGCTCAGAGTGCGACGCAGATGTGGCCGCGAGCTCGGCCTGAGGGTACACCGCACCTCTGAGGCTGCTGAGACCATTTGGTTTGGAGGATGGAGTATTTGTTTCTTCTGGCGTGGCATGTCAACCAACAGCACCCCGTGATGGCTCAGGTGGTCCAGAAACCATTTTGAACCAGGTGTGTGTTCACTCGTGTTTGCAGTGTGTCCCACTACCTCCGCTTCTACCTGGGTGAAAGCCGAGTACTTGTAAAAGGAACCACGTCGTGCCCGCGGAACCGGCAGAACCTTTCTGCTCTGAATTCGAACGGTGGAGACTTCCTTGAGGCTTCGATAGAAGGCACGAATGCGTTGGGCAATGCCAGAGTCCCGTTCAGAGACGGCCGGCCGGCATAGGGCCATAAGCAGTCTAGCTTAGCGACTGCTCAGCCGCATTGGTTCCACAGATGGCCATTCTACGAGGAATCACGGATGCCGGGCGGGATGGCCCGTCAAGTCTGCCACTCGGAGGAGCACCGGTAGAAACCCAAGCTTCGATACCGGGCGTATGGGTACAGCAGTTGCGTGATCGTCGCTCCGTGGGTGGCGTCATTTCGTGGATGAGACAGACACTCCATTCGCAGTATATCACCCCGTAGCTTCTCTCCGCAAGCCCAGCCTGAACCGGATTTCTCCCCCCGAGCCTACAGATCGACAACCAGAACCCGGCACTCATGACCAGGTCTGGACGGGACCCTGCATGCCGGCCCGGCTTCTTGCCAAGCGTTTCGGAGTTGGCTTCCGACATCGATACTCGCCCAAGTTCGTGCGGCTTTTGGGATATAATCAATTCGACAACGGGCAAGCATTCCGAGGTCAGATGTCGTCGGATCTCGACTGAACGCTGCTGTTGCGAAGAGGTACTGTGACAATGATTTTTCAGGGTACTTACTGATGGCCTCTCTACCTGAAGACTCGACCAGGTCGGGGCTGAGATTCAACCGTTTTGAACTAGCCAAAAGCTCGTCAAGGTCAAGACCGCAAAGCCTTCGGTCTAGAGCTTGGGGAAAACGTGGATATGGCTTCCCATCACCTGTCGCTTCTGGAGACACGCGTAGTCGCGACGTGATGGCCAAAAACCCCAAGAGCATCCCAAAGCCATGGGTCTTAACTTGATGATCGGCATCAGGGTTCTCCCTTACCCGGAGCTTAAAGCGCGATTATCGAAGGTAATAGCTTCCAACCGTTGCTGGCCTCTGCTCTGTTTCAGTCGATATCGGACGCGGAGTTTCACGTTGTATTGAGTCCGTGAACGGGACACACTGGATCCGAACCATTTGCGGCACCAAGTTAAAGCTTGTCCTTTGTCCCTCCCGCATAACGTCGCTTGGTCTACCGACCAGGCGATGGGTTCGCCTGACTGGCACAACAGTGATTTGAAATCGCAGGACGCGCCGTCGTTGTCGTTGGTATCGTCTTTGGGCATCCTGACGCTGCGCATACACAGCACACGTCTGTCAAAGCCGCCTAGGATGGCACTGGTCACATGATGTCCTGCATGCTCTCAAGTCCCAGGGAAGAGTAAAGCTCTGGAAGCATGAAAAGGCGGCTTGGAAACGGCCAACGACCACTGCAGTGGCCCTACGGGATGACAGTCCTGACTCCTATGCATCCGGGCAAAAGAGGAGGACAAGACTGGAGCCCAACTTACGTCATTCGTTGCCAAGGAAGTCCAAAGATGACGATATGTCACTGACAGACGCTATCGCAAGCGAGTCTTGGATTAACATCTGACGTGTGGATCCGTCTGTCTCTGTATCCGTAGATCAGCTTCTTAAGGGTCATCGTAACGGCGGCGATTGCAGACTTTTGCAACCGACCTTCTTCGGTCATGTCCGTGGAGGCCTACGATACACAACTTTGTGGAATCCATTCAAAGACTCACACAGTAAGGCGTGGGCTGTCACTTCCGTCGCAAGGATGATGGACGAGGGGCATGGATGTGGTTCCTGACCAGTCCCGCTGAAACGGTTCCCGGCAGGGGTTCCCGCACCAGAGCTAGCGTCCTCACACGTTCGACGGAGCTAGAGCGCCATCGTGAGCGCCAGGGGTTGGCGAATGGAGAAGCTGTAATCTATTCGACGCGTCAGAAAGTTAGGACGGATGATCAAGTAATGTGCAAGCATCCAAGATAGATGAGGTCATTCTCCGTGGTTTCTTCCCTGCAAGGAGTAACGTTGTCAGACTCGACGGCAATATGCTCTTTTGATTCGAAAAGGTGGCATTTGGCTCATCACCAGGTTGACTTCGAAATGAAGACTTTCCACCCGATTTCACCAAATTAGGCGGGTGGGCGGATTGTCGAACGCCATCCACCTGTTGCGAGCCAAACATGTGCGCGCCGACTAGGAGAAGCGAACGAGTTGGCGTGTAATCTAGCCCGCACTGCTGTGCTGATCAACTGGCTACGACATATTCTAGCCCGGCCTAGATTTCCAATCTCCGCAGATTATTTTCGTTAGCTCGCTTTAAAGAGACTTTGCTGGTAGGGCGAGATTACCATCATGAACTGTACGGATACAGCCAACCTAATTGAGTTCGGAGCTACCATGTCAACGGCAGAGGTAAGCTTCCGAAGAGCATACGCACTCACGATGCATAGTGGACATGCAGTATCCGTATGAGTCTGATGTTGCGCGTGTAAGCTGTGACAGACCTCGGGGGTAGATTAACAAGCCGAGGAAAGTCGGGTTGTGGTCCATGAGACCCTTGCAGCACGTCTCGGGATATTTGCCATGCCATGCGATCCCTCGCTAAAATAAGTCTGGCACTGGGCAGCATTATCTACCCCAGTACTGGAGACATCCGTGTGCTTGGTCTTGTGCCAAATGGACTACCTGGGTAGTCGTCACCGATGCTAGCCAAAGATGAAGACAATCGGATCGTGACACTCATGGCTGCTGGGAAGTGAGCATGATCTAGTCTGCGTTCTATCGGAGCCACGCAGGCCATTTTCCATTCGACCTTGAGCGGCTCATACCAACGCGGCGCCGCATCGTCGATAACCAGACGCTTACGAAATCTTGGTTTGATTCTGATAGCTACAACCAACGAACCGATCCAGCCCGTGAAGCATTGCGTGCGGTATGGTTCGATGCGATTGCACCCAGAATGGCCGAAATCCAGTGGCTCTGCGGAGACTGCAGCACTGTGTAAGAGCCCTCTAGGACCGCCGCTTTGTGCAGGGGTCGCCATCAAGAGGCATTTCTCGGTCGTTGGATCACGAATGATCCGCGTGAGAAAGGAATGAAGTCTATTGGGCCGTGGCCGATAGAGGGACGTGATCGTAGGCACAGGATGCCCTGTTTTCCGCCATTGTTAGGGAGAGAGCGTGTCTGTACGTTAATCGATAAGACGCCGCCGCCTCGAATCGACGCTGCCGCTTCATCCAACAAGTGAATATACACCAACTGAACATTGCCGCCCAGGACCTTCTGTACGTCTGAAGAGACAAGCTGTTAGGAGCAAGACGTCAGCTCATGCAAAAGCAGCTGTCAAAAGCACGATGCTGACGCTATTGGCCAGGACGCTGTTGTTTCGAATAGGAGGCGTGTGAGGTCACTGCTATTTGAGCCAAGAGGGGCGTCAACGCAGAGCAGGAGGTCTGTGTTTTAGCGGAGTTGCTGCCATGTGCGGGCCCAGGAAGCCAGTGGCAAAAGGTCGTGCAACGGCGGGGGTGAAGGGCCACGAGCTGCGAGTATGAGTTACAGACAGCCCGGGCTGATGGTGTCGTTGGCTGACGGTTTAGATCGTGGGTGGCTCGCTCTCAGCTCAGTGTAGTTTTTGGCAGGACACGTTAGATCTGGAGCGATGTGCCCGAACTAAGCTATCGAGGAACTAGTCGTTGTTGTGCAATGCTAAGCCAAGAGCATGTGTTGCTATGTCACTCCCAATGGTCTGTCATGAGTGGTGGCCTGAACGGCTCGTGTCGGCGGTGGTAGCGTTGTGCGAGTCGCTGTGTCGCCTGCTGCCAGCCACCCCTTGATGTCTTGTAAAAGAGTGCGTCGACGTCGTCATAGGCCACTCACTCGGTTTGCAGACGTCCGCCGTTCCCTTTCGCGACCTCACAGTGTTGCCTATGCAGAGATGCCAGGCACCCAAGCCCCTTTCCTCCGTCCTACACTCCGAGGCTGTCCTGCTTCGGCTTAGGAAGCCGGTGCAGCCACCGGCATGATGGCTTGGGCAGCATGAAGGCGAGACATGCATCTGCACGATCTGACTGGCAGGCAAGCCAGCCGTCCCTGAGCACTGGGGTCGACTAAGCTGCAAGACACTTGCGACCAGTGATGCCCGTAGGACGTGGGTGGAAGATTGTGAAATGCTCATTGTAAGTGATATGTCCAGTATCCAAAATCGTCTGCCGGGTTGGCGAAGGGCTGGTGGCTGGATCGCAGAGCATGACACGGCACAACTTTGCCTTTCTTTCCAGTACGTTCCGTCCCCAGCGCGTCTTTTTGGCACTCTGTGTAATTAGGCTTTACATCTGAGGAGAGAGCTGTTGTCGCTGTGGGTGGCCACGCCCGTTGCCGACTAGGCTAACGCAATGCCCGGTCCGTACGCGACATGGTTTTAGTCTCCGTGCCTATGGACCGCCGCTTATCTGCCCATTGTTTAGAGCCTCTGGCTGTCCAGCAACTCGTAGCGTCCCGGACGTTGCTGCGGTGCCAGATTCAGCGGCGGCGTCTAGTCTGGTGCGACTTGTAGTCTTGCGATGGCGGAGGTGACAGCCGAGGGACTCTGAGGCTCCGAAGAGAGATTGAACCGCAGGAAGGGTAGAAATAGACGCGACGGAGTGATCGAGATAAACGTCTGAGCCGACAAAAGAGTATTCGGAGAGTTGGAAATAAACATTTCTCATCGTTTTCCAGAACTATCATTCGCCGGTCCGGGACACACGAGCAAAAGAGACGCATACCAACAACACCCATAATCTGCACGTCGACACCCTCGTTGGATGCAGGACACCCACCCGCAACCCTAGCGTAATCTTACCCACTCAAGTCAAGTGGAATGAGACGCAGCGAGACGGGTACAGACCAGGGTGTCGACGATAGAACACCACCCCCCCCTCTCGCCCGTACAGGATAGGACAGGACGGCATGGGACAGGCGGACAGTCCCACCATTCAAGCCCTCTGCTGCCGTCCGTCGCGGCGACTCTGCCCCTCGCGGAGGGCAACGTCCAACCACAATGGCCATGCCTTCCCATCCCTTCGTCTGGTCTGGTGGGATTTGGGGAGGGCATCCCGGGGACAGAAGAGTGCAGCGTAGGCAGTAGATACGGGGCACAGCGTGGGCGTAGGGTAGTATTAGCGTGCGTACATAGTCGCACCCAGGGACCGTACCCTGGCTTTGGGCAGCGCAATGGCCAAACAGGCAGAGAGGATTGCTCGGGGTCGGGTTGGGCGAATGGACCATTTCTACCCTCGGCCGTCCGCCGCAGTCTCTTGAGGTGTTTCCCTTGCCTTTCCTCACCCCTCCAGGTCGCATCGCATCGCATCGCAACGCAAAGAGCATCGCCTCGCCTCGCCTTGCCAAACATCACGCCTGCCCCCCCGGCCGCGCAATTCTTGCACTGATCCGACAAATCGAACGTCAACAGGAAACGGAGAAGACCTTGGGCGACTTTTCACACGGTCAAACAGCGACATAGTTGAAGAAGTGGACTGCCGTCACGTTGTATTTCCGACCCCTCGTTGCGCACTTCGTCTGTCGAGCACTGTGTAGCCCGAACTGATTTGCGGTAACCTTGTTTCGGAGGTTGAGAAATTAGAGAGACATCCCTCTCTGTGTTGGAATAAGAAAGCCAGGGAGAGACAAAACCGAGCACAAGCAGCCAGCCACGACTCTTGGACCAAGTTTCAACCACATCGGAAATTCCTGGAGACGCGAGTCGGACGTCAGGAAGAGAAGGTCTCGTAACGTGTTGGAAAGCAAGAGTCGTGTTGTGTGGAACAGAGACGAAAGGGATCTTACCAGGCTTGAGGAACAAGTCCAGGAAGACAAGGGGAGCCAACCGCGACCTCAAGTCCAGCGGGGGACAAACGACAACACCAGACTTTGGAAGAAGGGAAAGAAAACAGGAAAAGAGCGAGCTTGACTCGATCCTTTCTTTTCCGTCTCCCTGCCCATCTCCTCCTCCTGCTGCGTTCTACACATCATCGTTCCCGCCTCCTTCCGGATCGCAAAGCCTGACTAAAGGGTCGCGACTGCAACACGGGGCAATTTGACGGAAGGAACGCAATCAGAGGGCAAGTCCGACTTGGTCATCGCAGCCCCTCCTTCCACTTTCCTTCCCGCACGAGCACAAGTACCAGTACAGAGTACCAGTAACGGCAACAGCATCAGCACACTCCTCCCTCTCTCCTTCCTCAACTGGGTGAGAGCGAATTACCCCCAGGCAAGACCTGAGCAAAGGCCAAAAAAAAAAAAAAAACACCCCCGAAAAACAAGCAACCATCACCACACGAATATCTGCCCATCCAACCACTTTTGCGCCTTCCCGGTTCATCGCTTCGCCTCACTATCGAGTATCGAAATCCGGCAAGACCCGTGGCGGAAGGAGCAGCAACAGCAGCAGCAACATCAGCGGTGGTAGCCAAGTAGCGAGACGAGATATACACCCTACTGCGCGCATCGCGTCGCATCGCATCGTACGCCTGTCGCACCAAGTTACCTGATCAAGTCTGGCACATCTGTCCACGCCTAACCCAACCACACCAACATTCAGGCCCGACGAGAGGAACAGTCGACTTTTTTTGTCCTTTCTTCCGGTGTGTCGCAGGCTTGTTTACTTGCCGCCAGACATTCACGGGTACTGGGAAACTACAGCTGCGCAATTTCATCGCAGCCCATCTCACCATACCTGCACTCCAGCTGTGCCTGCTATACGCACCCTGAGGGAGCGTTACACAAGATGAAGGTTCGTGATTCACCAAGCCCTCTGGTACCTGCCTCCGCGTCGTGCCGTTCAACGCACTTGTATCTTCCTCTCTCTTTCGATGCTGTCACTGCCACACTGCCTCTGCCTTCCACCTGTGCAATTGCGTCCCATCCTCAATTTGACCCTTCCTTTCCCTTACCTTCATTCCCCCCCCCCATATTCGTCTTCTGTTCCCACCCCCTCCTTTCACTTTCCTCGCCCATTCGACTTCAGACGCGCGCGCATATCACCACCAGTACAGCCAGTACGACGCCCAGCAGGATTTCTCGTCGCTGCGCACCACAAAAAAAGCGACTCAGACATCGCGCAACCCTTCGAATCGCGCGTGGTGACGGACATTTCACGATCCCTCTCATTTCATCCCGTTACCCTCTGTGGTTTCCCCCTGCACACAGGACCCCGCATGCGCCCACCATGCCTCGAGACCGAGACTCCATTGCGAGAAGCCGCATTTCCGATAATCTACTGACAATGCCTCACATGCTTCAGGCCCTTCGAAGGTCTATCAAGGGCGAAAAGGACAACGCCAAAGTCAACATCGCACCCAAGTCCGCTGTCGCCATTGTCCCTCCCAAAAAGGTGCGTTCTCTTGTCTCGTACTCTCTCGTCTTGTCCACATCCCGGCCCACGCCTCCTTGCCTGCACCGGCCGTGAATGCTCAAGTAGATCCACGTTCAAGTGGGGGCAGGGCTGGCCGCGCAACGCAATGCAATCGTTCCTTGCTGACCCGATGACCCGCTTCGCAGGTTATCCGAGCTCTTTACGATTATGAGGCCCAATCCAACCAAGAATTGAGCTTCTCAAGAGGCGATTTCTTCCACGTCATCGGCAGAGAGAACGACCCCGACTGGTACGAAGCCTGCAACCCTGCCTTGCCCGACGCTCGCGGTCTTGTACCCGTTGCGTTCTTCCAAGCCCTTGGCCGAACCGAGAGAGATAGCGGCCAGTCCGACGGTAGCCTGCCCCGACCGCCTACGATGTCCCCGACCATGTCCAAGAACCCCGACCACGATTCCGGCTACGCAGAGTCTGCACCTGCTCCCGGCGCCATGCAATCTCCGCCCGGCGCACAGCGCATGTCCAAATCTGGCAAGTCTGGCGCAATGGTCTATGGCATTGTCATGTATGACTTCCAGGCGGAGCGCGCCGATGAGCTGGAAGCCAAGGCCGGCGAGGCCATCATCGTCATTGCACAGTCAAACCCTGAGTGGTTCGTCGCGAAGCCTATTGGTAGGCTGGGTGGCCCGGGTCTCATCCCCGTGTCTTTCGTCGAGATCCGCGACATGGCGACAGACACTGCTGTTGGCAGCGCTCAAGATGCGATCAAGAAAGCTGGCATTCCCAAGGTAGAGGAGTGGAAGAAAATGGCGGCCGACTATAAGAACAGCAGCATCACCCTCGGCAAGTTCGACAATAACGCGCCCCAGCAAGGGTCTCTGGAACAGGGAATGGAGCGCATGAGCATCCAGCAAGGCACCCGTAACTCACAGAATGGCAGCGGCGTGGTATGTAACGTGGCTCTCTTTTCTTCGTCGACTTGGCAATGTTAACCCCTGGTACAGCAGCAGCAACAACAGCAGCAGCAGCAGCAGCAGCAGCAGCAACCAGCTGCGTATCAGCAGTCACGCTCGTCACAGCAGTCAGCCCAGCCCGGCAATTTCATCAGGTCTGCGGACCAACTTTACGCTCCAATTTCCGCTCGCATCCCCCGATACTGCTTTGCCGAGGACAAGTATTGGTTCGTCATCGAGGCTGTGTTGGAGGACGGCCGTCACTGGGAGCTTTCCAGATACTACGAGGACTTTTACGACTTTCAAATCGCTCTCCTAACCGAGTTTCCAGCAGAGGCTGGCAACACGGGCACCCAGAAGCGCACCCTGCCCTACATGCCCGGCCCCGTCAACTATGTAACGGACGCCATCACCGAAGGTCGCCTGCACAATCTGGATGCGTATGTCAAGAACCTCCTCGCACAGCCTGCTTACATTGCGCGTTGCACACTCGTGCGCCAATTCTTCGCTCCTCGAGAGGGCGACTACGAAATCGATCCCAACGCCCCGGTCGAGGATGAGTACAGACTTTCGGGTGGCTCTCAACCTTCGTCAACCGACACACCTGCGGACGGCATCTCCCAGCAGTCATCGAGAAACGACTTGAACGGAAATGGCTATGCCAGCCATTCTGCTGCTCCACAGCAACGGTCTGCGGGACAACCCGGCATGGCTCGTCAGCCATCGTCAATATCCCAGTCCCAGCCATCTGCATCTCCCGGTGTTGGCCAAGTGCAAGCTATGAAGATTAAGTTGTACTTCAACGGCGATCTAATTGCTATTCGCGTACCTACCGATATCCAGTTCCAGCAGCTTTACGACAAGATCAGAGACAGGCTCAAGATTCCCATCGGAGAGGAGATTCAGCTCTTCTACAAGGATGAGCCCACTGGAGATAAGCCTAATCTGATGAGCGACAATGATCTGGATTTTGCCCTGGAAAGAAATGAGAAGCTCCTGCTCTATGTTGAGCAGGTTTAAACTACTCTTGGGAAACCAAATCCCCATCTTTGACGATCCTGGATGGCTCTACGACTGTCCCACGACGAACAAAAAAGCATACACCAACGACGATTGCATTCTTCATTGATGATTCCCAGCGTGCGTGACGCATTGCCACAACCTGTCTTGTTATACAGGCGTTGGCGGACTTCGACTTCTATATTGTCTTCCCCCAGTAGCTGGACTCGATATATGCCTTTGGTGCCAGTGGATCGACGCTCCTTTACGCAAAAGCGGCTACTTCTTTCTCTCTGACTTTTCTTTATGGGCCTGCTGGCTCTTTGACGGTTTTCCTCAATGGAAGTTTGACATTGACGATGGGAAAAGAATTATTGACCTGACCCCCAGGGGTCCATTTGTTCAACAACTTCTCAAAAGACCAAAGACGGAAATGTTTCCCATCATGAGGACATGGGAAGGGGACATAGTGGGCGTTTATTTGGGCAAGTGGTAGATTCTTGTCTGTTACCTCTCAGGTTTTGGCACAGGAAGTGGGAGACACTGCTGCCATGTGCTGTTTTCTATGGGAGCTTGTTCACTGCCCCTCTCTGACATGCAGACAGCAAAAGAGGCTAAAAGGGTGGTTCTCTTTCTGATCTGCCAAGGAAGAGTGGATTGAGCCTAGGTGAATAGGGCAGGTAGTATGTTGGTGGATGAGACGGATACCAGAGAGTGAACTGAGACGACGGATGAACCTACATCACTGATATGCCAAATATGACGTGACACGTGACGCGAAAGGTGCTGTAGTTGATGGAATGATCTAGACTGATCTCACCCTCACTATGCGATGATGCTGCTGTCTCTGATGTGTCTTGATCGCAGGTGATATCAAACACAAGCTATAAACCCCTTACTCCTACCATAACACCTACTGCTTTTCCTGCCTCTTTGCATAGCTCATGAATGCTTGGCCTCATCAACCTCCAGTCAGAAACAATCGCGTTGCATTGGCATAACGTCTGTCTGTAGCTCAAATGTACTCCCCCCCCCCAAACATGACATCGACTGGGCTATCGCTGCTAATTCCTCATAACTAGTAATGGGTATTTTTCTCCTCCTGTGGTATATCATCTTTAACCCTTCGCTGCGGAAAAGAAAAGGGGAAAACAAACACCGGCTAGACGACGACGTGCGTAGACATGTGTTCTACAGCTTCCTTGATGGTGCGGAGCATGCGCTGGTTAACGCAGAACGGACATCTGAGCGGCCGCTCGTTGATCGAAACGGGGTCGTCGTTCTTGATGGGTGTAAGGTTGAGCTCGGGCGTCGAAGGGATGAATCTCGATGCAGAGGACGACGCGGCGCGCTGGATTGCCGGCGTCGCGAGCGCCGCGGCCGCGGTACCCTGTGCGCGCTCACGCTGCTCACGCTCCTCTCTCGCGGCGGCAGCTGTTGCTTCCGCCTCGGCTTCCTCTTGTACCAGTTGGCTCAGGGCGTTCTGCAGGACAATGTCCGGATCCTCGTCGCCGGCGTACATGGGAGTGTCGCTGCCCGGGGGCGCAACCATGCTCGCATCTGCGCCGTGCGGATCCGGAGGCGGTATGGATGCTGGTGGGGGCCCTGGGGACATGGTGCCGGTGGAGGCTGGGTTCGTGCTCAGTCGCCGCAGGACCTCGTCGCGCACGAGTGCGCAGGTCTGCAGGCTCGATTCCATGCCGTAGGCCCTGAGGACCTGCTCGCGGATGGCGGCGGGGCTCGTTTCGGCAGACAGCGGCATGAGTCGCGGGACGCAGTCTGCGAGGTAGCCGATATCCTCTGCGGGGTTGATGCCTCCCTCACCGTGCCGCCGCTGACGTCTGATGAGCAGCCCGTAGCGCTTCTTGAAGCGGTGGATCCAGCCGGGTGAGAACTCGGGTGGTGTTTCGTCCTTGTATCTCGGCAGGGCGGTGAATATGGCCTTTGCCTTTTCGCCGAGTTCTTCGTTGGTGGGATGGCGGCCTGTCGCCTGGACCTGCTGGTACCATCTCAGCACCAGCTTCTCGACATCGGGCCAGTTGCCGAAGCGCAGGCGGGAGCCACTGAGCTGCGGGTTGTCACCGTCGAGGCGCGAGTACTTTGGACTCAGGGAGTGGGAGACGGTGGACTGCGAGATGTGCTGGCCATACTGGTTGTAAAACCAATCGATGCATGCCTTATGGCTGGGGCGGATCGACTGGGCGTTGGCCCAACGGCGGAGGGCGCGTCGCTGGTCGAGTGTGAGGGAGTGACGCTCTTTGGGAGTGGAGTTAGGTGAGTCGAGACTATCAGGACCGTGACCAATGCCGTTACCATCGGGGTTCGAGGCGTGATGGAGGTCGTGGGCGGAGGCGTCGTGCTGCGGTTCGTGGTGTTCGTGTTCGGCCATGGCGACGGACGACATTTGGGAGCTTCGACACGCGCGAAACCTCACCGAGCGGGTGGGCACGATGCGACGTTACGTGACGTGACGTGTGAGGTTTGTCGAGCAAGAACAGTCTCTACGCGAAAGTGTTCGTGTTGGCAGATAAGCCAGGCGCGATGCGCGCGCTGCTGGCGGGGTGCGAGTGTATTAGTGGGATTCGCAGAGCTCTGATGGAGGTGGTGCTTTGGGCGCGATTCAATTGAGAAGGCAATCGTTGTATCCGTAGTGAGGTTTGGATGATGTGTTTATCATAGTAAAGAGAACGAGACACGCTGGTTGTGAAGAGATGGGGAGGGTTTTGGGAGGACCGTGAGGACATTATGCCTGAGGCAGACGTACAGACCTCTGGAATACGTACCCGATTGACGCATCAGCCAATGGGGAGCTGATACCCACCCCCACAGTGGGATACATGATCATGCATAATTGCTGATACATAATTATGATGTTTCATAACCGTTTCGATTGCATTTGGCTGTGTGCTGTAATAAGATCCATCAATTTGCAGTAATTGCAAGCGCTAGGCGATGAATAGGTCATGATAGTTGCGCACTCGCCAATACTGACCATGAATTTCTCGTGACGATGTCTCCCGATGAGACGGGGTCAAAGTGATGGCGATGAAAAGAAGCAATTGTTAGTACAGCCTACTTCTCCATGCTTGCTTCGGTTTCCGCAAGCTCTATTCAGATATGTCATTGTCATTTTAACCAAGGTAAGCATGCTTTCTCTGTCGCATATTCATGCCCTCGCAGTTCCAGTCGCACCCATTAATGCAAACCACAACACCCAAATCGACCCAAATTCGATCAGACGAGACCACCGCCTCGGGACCGCATTGACCACGTTTTCAGCTCACACAGACATCTTCATGGCAATCGTCTTATGCGGGTCGTAGCCTTTGACGATAAAGTCCTCCACCTTCCATCCGTCAATGCTGCACCCTGCCTCCTTGGTCATCTCCAACAGGGGAAAGTCTCTGGGCTCGCGCTCCAACTGCACCTTCAGCGCGTCCACGTGGTCGAGATACACGTGCGCGTCGCCCATGACGTGTGTCAGGCTTCCTGGAATAAGGTTGCACGCGCGCGCAATCATGTGTGTGAGCAGCGCGTAGCTGGCAATGTTGAATGGCACTCCCAGGCCCATGTCACAAGAGCGCTGGTACAGCTGGCAGTGCAAGTGTCCCTTCGGCTTCTCCTCCGCCGACGCATTTCGCGATCTGGGGTACGAGACGTAAAACTGAGCAAACATGTGGCACGGCGGGAGCGCCATCTTCTTCAGGTCCGCGGGGTTCCACGCGCTCAGTAGGATCCGGCGGTCGTACGGATTCGTCTTGAGTTTGTGGATGACCTCGGCCAGTTGGTCGACGCCCTGGCCCGTATAGTCCGTCTTGGCGTCGACGTACTCGGCGCCAAAGTGCCGCCATTGGAAGCCGTACACGGGCCCGAGATCGCCGACTTCGCGGTGGGAGAGACCGACACTGTCGAGGAACTCGCGCGAGCCGTTTCCGTCCCAGATCTTGATGCCGGCCTCGCTCAGGGGCAAAGACGACGTGCTGCCCGCGACGAACCAGAGCAGCTCGGCGACGACGGCGCGCAGGAAGACGCGTTTTGTGGTGAGCAGGGGCAGTAACGGTTCACCGTCCTTGTTGAGCGAGAACTTGAGGGGTGTCGGAGCAAAGATGGAGTATGTGCCGGTGCCAGTCCTGGTTGCTGGTCAGTGACAATGCATCGCCTTGAGTAACTCGACTCGCACACCTGTCTGGACGGTGCTCGCCATTCTCGAGGATGTCGCGAACGAGATCGAGGTATTGGTACTCCTCATGCCTCTCTGAAGCTGCGGCACCGTTCTGCTTTGTTGCGCTCTCAGGGGTGGACATTTTGGCGCTTTGTACTCGAAGTGAAGACAGCAAGAACAACTGGACAAACGGTGACAAAATATCTGGAGGGGTACTGCGTGCCCTTAGACGCGTCAAGACGCGTCGCAACTTTAATTACATGCGTTAATGGAGGGGTTGATGACTAAGGAACTCTGTAAGCGGGTATGCCGCCGATAAGATAAGCAATGTGTTTGGTCTCCGCATGAGCCGTTATCTCGGCTTCTCATTGAGATACCGAGTCGTTTACCATAAGAGGTTACTCATACAAATTGTACTTCAATTTTAAAGATGCTCAATCAATCTGCAACAGAAGAGGACAACTGCTAAACCCGTTGTTTCATTCATCGTGAACCTGGATCACCATGATGGGGCGGTAGATCTCCAGGGTCCTGGCCTGCCTGGAATGTAGAGCATTGGTGAGGCAAGTTGCATCTACATACCATATGCTGGACCTTGTTTCCGTCTCTGCTGATGTCTTGACGAATGACGGCTCTCGGCCCAGTCAGCCAGAGCTGAATTGTGTTTCAGCTCATCTCGTGGAAGGCGGGATCTTTTCGTCTGATATTGCCACTGTCCCTCTTTTCACTCGTGCTTAGATTCGTACGGAAGAAGTTCCCGGTCAATGGAGCTCATGGTGGCAATGCGTTTTGGATATCGTGCTTTACACCCCGCGGCTGGCAACTCAGCCCAGAACAATGCCAAACTCGATACTTCCCCTCTGAGTACTCAGGTTACCTCGACGTCTCCTCACCATCCTACCCAGCTTCTGCTTGAACAATTTCATACACATTCTCGTTGATCGAGACCGTGACATTGTCTCTGCAGAAACGGAACCTGAACTTTCCCAGTTTCTCAACTAGTCATCACCTCCATCTTCCCTGATCAGAAAGCATAAAGACGCCTCTCGTGCTTCTCATGCTCTAACGAATGTAGAAACCTTGTCATTTGATTTCATCTCCAAATGATTCCTACCAAACTGGCCGTTGTCCGTTCACAGATCATCAGCTGTTAAACCATCTCCGGCAATAGCTTCTCACGGCTTGCGATTCATCCATACACAGAGGGAGAACCAGATCAATCTCCAAGATGGATCAATGACGACTAAACTCGGCCCTCAAACCTATCCCTCATGAACATCACAATCACCGTCCCCAAGGGGACCGTCAACCATGGCGACCCCCACCTCCTCTGTACTCCCCCAATATGGAGCGACTTTGTTATCTTCTTCGCGACGAATTACTTCGTCCACGCCCTCACCCTCCCAAGCCGCCCCGGCGAGTCCGTCCTGGAGACGTGCTTCGCCGTCATCACGGCACTCTTCCTCCCGAGCACCGGCTCCCTGCGCGCCGCCCGCTGGCTGCTTTCCCACGCCGGGACAGTCAGGCGTGACGAACTCTCCCGCGCCACGAGGGCGGGCGCGCTATGCATGGTTGTCGACGAGACCGAACGGTCCAAAGTCTCTTGGATCGAAACCTCGCTTAGAAGGATGAGGTTCCAAAGGGCATCGCGAAGTTGGTGAGTTTTCTGTCTCTCCTTTTGCGCTTGTGTGGGTGCGCGTTTGTGTATGTGGTCGAGAACATATGCTCCCTCAGTGAACTCAAATCTTGCCTAACTTTATGGCATTGCTCTAGGTATGATGTCGACACCTCGACACCTCCGTGGTATCGCTCCCATTTTCGTGGTGCTGGACGTTGGGTACACTCGTCCCGCACCATACACGGAACTTGCGTGCTGCCCAAGGGCTTCATCTTGGTCGAAGTACCCGTGGGCACGCCCTTGAAACCACCACCAGACTCGGTAGCCAAGCACCTAGACCGCTCGAACATCCAGCTCGGCAGCACCTACAACATACCAAAGGCCTTGTTCGCCCTTGGGCAAGCGGTCTGGGGCATCACGACGCTCTACCGGACAAAGGGCGACCAGCTGGAACGGTACGGGTACGCCGCGTTTGGTGTGACCGTCGCCCCTTATGCGTTCATGTCCTTGGTAAACCTTGTCGCCCTCCTCCTCACCCCCGAGTACAACTGCATCTACCTCGTCCACACCCCAGACCTCGACAAGGCGAGGAGGCAAGGCGGGAGGTTCTCGGGGCTCGTCGCCAGCGTCGACCTGGACGCCATCAAGGAACCTCTGCGGACGTTCTGGCCGTCCCAGGGCGCCCACGCTTCCTACTTTGCCGTCACGACGGTTCTGCTCCTGGCTCCGGCGGTCATCGTCGCAGCTCTGACTGGCTTCAACCCGGGCCACAGCACAATTATTCAGAGAATATGGATTCTTTGCTGGCTTGGATTCGGCATCGTAATGGGCCCGGTAATCAGGCTTTGTACCATTTTCCCCTCCGAGATTCACGGCGTCTACAAAATTCGCGCCAACGACGCAATAGCATACGCTCTAGACAACGCGAGCTTCCTTCAGCGGGTGATCGACTGGCTAGTCGCCAAGTACTTTTGGGTCATTGAGACGTCTTTCTACGCGTATGTGGCGATTGGGGCCGCGGTTGTCTTTACCCCAGCCATTGGAGGAATGTTCATCGTCGGGCAGATGTTGGAGGAATTTGGCATATGTAGAAGGCTTGACAGATAGGGCCGAGGACGAAGAGGGAGGCAGGACGGCGGAAAGACAAAGGTAGATGAGGCTATGGGAATAACTGATTGACCAGGAGTTAGAGCTTTAAAATCACATCAGTTCTGAAGGAAATGTCGGACGGGACTTCTAAACCACGATTACTGCCGTACACCATCAGCCTACGATAAAATACGTGACAGGGAAGTAAACACAACGGAGTATAACCGTAGCATAAGTGAGTAGTCTAAGTAGCTCAATTGAAAGAGGATGAGTCCGGAAGAGGTGGAATGGCCTCCGAGAATATGACGGTGTATGTAATGGTGCTGTCCTTGTGCGTTCTCCGGGTTCCATCATGACTTCCAACTGGCGTGGGTGCAATACTGGGCCAACAATGACTGGGAAATGGGCAGCAAAATTATAGCTTCAGCTTCGTTCGCAGACAAGCAGATCCAGCTCAGAAGGGGCTTGATGAGCTCAGGGTAAAGATCATTGTTGTTGCTGTTTAACTACGAGTTCAGATGCAACAGTTTCAAGGGGACTACTCCATATACTCTGATGCTGGCTTTATTCACTTAGAAATCTCTGACATCAACAACTGTATCACGCAAGTTCTGGAGACACATCTCTTCCAGCAACTCCTGTAGAGAAGTCGAGTCTCCACAACTTCTGATCAGCGCAGAGAAACAATGTTTGTCCTGGTCCTCGACAGAAACTTGTCACTCCACTGACAACATTGATGACACCCAGCAAGGAACCGCCGATGCTCCATATCTCAACACCATCGCCACACGCGGCCCAGACATTGCCGTTCTCACACATCAAGTGCATAGGGGCGCCTCTTCGCACCAGGGCAAACACTCGCTTATTTGCCAAAAAGGCAGAATCGCCTCTCTTGATTATGTCGTAAGCGTAAATGGTCCTCGGTCTGTAGTGTTTAGCCAAGTTCACGCATGGTGAAATTCCCTGGTCTTACTCAATCAAGTCTAAGCTGCCGTCAACCTTGACGCCTCCGCAGTCCGAAACGTACAGCGTGGAAGACTCCTCGTCCACAGCGATCCCGGTGGGTCGAGTAAACCCGTCGGCGACGGCCCGAACCTCCCTCGTGGCCTGATCGTACCGATACACGCACGGCGGCAGCTGCGGCGAGCCCCTAAAGTCCGCTTCGTTGCCACAACACGGATCGGTGAACCACATGCCGCCATCCGAGACCGTCACGCTGTGGGGCGAGTTGAAGTCGCGGCCGTAGTAAGACGTTGCGATCGGCTTCGGCGGCCTTCCGGACGGAAAGTGGAAGACGCCACCGGTGCCCTGCTGCACGCTTCCCTGCGAGCACCAGATGATGCCGTCGCCCAGGACGCAGCCACTGGCAGGCATGCACATCGTCGGTGGAGGTCGAAGTTTGGCCCACTCGGTCGTGAGGCCGTTGCCGTCCTGAGAGACTTTGATTTTGGACATGAGAACGGTTGCCGGACGTGAAGGGTCAGTTGCCTGGAGAGGCGCAGACGTGGTCCAGAGCTCATCGCGCGAGGGCAGGTAGATGCAGCCGCGGTGGAAGAAGGCGTTGGCCGAGGTTTCCATGGAGGAGAGAACGAGGGCGTGAGTTGGGTTGGAGCCGGTGATTGCCTGGAGGGCTGGGTCATATTGAATGATGGAGACGTCGGGCTGAACAGTAGGCTCATTGTCAGTAATACTATGGCTCGACAGCCGACTGTTTACTGTTACCTTTGCGGGCTGCGAGTGACCTGGTGGAGGCGATGGACTTCGACGGTCTCTGGTCTAAGTGAGGTCAGTGTGTCCTCGTATGGCATCGGACTAATGTTGCGATTCTTGCGTTCACCGTCAGCTTACTTCTATGGATGTCGGAATGGCTCGAATGCCCGTCTGCTTGATAGTGGCCATCTTGGTCTCATCTGTTATGGTGCATGTTTGCTAGGTGTTCTGAGGTTGGCCGTTATGCTATTGTTTGGTGGTGAATGGAGAGGTAGACGACCAAGGGTAGGCCAGGTCCGGGCTTGAGGGAGCTAGAACGGCGCCGAATCGGGATTGGGATTTCCAGTCCCGATAGCACAATCACCGGCATTGGGTTTAAGGCAGTTTCAAGCCCAATATCATATTTGCCATTCATTCTAGCAGCAGCTTATAATTCGTGAGTCAAATCACATCGATTTGTACTTGCTGCTCACCAGTCGTTACTTAAGGGGAAGTGCAATGCAATGTTGTTATCGAAGACAACAGTGGCTTATACTCTGACGTTGTCGAGCAATTGCTAGCTGCAAGCCACGAAACAGCCCGAATGTGAACAATTGTCAAAAGCTCGCAGATGACATTCAAGCGAAAGAGACTCTGCTAAGAGTCGACAGAGGTAAACCCCAAAGAGATCCAGGTGCACGTTGATCAACATGGAATGATAAACACTATATGGCACAGATCAACCATACGGCCGAATTGGATATCATTCATTCCTAAAAAATCTGTAGTACGGTCCATGATCAACCCAGACTTCGTAGCCACATCGCGTCACAGAAGCCGTCACCTTTTCTTCCTCACACTGCTTCGAGAGGCTGGCAGTTCCCAGCCCGAGTTGAAATGCAGCGCAATAAATTAGTCGTCTTGCGCTGATCTTCTGACCAGGCCAGGTACTACATACGAATGTCTAGCGCATGCGTAGTCAATTGCAGGCTCCCCAGTTCTCACCGGCTTCCGGCATAGAACACCCTGCTGCTAAGGTCATGTTCAACATGCTCAGCTTGCAATTCCCACCCGTTGAGAAAAGGGGTCACAACTTCGAGCAAGTCGAGTTCAGAACGGCACCATAGCAGCCTGTAAGACTAGCACGAAGCACACCGTCGTGGTGTCGTCCAGTGAATCGGCGTATGATTTCGTATTGGATGGTCAGAAAATGTCTTTCATTTCCGTCGACCGAAACCTCTCTATGAATACACTAGGTCGCATCCGACCAATGACTCGTCCAATCGCCCCCCGTCTACTGTTTCGCCTTCTCGTCCTTGTCCGCGCTGTCCAGGAACTTCCTGCATGAATTGTCAGCATGATAATGGTCCGCAGAGGCTCGTGCCGCCCAGTGATATGACGCACTTGATGAAGTCGGCCTCGTCGGAGCTGGAAGCGTTGATGGGGGGAGTGGCGGTGGCCTTGGGCTTGCTGCCGCCGGTGCCAACAGCAACACCGCCGAAGAGGGCAGCGAGAACACCCATGGCCAGCTGCGCGTTCGTTAGCGTCGTGTGTTTTGTTCGGTCTGTCGGTCGGCAATGGTTGCAGGGAGCAACGGTGCAGGCTCGCGCGCGGGGGACATACGTAGTGGGAGCCGATCTGGCGGCCGGCGATAGTGTACATCTGAACCATGTTGGCGGTTTGGGGGGTATTCGGGCCTTCGGAGGTTGGATTGGTTCAACGGGGTTGGAGAGAGATTGGTGATGGTTGAACTTCAATAGCGGGTATCGATACTCGGAGCTTCGAAATTCGTTCGGAAGCTGCGAGATGAAATGCCTGGAATGTCAGGCGTCTCACGGGCACGGCAGAGAATTGGATGGGTCCAGTCTCGCTCGGCGGGGAATAGCAGCCACGGATATTCCCAGGGACACCGCCACAGAGGTGTGGCGCTAGCTACAAATTACCTACCTTATCCAATCCAATGGACCCCGACCCCAGCCAGGCGAGATGTTGAGCCGACGTCACTTCCCGATAATGGACCAGAAGATCAATCGCAGCGGGCGTTCCCGGCGCGCATGAGAACGAAACGCCTCCTCTAGGCTTCTTTGCCGCCGCAACTGCCACTCATTCCACACAAAGTTGTCAACACCATCTTCTAAGCCGCACCTTATCAGACGAAGCCTATTTCACAGCAACACATACTGCACGCCAACACCATGTGGGGACGTAGTTCAGACAACAAGAAAACCGAGGAGACGAAAGAGACAACGACGGACAATGGCGCCAAGTCGTTCGACCCAGACAAGCTCCCTGCGCGGGAAAAGCTGCCCAAGGCGCTGCAGAGTATCATCGACAAGCAGGACAAGGAGGAAAACTTCTTTGATGAATTAGTGGACGGGTAGTGAGTGCCCACGTTTCTTCCCGGTCATCCGTGCTAACATCCCAATTCCCAGCGCCCCTGAATCCACCGAGTCCAACGTTCGATATGCCGCCTACGTTACCCGAATTCGCACGATAATGATGTCGGCGCATCGTTACGTCGCATATACTTCTGATATTGGAGAGTCCTTCCGGCCGGTCGCACATCCTCTGCTGGTCCGCTCAGCGTACGGTGTGTCGTGGCTGTATATTCTCGGTGACGTTGGCTACGAGGGCTACAAAGCGTACTGGTCTAACCAGCGCATTCTTAACCCGCACTTGCAGCTTACGGAGCGACAAGCCAAGATCACGGGATTGCCGGGCGCGGTCTCTGATGCCACACAACCCAGCCATGTTGTTCCCGGTGGCAAGGTTGCGCCGCTGGACGACTACCGCACGGTCATGGTCCAGCGCGGCATCTTTCAGAGCATCGCCAGTATGGGTCTTCCCGCCTTTACGATTCACAGCGTCGTCCGATACTCTGGCCAGGCGATGAAGAATGTGAAGAACGCGAGGATCAGAACGTGGGGCCCAATCGGTCTTGGTTTAGCGGTGGTGCCGTTCCTGCCCAGCTTGTTCGATGAGCCGGTCGAGAATGCTGTGGAATATGTCTTCCACAAGGCTTTTGAATCGTACGGCGGCAAGGAGTTTGTCGGTGATGCACCTCCCACGGGTCGCGAAGACCTATTGGCGAAGAGACCCAAGGAAAAGGAATTGTAAGTACGGCGTTATACGGGTAGGAGGAACTCATCTCAGTCAAAGTCGGCTCGGCGCATCATTCTCCACACGGATCGGAACATTGGCACAGGCAGACGGGCTTGGCCTCACCAGGCGCATGGTGCAATTGAGGGTATATACGAAAAATAGCTCCTAATAGACACTTCATCAAGTCGTTATTGTTGTCGTTAAACCTCCATCAGGTTGGGCGGTGGGCCAACACCACGCAGCAGCACGACGGTGTTGCCGCTGACCAGTGACGTGCCAACCTTCTCGTTGAACTCCAACAGCCGCCCTCCCTCCACGTGGAACACCCTCAGCTTGTCCCGTTCGTCTGATGACCGGTTGTTGACGTTTTCCACCTGCAGCCTCTTCGCGGCCTCGTCTAGCACCCTCCCCACCACCCAGTCTTTGGAGAAGAAGAACTCTCCTTTGGGAAACTTGGCCTTTGCAGTCTCCGCCTCGGCCTCAACGTAGAGGTACACCCTTTTCTCCACAGGTAGCTTGTCGTCGCCTTTTGCCGTCTTCTTCAGGTTGTTGACCGCAATCAGCCGCGCCGACGCAGAGGTGGGTTTCGGTTTCGGCAGCGCGCGACCGGCCTGCTCCTTCTTTGCCGCACCCCACGCCTTCAACTTGTCGAGCGCGCTCCTAGTCCGCGCCGCGACGTCAATCTGGGCGCCTGGTCGCGCACCCAGCGGCACGAGGTTCTTGCAGTCGTGGTCCTCTTTCAGACGATGCTTCAGGCAGTAGTCGCGGTTACAGCTCGGGCAGTGGACACCGGGAACGAGGGAGGTGCCGACGGTGGTCTTGCAGGTCTTGGAGGCGCAGGGTTTCTCGGAGACGTGGTCGCGCAGCTGGCGGCCGGCGCCAAAGGCGGGCTTCGCGAGCTCGGCTTGGCGGCGGCGCTCGGCCCAGGCGCCGGCGTTGACGCACTTGTGGGAGGTTTCGGAGCGGTGGTCGAGGCAGAATGTCTTTTTGCAGCTCTGGCAGAAGAAGGGGAGGAAGTCGAGCTGGTTGCAGTAGTCGTACTCGCAGTGTTTTCCCAAGAGCGTAGCATCGAAGCCATCCTTGGACTCGTCCATTTTGACGTAACTCGTCTCGTCAGTATTCGATGTAGAGGCCATCGTGATGACGTTGTTGGAAGCGCTATTTATACAATTGTTTTATGACATGAATACGCGTAGGCCTCGTCCACGGCAGGTGTGAAGGCGCAAGACTAGGCGGAGGGAGTAAGACGGCGAAGGCGACGACAATGGATATGTTGATGAGAAATAGAGGCGGAAGGGTCTGGAAGGGGCCAGTTGGTTGATTTGGGTGAGTCGCGGTTGTGGTCAGTTGCCTTCAGCGGGGCAGCCACTGAGACGTAGCGAGCTTAGGCGCCAAGTACAGAGTGCGCGGCCACTGGCAGCCTGGAATGGGGTCTGTTACGGGTCAGAGAACGACAATCGGGGCGATGTTCCCTGAGATCGCGGGTCTGTCGGCTCAGGAAGAAGTTTCTTTCTTTCCTGCACAATTACACATCCAAATATCATTAGTAAAGGAAAATGGCTAACGAGTGCCATTCAGCTACCTTACCATTGGTGGTGTCAAGCATTTCTTTTGGAATAGGTACGGTATACATTCTCAACCAGCAGACGGGACGGGACCTACCATGTGAGCGGGACCCAGACCCACCCATCCGATCGGGCCCGATTTAGTGGACCCGGACCCCTGTGCTAAAGCCATGTACCTGAGGGCCCGATAAAGTGCCTGTCGTCGCGTACCTTCGCGCGTCCTCGCAAATCAATGACGCAGTTGGGGCAGTTTTGTCGCAAATCCCCTGCAAAGCTTCTCAAAGCTCCCATCCCCGAACAATGGGCAGCATCTCGCAACTACACCACACTACACGATGCCTCCCCATGTGCCACGAAAGCGGCTGCGCGAGGAGTCACCGGTGAAGCCTTCGCCTAAGCGACAGCAGGTGGCAATGGGGAAAGGGAAGCCGGCTGCAAAAAGAATTGCCAGAAAGCCGAACCTTTACGACGATCTGGATGCTACTGCTACGCCCGAGTCTGCAAAAGGTGGACGCTCGGTTCTCGATACCATAAGTGACAGCGATGGCGATAGCTCGCTCACCGATCTTTCCGATGGAGACTTCGAGGATGTTCCTCTTGCTGGTGGACAAGAGGCGCCGGAGGCGCAGCGACAATCTGACGACGACGATAACGACGACATCGAGTTCGAAGATGTTCCGGCGCCGAGGACCACGCTTGCAGTCGCGCCGCCCACCTCTGGTGACTTGCAGCTCACTTTAGATGCAGGGCTTGGGACTGCCATGACCGACCCATATGGCGACAAAAAGGGGCCGACGAAACGGGAGAAGAAGATCAGAAACGCAACGCACTGCATCCACGTGCAGTATTTGCTTTGGCACAATGCTGTCCGAAATGCTTGGCTCTGCGATATCGAAGTTCAAGCCATCATGATGTCCCACGTCCCACCTCGTCTTTGGGAGGAGGTGGAAAGGTGGAAGAGAGCAAGTGGACTGAGTCCGATGCCGAAGCCTAAGCCGAGTTTGCAAAAACCCGCCAAGTCCACGAAGAAGACGAGGGGAAGGCCAAAAGGAAAAATGGTTGAGGACACGGAAGAGGACTCGAGAGACTGGGGTCCTGCAGCAGAGAGACTCGAGGCGGGCACAGTCGACATGAGCCACGGCGATCCACTGTTCAGGCTCATGAAGGCCCTATCGGCGTGGTGGAGGCAGCGCTTCCGTATCACCGCACCGGGTCTCCGAAAGTGGGGCTATATGCCGCCCGAACGACTGGGCAGACTGAGAAAAGCTTGGGAAACAGAAGAACACGACGAGGAACGCTTCGGTGAACGCATTGATGGTCTTGAAGGGCTCAGGAGGTGTGCCACAGAGTGCAAGGGAAGTCGAGATGTGGGATCCCAGCTATTCACGGCTCTCATGAGGGCTCTGGGGCTTGATGCCCGGATGGTCGCAAACCTACAGCCACTTGGATTCGGGTGGACAAAGGTGGAAGAAGCGGACCCTGAAAAGGAAAAGAGTAATGGAACAACTGCGAAAAGCAGCGACGAGCAGACGGAAGATGCAGGGAAGACAAAGAGACGTGGCACAACGACAGCGAAAGCTACATCGGCGAAGAAAGGCTCGCAGCAGCCGACCAACACAGCTCGATCGCGGAGCGGCACGTCTCGACGCACAAGCCAAAAGGTCGTGATTGAAGTGCAAGACACCGATGACGAGCTTGGTTTAGAGCATCCCGACAGCGACGACGACTCGATTATTGAGATGGAAACCACACCGCGGAAGATCGTCACTCCTCAGAGATTCGACAAAGATCTCGAGTTTTCCATCTACTGGACTGAAGTCAAATCACCAATAACGAAAAAGTACCTACCGGTGGAACCCATTGTTAGGAGTTGCGTCGGAACCAACAGGGACTTAATCGAGTCGCTGGAGCCCAGGGGAGGCAAGGCAGATAAGGCGAAGCAGGTCATGGCGTACGTTGTTGGGTTCGCCCAGGATGGGACCGCCAAAGATGTGACAGTGCGATATCTCAGGAAGCAGTTATGGCCGGGGAGGACCAAGGGCATGAGGATGCCGCCGGAAAAGATCCCCATTTACAACCGCCACGGCAAAGTGAAGCGCTACGAATTTGTCGACTGGTTCAAATCAGCCATGCATGGCTTTGTCAGGGGCAATCAGAAGTATCCGCTCACAGAGGAAGACCAGGTGGAGGATTCGACCGAGCTGACACCGGCTCAGCCGGAAAAGAAGGAGATCAAGGAGGGCAGTGAGACGTTGGCCTATTACAAACAGTCGAAGGAATTCTGCCTTGCACGCCATCTAAAGCGGGAAGAAGCGCTCCTACCTAGCGCGGTCCCGGTCAAAACGTTCAAGAACAAGAGCAAAGGCGGAGAGATATCTGAAGAGCCAGTCTACTCGCGCAAGGATGTGGTCAACGTCAAGAGTGCGGAGACATGGCACAAGCAAGGCAGGGCCCCCAAGGTTGGCGAGGAGCCTCTGAAGAAAGCGCCGTACCGCGCTGCAACGACCAACCGGCGGCGCGAGATCGCTGAAGCCGAGGCCATCAGTGGCGAGAAGGTTCTCCAAGGACTTTACAGCTTCGAACAGACCGACTGGATCATTCCTCCGCCCATCAAGGATGGGATCATTCCAAAGAACAACTATGGGTACGTAGCATTCTGTCCCGATTGTGGAAGCTTACTCACGCGACCAGAAACATTGATCTATTCGCCGAACACATGTGTCCAGAAGGAGCCGTACACGTACCTTTCCGTGGGGCCGTCAAAGTGTGCAAGAGACTTCAGATTGACTACGCCGAGGCGGTTGTCGATTTCGAGTTTGGAAACCGAATGGCGGTGCCGGTTATCCAGGGTGTGGTCATAGCAGAGGAGTTTCACGACCAGGTCATGGAGGAGATCCGCAAGGACGAGGTAGAACGAGCGCGCAAGGAGGATGAGAAGAGACGCAAGGAAGCGCTTCGACTGTGGAGCAAGTTTCTCAAGGGCTTGCGAATTGTCGAGCGGATCCGCCAGGACTATGGACATGTCGACGACAGTGTTCCCGTGTTTCATAAGCATGGTGCATCGCAAGATAAGAAGCCAAATCGCGAGGACAACGAGCGGGAGGAAGTGGATGCTGAGGCGATGCGGATGCGCGAGGAGGAGATGGCTGGTGGCTTCTTTGCGGAAGGACACGACGAAGAAGAGGTCGAGCCAAAGAGATTCACTTCGAGCTTTTTCCCCGTGGTGGACGAAGAAGACGGAGACGCGAATATGGACGACGCGCTCGTGGTGGATTACGGCGGAGACCGCAAAGTTGAGTCGGAGAAGGCGGAGGAAGATGTCGAAGAGGCCGAGAACATCGAAGAAGCGTCTCCAGAACCCGCGCCGCTGCCCGCTCCGGTCAAGGCGAAGCCGCGGGCCAAAAAGGCTACCAAGGCTGCGACGAGAAGGTCGACAAGGCGCAGACGGAAGCCTGTGAGTGAGAGTGAGGAAGAAGAGGACGACGACGAGGATGAGGACTTTGTGGATTCGGACGGCGACTACAAGTAATTGGACATGACTGTAAAGCAAAAAATATACCATAAACGAAAGTGCTGTCAAACCAGCCCGCCAGCAGATCTTGGAAGTATTGTCCCCTTCTTATGCGAGTGTGACTGTTGTCTGTGCCACCATGTTTTGTTGGCAGCTATGCCAGTTGGCAGCTATGCCTAGCCTGGCCTATTGTGCATAGAGACTTTCTCGACACTGTTCACAGCTTGAGTTCGTTGGCCAGAGGTGGGGCAACATTTGATTCACGAGGCCGGAAATTCACTTTCGCTGCAGCTGACCACACGGCAGACATGAGATGGTGCTTTGACCGACTCGCGTTCCCAGCAAGGGGAGATCGAGCATCTCGTGTTTTTGTCGTTCATCAAACCTGCGGGGGCAGACGAGCGAGAGTGACTTGTCGGATTTCGTACGATACATACGGAGTATGTCTGTTGCCATGTCTGGAAGCCAAGGTCAAAAATACAAGCACTCTTCAATTCAAAGAAAATGTCTCCCATCACGAACATTCCGAAGCCAATGTTGGGGCCTAGAACGCGTAGGTCAGTGGCCGAATGATGTTACTGGAGCCTCCCGCTGTACCCCGTACCTTACACAGCGACACCAACGAGGGCCGGTCCCTGTAGAGAGAGACATTGACGCTAGGACAGCTGAGGGGAGATTCAAGGGCGTCAGTGCAGTTTTTTCCTCCGTTCCATTGTGGCAGCATCTCTTCCTTCATATAATCATGTACACTATGGAAACTTGAGCTGCACCACGCAACTCCCAAAGGCCGAAGAACTCATCGGAGTGCTTCTGCCTGGAACATCGCGCCAACGACATTAGCGAGGCCACGAGAGAGTCTGCAGCAGATGAGATAAGAGGGACATTTCATCCCAGGAAGTGGCGCGCTTGTCGCCGCAGAGCATCGCAACAGACGGAGCTCCAGCTGTCCGTTTGTGTGTGTTCCATGGAGGTGGAGGAGGACGTGAGTGGAATCGAAGGGCAAAGCGGCGAGTTTGGAAGACAGTCTGAGAAGGAGAGACTACAACTGCGACTGCTCCTTGCAATCGCGACACCGACGGCAAATAATCTGCAGGCCACCGGCCGGCAATTCCAGATACACCTCGACAGTCAGGCACAGAGCTCCGACATGTTGAGAAGGGCAGAGAAAACGAGCCTCAACTAAGGTCCATCCTCTCAGGCAAACCCGACTCCGTCTACCTACTACCTACACTCTCATCGCCTCGTCTCTTGCCTGCTCTTCGCCGAGTCGTTCGATTTCTTCGGGACTCTGCCCGTCGAGGCAGGCACTCAACTGAGCTTGCCACAATAATCTCAACGTGACTGGCCACCTCTGGCGGTTGAGGCTGCCTTACTATCTTCGTCTGCTCTGTCGCCTCTTCTTCGACTGCAGCCTCGTTCGCTACCCACGGCCTTTTTTGAATTTTGTTCTGCAGACGACTACAGATAGGCCTACCTTTATCCCGCAGCCATTTCCCTTCACCTGCAGCTCACCCGAGCAGCTGTCTCTTTTCTCTGGTACCTTATAATCCCTTACGAGGTTCTTCGTTTTTAAGACTCGGTTCTTACATCTCTCATTTGTAACCCGTCAATCCGATGCTCGCCGCCTGTCTTCTCGAGACTGTCAGTTGTTCCTTCTAAAATCGCCAAATTGAACCGATACTCCTTTCAACCAACCGATATCCGGTTCTCCTTTCATCGGTATGTTCAGCTTTTCATCCGTTTCAAGGCATCGGTTGTTACCAACCGCTGCGAAAGTTCGTCGCCAGGGACCCTCCGATTTAAGTCACGGCATGGCCCAGTGGTATGCGCCTCCTCATAATGCGGCGTCAACGGGGGCCGTAGAGGTTGCAAAAACGAGTGGCTTTGCCTAAACTCGTATACCCCTCACCAATTGCTCGGGTTCCCTCAGTCCATTGTCTGCTACATCATGTTTCTCGGCCTCTGGGTGCTATTTCCCTCGACATCGCTGTCTTTTCAACATGGGCTCGGGATCAAGCAAAGCGGAAAAACAAGAGCTCAAGGCTAATCGCAAACAGAAAGGACTCGCCCGAACAACACCACCACCGGTACAAGGGCTGCAGTCTCTCGACTCCCCTCTGGTCGTTCCTCCTGCAAAGTCACCTGCGCATCCTAGACCTGGGAGTCGCAAGGCCACCAACGAGAAGCGTCCCGATCAGACTCTTCAAGAAGACGCTTCATCTTCAAAGTCGTTGAAGCACAAGGAACACTCTTTCCTTGCCTCCGTGTTTCGCGGTCACGTGCGGCGTCGACGGAAAGCCCCCCCGATTGATAGTATTGACGAGGAGATCATCAACCCAATGGATGACACCGACGAGGAGATCGTCGGCTCAATGGATAATGTTGACGGAAACGTTCTCAAGCTAGGAAATGCTATTGAAGAAGAGACAAAGAGCGCCTGTTTGGCTGCCGCTCTCGAAGTTTTCCCAGACATTGACCCGGGGTACCTTGAGAAGAAGTGTGTCAAACTCAGACACGATCAGGGCCAGGTCATCGACGCAATTCTTGCTGACAGTGAATCCTCCAAGCCTTATCCCAAGAGGACCAAGTCTCTGAAGCGCAAGCGTGGGGCCAGCGGGAAAATCGACGAAACGGCAAGAGCGCGCCTTAAATATGACAATGAAAACCGTGTCGAGGCATCCTTGGACTACACCCGGCTTTCGTAAGTCACGCACCACGGCAAACAGTGGTTCTCCTGTCGGCATGACACCTTGCGGGTGAAGCAGGCTGCTCGCCGCCTTTGGACGCTGCTTGCGTTGCTGACATGGTGACAGGCGCAAGCTTTTGGCCCAAGATTTTCCTCGCGCCACCGCGAAGAGCATCTCGCAGCTGATGAGCGACAACAACAATCTGCTTCTTCGATCTTACCTTGCACTTGACCAGCTCGACCGTGAGAGACTGGCCGGTCGTCCGACTCCAGGGTTCGAGTGGAAGAAGAGCAGAACTCCTGCCGCTTTCCATTACACGCCCCCGAACCTAGACCAAACTATCCGGGACGTTGCGGCACCGGACCAGAAAAGGGCCCTTGAAGAGCTTCGCGACGCCCGCAAAGTGCTAAAGGCACAGGAAGACGAGCGGAGCTCAGCTAAAGAGAAGGAAATTGAAGAGGCCGAGAATTTCATAAAGGCTCAGGAGGATGGAACCACGGCTGAATGCGGGTGCTGCTTCGGGGATTTTGCGATGAATCGCATGGTGTGCTGCGCCAACCCTGATGAGATGCATGTGAGTCTTCCCGGCGCCCGTTCCCAAACAATGCATCTTCCTGTCTGACACTTTTGCAGTATTTCTGCGTTGAGTGTGCGCGTCGTAATGCAGAGACCGCCGTTGGGCTCACCAAACACGAGTTTTCATGTATGTCCATGGACGGATGCAGCGCCGGGTTCTCCCATTCCCAGCGCGCACTCTTTCTGGACGATAAGATCATTGCCGCTCTTGATCGCATCGAGGCTGAAGCCGTACTTCGTATGGCTGGCGTCGAAAACCTCGAGAACTGCCCGTTCTGTCCATTTGCAGCCGAATACTCTCCCATCGAGGAAGATAAAGAATTCCGATGCGCCAATCCCGAGTGCGAAATCGTCAGTTGTCGTCTCTGCCGCGAGGAGACACACGTCCCCAAAACCTGCGAGGAAGCTGCCAAGGATCATGGTTTCTCAGCGCGTAGACAAATAGAAGAGGCCATGTCAGCTGCCTTGATTCGCAAATGCAACAAATGTAAGGGCGACCACAATGCAGTGGTTTCATCTTGCTAACCGGTCTTTCAGGCGGCACCCCATTCATCAAAGACCAAGGGTGTAACAAGATGACCTGCAGCCGGTGCAATAACATCCAATGCTATGTCTGTTCGGCCTCTTGCGACTACAGCCATTTTGATGACTCAAGCAGAGGAGGCAAAAAGGGAAACTGCCCTCTATTCGAACAATCTGAAGACCGCCATGATAGAGAGGTGCGGGAGGCCGAAGAGCGCACTCGCCAAAAGGTTTTGAACGACAATCCGGACCTGAACGAGGAGCAGCTGAGAGTCCACGCCGCCGACGCCAGCAAGAAGAGGAAGGATAAGAAAGCCGACGCTCGCAGATGGAGAGCTGGACAAGCTCGACTTAGAGACAGATACCGGCGATTGCCCGTAGACTTCCCCCCACCATTTGATCTGCGCATTCCTCTTCCCGTTGCCCAGCCGGCAATGCCACTGCCACCGCAAGTAGCTGTGCAAGCTCGGCATCCTTTGGGACAAAGGCTCGACCAAATTCAAGGAGACTTTCCTTTTCCAGGATTATTTGATCCACGTCCGTTACCTCCGGGCCTGGGGGATGAGGAGTCCGAGGCTCTCTCTATCAGTCTAGGGGGGCACTTGATGGGGAATCTGGACGACCCGCTCCGGCATCATAATCCATGCCTTCACAATCCATACTACCACGAAAACATCATGCCGCCGAATGCGGCAGCGCCAGCAGAGGCGCATCATGGTCAATCGCAACGACCAAAAGCTGTTGCGATGCCCGGTACAAACCACAATGCCAAAGCAGGGATAGAGCATTTTCGACAGCCCATGAACGCGGCGCAAACGCCCATACAGGGACAGCAAGAGCCGGGCTCTCAGCACGCAAGTCGGCAGCATGATCAGCAAGCAGCTTCCCAACATCAACCAAGGCCTAACGCGAACCCGCAAAACAACCCGCAACCAGCTGGAGCTCGCAGCCGAGCCGAACACGAACTGATACAGGCACGACGAGACCTCCAGCAGCTCCTAGCTGCCCAGGAACAACTTTCGCGTCAACGAGTACGTGCACAACAGGCTCAACAGCGCCCCAATGAACCGCGACAGTCCATGGAGAGAAATCAAATGCAGGTCAACAGCCAGGCCGCGAACAATGATCAGCCTGGGTATAGGGTGTCGCGTTGGGGACTTGCTCCGGCAGTCCTCGGCCTCAACCCACAGCTCGGCTGGGGAACGGCGTACCAGAACAATGACATGGTGCAGCAAAACAACAGGAACATGGCCAGCGCCGGAAGGACTAGGGAGAACCCTCTGGAACTGGACTAAGTGTCCCCATGTTCTTCCCCAAACTTCGGGCACTTGCCTACAGGTCAAACACACAAGACTCGCCAGATGTCGCTTGGTCAGGACAGCTGGGCAGCGTCGGAAGGGAATTTGAAAGGTGTGCCAGTGAATGCGGGTCACATGGCGACCTATGTGCCAGTGAATGCGGGTCACATGGCGACCTATCTCTGGACGAATGCGCCGTTGAATAGACTTCTGTTTCACGGGGAGCCTTAGCAGTACATCCGCAGCATTCTTCTCGGGATTTCACCCGATCGTCGACCGATCGCCGGGCAATATAATGAGTGGGGGACCTTTTCGGCGCTTCGGGGCGAAGGCATAAGGCAGGGTATCTTGATTTGGCGTAATCAAACATTAGGGACTTGCAAATTTTTATCTACAGTAATATGGGAATATCAAGACCCAAACAGCGAGTAATGTCTTTAACGGGTGGAAGACTACCTTCCGCGGCCGAACTTTTCGTGCCATTTGCCTTTGCTTCCGGTGTTTCTGAGGCTGGAAACAGTCTGGGACTCGGACTGGGCGACAAGCTCGACGGTCTCGTGGATGGTGGTGATTGCGCCGAGACCAGAGACGGGCATGTCCGAGGAAGAAGACGAAGACGAGTGAGGCGCGAGGAGGACGAGCGAGTTGGACGTGTTCTTCTGCAGGAGCTTGTACGTCTTGTCTGGGGTTTTGAGCAGCGCGCTTGTGGGCGTCGAAGTGAGACAGATGCTGGGACTGTGAGCATATACATCACGAGCTGGGCGAGCGGAAAGGACTGAGGTTGAAGTAAGGTGACGCGTCGTACATTGCGGCTCAGCAGGAGGACATGGGATGTAGGGGGGGCGAGCCCACGCCAGGAAAGAGAACTGGGGGAAAATTACTTACACCGGAGCGTCCTCGGCAGAGAGCAGGGCTTCGAGCTCGGGCGGCAGTTCCATGAGCTTGTAGCCCCGGGGGTCGGGAGCATGTGTGATTGGGATGCCTGGTTCTTGGCCTGACATGTTTGTGTGTGCGTGTGTGCGTGTGTGTGTGTGGCTGTCTTGGTGTTTGATGATTCGAGTGTGAACCGGGAGTGAGAGATCCGAATGCGTGTTTGGGGAGAGGGTGTGATGTTGATTTTGGCTTGTTTGTACAAGCACGTGGTGTCGTTGGTTTGGAAGTGTCTCGACTTTCCCGTGTGGTTTGCGATGACGATTGAACCGTCGAATCGGGTGTGGTTTAATTGGTGCGGGGAAACTCTGGGTGCGAGTTGTGCCTCTACTGCGTAGGTCTTCAAGGATGCCGAACGCTGGAAAGGCACTGTGGCTGTGGCTGGCACGTATTGGTGAGCCACGGTGAGGTTGAGATTCCTATCTCTGGATAAGGACTAGCTATGCCAATTTTGAGGTATCTCATACATAAAACTGATGCCTTCTGAGAACAGAACCTATTGTGACTGAATAGTAGATAAAAATGCGACATGATATTTGAGAAGGTGTTGCACTACGATTACGTCGGTCCTGACTCAGCCTGTGTTGTGTGGCTGTGTGTGGCCTTTGGCCTGTGAGTTGAGAGCGCCTCAACAGACACTATCACTCCGTACAAGTATTGCCAAGTAATTATACCAGGCAGTGAGAGACAGGAAGGATGGAGCAGGGGATACGGCGGGAGCGATAGGAGGGGGATCGATTGCGGCCTGTGCCTGGCTGCACAAGGGTACCCAGACCTGGACTCAGAGCTGAGCTGGGCCTGGGCCTCCTCAACCTTGGGCTGGGAAACTCCCCTGTTCTACGGGATATCAGATTCAATCAAATTCGGTGAATGGATGCATCTCCAGTTTTCTTTTCTTCTTCAAGAACAGGGATGGAGGGACAACATCAGGTATCGTCTGATTGGCTGCGCTGAGGGGACCCGAGCTTTCACCTCAATATTACTGCGTACTTGTAGTGCGGCGGGTGCCTTGTTTTAGTGTGTTTACCTTGCTGGCCGGCCTGGACGACGAGAAAGCTGCGGGTACGCGAGTGGATGTTTTGCTGACTTGTCAGGCGCCCTTCCAGGATTACAGACACACCTCGCTTTATTGAGCACAGCGCACTTTCCGCATACAGGGGTCGAGTATCTGATGCGATGCGATGGCGATGGGTTTTATGGGTTTTCGGGTATCGGTGAAGTGGGCGGATGGGCTTCACCTTCTTCTCGACGCTGCATCAGGCTGCTGCAAGCTGCACCTGGGCACCAACAGGATAAGAAAGCACCAGGGGCGGTGGCTGGTGTGTGAAAATTCTCCTCGCCTGGGGAGGCACGATATTATAGGTTGCAGCGTAGATAGAGTAGGTTGAAGCTGAAATCTGCCCATGATCATCTTTAGTTGGCCTGGCAGTGCCCAAATTGAGATCGAGTCCGAGAATTGTTTGTCTTCCCCGGTCGACGATGCTCAAATGACATGTCTCTGTATGCTTCGAGCCGAGAGAAGGTTAGGCCCATAACCTGGTCCACTGCGTGATGTCCAGTGCAAGGTCTTCGCAGTGTGTACTCCATATATGTGTTAAGAGAGTCTGGACTGCCTAGGACGGAGGAAACCCCGTTGCGATAATCAGACGCAACATAGCAAGCTCCCCTACGGACGGCACTGCCCGAGTGAGGCGTTCGTCGGTCGCTTAATTCCCTCCCAACCACCCTGGTCTGACGTTTGTCGTCATTCTTCTCCCACTTCTCCATCATCTGGGCCGGGCTGCTGCTGCTGCTGCTCGTTTTTTTGTCTCACGTTTTGCTTTCTTTTGCATTGCATTGCATGGAATATACGTGAAGGGTGACCACAACGGGAACCAGACCAGCCGTTATTGTTTCGCATTGTCTCAATGCTGGCTCCTCGGTCAACAAAGAACTATCAACAAGACGAAAACAAGAGACTCGACGTCGACAGGGTTCACTGGTCATTGTGGTACCTTGCCTGCACTGGACCCTTTGCCTTACATTGACAGAAACTCATCGGGCATTGCATCGCCTAGCTACTTCCTTAGACCACATCCTGTCGCCCGTTGCCACAAGACGTTGGGAAAAAACAACAAACAACATACGCCCAGACCACGCATCAATCGCCCATACGACGACGAAAACTGCGATCACGAGGAAGACGACGAAGACGAGGGAGACGACGAAGAGGCCTGTACCACACTATCGCTTTACGCTCTGCGACGGCGACAGACTATCGTGGCACTATCGTGTCGCCCAGTAGAAAACCACATCCACATCCACCTCCACTCTCCCGCCACCCTGTCACCTCACCACGCACCTCAGTGTGACTGTACGCTAATTCCCATACGACGCCATCTGGCTGGCTGGCTGAAGCGGAGGACTGTTGCGCGCGACTCGATTCGCTTCGACACCGCCCACCCAAATCCACCCCGGTCGAGCTCAACGCCAGCCCAACTACAGACGACAGACGTGCTGCACCGCAACGCTACGCTACGCAACGCAACGCAACGCAGCTCACACCGACACAACACGGCATCTGTTGGCTTGCAACATTCGACCTGTCTCGTCCTGTCGAACTTTTTTCCCTTCCCTCTCCCACGCGCTAGGCTACCTGGCACTTCCGCCTCTTCATCACGCTCTTTTTGCCTTTCTAATACACTTCGTTTTACTTTGGAGCTGCCTTGCTCTACTGCTGTCGTCCTCTGTCGCATTGCAGCACGACACGGACGCTGTCGTCGCTATCGCCCTGCATCTTATCTCGACTGCCGTTCGTCTCGTTAGACAGACTTGCGCCGACGCGATCGACGCGCACACGCACGCAGTCCAGTCACACTCGTTTCCGCTCTCTGCTGCTCCTCCCTTTTGCGCGATCTATACCCCCGCCTGTCAGCAATGACCCAGGCCCATTGACGAGACCACGCGACCGACCGATCGACCGACCGACTGCATCGCCAGCCACCCCGACAATACAATGGTTCGTGTCACGGAAGAGCTGGCTCTGTCCGCCGAGCACCTCACCCTCTACCATGCCACCGACCCTCTCCTGGGCCACCTGCCCGTCCTCATCTTTCACGGTTCCTCCACCACCGCAAACTACACCCTCAACAGCTCTCGCGTCCAGATCCACGTCTACAGCCCCGCCGGCTTTCAGTCCTTTCCGCGCCTGACCATCCAGCCCAACTCTCCCTTCTACACCGTCGTCAACCATCTGCCGCGAGAATGGCAGGGCGACGAGATATACCGAGGCCTCGCCTTTGGCCTGTTCAAGTACTTCCAGGAGCTGCCCGAGGTCGTCAAAAATCACCTCAAGAACCTGTATCCGACAACGAGGGGGCGCCGTCCGGGAAGTGGACCCGCGCTGTTCGGGGAGCAACACGCCGCAGACCTCGCCAAGAACATGATCAAGAGCGAGAACACGCCCGAGGTCCTCGAGACTTTGCAGACGGCCCTTCAGACGCAGCACCTCAGCAACATAGACATCGACTTCGTTCTGCCCCCGGGCTCCATCGTGCCGCTGCAGCCTGAAGATTTTGAGGAGATGCCCGAGGATGAGGATGACATTCTAGACCCGACGCTGCGGCAATATGGGGGATATACATCGTTGGTAAAGCTTCTAGGAGAGCCAGTCTTTCTGCCGACATCGAGGTTGCGGAGGGCGCCGTCTAAACCGACTTCACTGAACCGCAGCAAGTCCTTCTCCAAGGATCAAAAGTTTGAGTTGAGAATGAAGCTGGGAGAGCTGGTCGACACCGAGGAGAGATACGTCCTGAAGCTGAACGAGCTGGTCAAGCACATCGCCGACGACTTTCGGCAGTCGGCCAAGAACCGCGATCCGAGCAGCCTGAGCCCGTCCGAGGAGGAGCTCGAGAAGCTGTTTCCGAGGTCTGCCGACAAGATCTTACAGGTCAACACAGCCTTCATGCAGGAACTGCGCGACATTATGGATGACACCGAGGAGGACGCGCTGAGGGACATGGAGACGACCACCGTTGCGCTGACGGGATCCAGAATAGGATCGCCGTCCAAGGCAAAGGATCCCAGCGGCGCATTAGCAATCGCAAAAGTCTTTCTCGAGTGGTTCCCCGCCTTTACGGAATGTTACCAAGACTACATCCGGGCGAGCCAGCACTTTCCCACGCTTCTCAACTCGTTCCTGGACGAGCAGTCCAGCTTCAGGCAGAGAGTCATCCAAAAGGGTGAGCAGACTGTGCGGTCCATTCTCATCGAACCAGTGCAGCGCCTACCGCGGTACAGCCTGCTTATCGATCAGATCGTCTCATGCCTACCTATGACACACCCAGCGCTACAGCCTATGCTCAAGGCACGCGACATTATTACAAACATTTGCTCCATGGATGAGCCGGTTCCCGAGAAGCCTCATCTGACGGGTCGCCTGCGAAATCTGGTCGAGAGTTGGCCACTCGATCTTGAGCCTCAGGGAAGATTGGTTCTCGCGGCAGACTTTGTCGAGCTTCCCGCCCCCTACCGGATGCTAGACCCACCGCAAATGTCGGAGCGCGCGGGCATTTTCCTCCTATTCTCGGATTGTCTGGTCATTCTGAAGAAGCTCGGTCCCAAGCCCATGAGTGCGCGCGACCTGCTGCGGGAGATTGACAAGCCTTCCGCGGCTGGGCTCCTCCTGTCCATGACCAACGCCGCAGGTGGTGAGGCGTCGTTCGAGCTCGCATTCACGGGATGGCATGTGCTTGCCGATGTTCGTTTCACCGAATCTGCGGACGGCACCTTGGTCTGGATGACCTCGACTCAAGAGATGAAGGGAGCGCATGCCGGAGAGTGGGTCACCGGCACTGCGGTTACATCGCGTTGCTTCCTGCTCGAGGAGGCTTTCGAAGCCAAGGGCTCGAAGTGGACGGAGGATATTGTCAAGGCAAGGGTGGAAGGTCGTTTCTCAGAAAGGGAACGTGAAGATCCCACGTGGTCGCTTCGTTCCGTTAGACTGCCAGACAATAACCTAGGCATCTTCGCCGCTGTTTTTGAAGAGGGTGCAGACAGCCTCATCGAAGGCAGGAGAGAACCGGCGCCGGTTCGTATCGTCATCGACCATGAAAAGGGCACAAAGGGGGCGCCCATCGGTCACTACGGTGTCGAAGTCACAGTCAACGTCAGATGCGGCGGCGACATGAAGAAGGTCAACATGCAGACGGCTGGCCTCAGCGGCAGACATTATGCGGACGATGTGGCGCTGGACGACTTTCTGCCAACGCTCACTCGACGAAGTAAGTCAGTCTGTTTGCCAAGGAACCCCAATTGCTAACTCGACGCAGTCATCCAACTTCTCAGCTCACAATACAACGCGTCAAACATGCGTCTTGCGCCGGCGCTAGTGTCATATTATACCAAGATCCTCAAAGGCCTCCCACTGATGACCAGAGCGGAGAAGACGAGATCGTTCCTCGCTTCCTCACCTGTCAAGGGACTCTTTTCCAGCATCTGGGGCGGCTCGACCAACACCGAGGCCCACAGCCCCCCAAAGCACAGCCGCACACCCATCACCAACGTCTTCCCGCCACCGGTCTCGCGGGCAAACAGCGATACCGCCTCGGTGTACGGTTCTGCCAGGGGCAAGGAAGCCATCAAGATGAACGGCGACGATCGTCCGGAAAACCCCCTTGTGCGGTTAGAGCAGACATTTACGGGATACGTCGCCAGCCTGCAGTCTCGTAAGGGTAGCATTGTCGGACGTATGCTCCTGAACCGATCCGTGGCCGATGAGCTGTCGGTCAATGATCTCTACAACCGCCTTATCGAGAGTCCCTTTGACTTGGACGCGTCCTCGGAGCTTGGTGCCGACGTCATCTTTGTGGCGTTTGAAAAGTTCATTCGCATTGCTTGGTGCGAACAGATGGGGCCCATCATGACGAAGCAGGCACTCGACACATTGCTGGAGCGAATGAACCGACAGGTGCCGGGCAACTTTGCCGACTTTGTCAACTTCATGTTCAAGGATATGGCACCGCAGAACCAAAGAGCCTTCACGGCTTTGATTAAGCTGCTTGCCGATCTGCTCGATGGCTGTGGAAATGACGGAGACCGAGGCATTCTGACGGTCTCCTTTGCGGATCTCCTGGTGCACGACGGAACTGCGCAAAACTACATCAACCTCCTGGATCGCCTAGTAGAAGACTGCGACAGGATTTTCGACGACAGCGCCGGCCTCCACCTGACCGTCCAACAGGCATTCGAGTCTATGAACTCTCGAAGCGGTGGAAAGTCACACACGGGCTCACTCACATCGAACACGTCGTCGATCCGGCGCAAGTTCGGCTTCGACACTTTGCTTCGACAGAACAGCAAGAACGACTCGGAGCAACGCCCTTCAGTCTGGCGTACGCTAAGCAAACACAGCCGGCACCCTGCGTCTGCGGATGCCGTCTCGAGTTCTAGTCTATCCAAGATGACATCCTCACGCGCAAGGTCGATCGACTCGGGCACAGGTACGCAGCCTGCCGGCCCCAACAAGCTGAGGCGGCCAGGATCGCGAGACCGGCCACCGCTGGCCGGTGCTTTTGACGAGGCACCCAGACCAACCAGCTCACACAAGCAGCTAGACATGCGTCTCGAGACCATTGGCGAGCCCGAGTCGGAGACGACGCCCGCCAAGTCGTCGAAGAAGAAGCGCCGCAGTTCCTTGTCTGATCTGCGGAGCCTCATGGAAGCGGCAACAATAGTCGATCCTCAAGAAAAGATTGAGGAAGTTCTCATGCCACTGCGCATCAATAAGCAGACGTCGGAAAAGTTCAACTCTACACCCAGGATACCGTCGCCCTCTAGGATACCGATAAGCCCGACGTCCCAGAGCCTACGGTCACCTCGTATGGTTTCTCCTCGTCTGAAGGAGAACCCGGCATCACCGGACCCACTGAACCTCCTTCACTCCCTCCACAACCCTCCGACTCCGGGACATGACCGTGAAAACACGCCGAGTCGGATGTCGAAAGGACACAGCAGAGGCCTGTCGACATCAAACATTCCCACACTCCGACCATCACGCCCCGTTGGCAGTCAATCAAGTGACTCCGTCCCCCGACCGTCTACGAGCCCGGGAAAGCCTCCTGGCAGCGGCAAGCTTCGTCTCCAGTCCCCTCAGAAGCTGCGAGAGCGACTACAGACGGAGAAGAAGGCGGTCGAGGAGGTGGATGCGTCGCTCAAGTCTGAGCTCTCCAAGATCGCGGAGGAAATGTCGCGGGTCAACTCGGGGCTCGGCACGCGCACCATCACGCTGGACTTGCACAAGCTGACGGACTCGGTCAAGACACTGGAGGAGCGCATCCCCGACATGATGGCCGAGCTCACGGAGCGGCAGACGTTGATTCAACGCGACATGGAAAGCACGCTCAAGGCATCAGAGACCAAGGTCAAAAGCATCGACCAGCTGTACAGAGAAGCGACGGCAGAGAACGAGCTCATGTACGAAAAGTTCAACAGCGAGCTCGGCAAGATTGTCAAGGCTCTCAAGGGCAAGGGCCGCGAGGACAAGGAGGAACTCGTCCGGAGTGTTCGCGAGCAAAGCGAGGAGACGGCGCGGATCAAGAAGGAGAACGCGCGGCTGAAGCGCGAGATTGTTAGCCTTCGGACATTGATGAAGGGGGCAGACGCTTGATTTACGGAAAGACCAACAAGGGAATAAAGAAAAAGAAAAAACGGGTGTGGCTAAAAGCAAAAAGACCGGAAAGGCTCTTGTGGCGTTTTTGGTTCCCATTGCGAGCGAGTCCGGTTTTTCGAGGGTTGTACTACTACCTTGCGTCTTCTAACTACACTACCACCGCGGGTCTTATTTGTTGGTTGTTGTCCTTTTCGCCCATTTTTTCCACGCACGACCTGGCTCTGGCTCTGGCTTCACTGGGCTGGCGGAGGAAGTATTGGCCAGGCCTGAGCAGGGCCGGCACGTCGATTACAACAAAAGATCGGAAATCGCAACCCAGAGGCTTTTTTCATGTTTGCTCGGGGTTTGACGACGATGGACGACAGGGTTGAAGGAATGATGGACGAGCGGGATGTGGGATGCTGTTCGCCGAACTGTAGGCATGGATGAGGGATGCCTGCTCACAGGCCCGTACATAGTTGCTGGCCTGGATTGGATGGCAACATGATGAATGTGTATACCGAGTGGATGAACTGAAGCATCATGAAGAAAACATAACAGCTCAAAGGAAGAACGGTGTGTTTTGTTTTCCCCCAAAAACGAAGGACGGTGGCTTGCTCAACAGACCGTCTGAGTTTCCGTCTGAGGCTCTTGACCGTTTTCCGTCCTAGGGCCTCTTCTTAATGGTGAAGGATGACCCCCATGGTACCGTCCCCACGTGCTAATGACAGTGACTTGGGCGTCGGTGGTACTCAAAAAGAGTACCCGGGGAGTTAGCGAGCGGCCTTATCTGGCTTGGTGTCTTATCGACCCGGTACTTTGGTCAGCAAGTACCTTCTTCTTGTGTGCACACACCGCCCGGGACCCGACGGACGACCCCGCGCTACTTTACCTTCATTGAAGAAACGGCCGTGCCCCTCGACGGTGCCTGGCGGTCCCCTCCACCGAGTTGGGCCGCTGCCGCTGGTGTTGGCTAACAATGCCACCATCTTAAGAATACCATACCTGGGTAATTAATTCGACTTCCTACAGATTAAAGCCCCTGCCCATCTGCCGGGCCTCTTCCTATAGCAGGAACACTACGTTAAAAGGGCTAACAGCACAGCAAACAGCGTGACTGCATTATTTTTCCACTGATCGACTCCTCCGGGAGGGCCCTAAAGTACTTCGGAACCTCAGCAAACAAAAGTGGATAATATTGAGCTTGCTGGCCTGTAAGAGAGTGAACGGTGGCACTGGCCAGTCTCCACCCGCGCGTCTAAACGGCAAACCACCCCGCCAAAAAAAGAGAAGGGGAGAAACATCACCAGAGGCCAGAGGCAGACAGGCGTTCAAGGCACAGCACAACCGACACCACTCGCACCTACCTCACGCCCGCACATAACCCTCGAAAGCCCACACCACAGCTCAACGTCGTCCCGCATCTGACTGGTCGAGTCAGCTCCGGACCTTCATCCATTTTCCAAAGCGATTCCTCCCTGCGGAATAACGACAGCCCAGCTTTGGTTCTGCTCTCTGGTGTTTTTTATTTCTTCTTTTTCTTTACACACCGATCGCTCATATACCAGACAACAGAACCTGGCGGGACGAACTCGAATCCTCAACGAAATCGACCGAGATTACGCAACCGACATATCGAATACCAATAGAACCATTAGTGTCTGCGTGTGACGATCCCACGAGCAGCCCATAATAATGGAGGACCAGCTGGTTTCGCTGCTGGCGAACACTCAAAGCTCTGAGCAGGGCCCCCGCCAGCAGGCCGAGATCGAGATCAAGCACGCGCGCGCGAATCCTGCCTTCCCTACCTCGCTGGCGAACATCGCCAACCACACCTCCATCGATACGAGTATCCGTCAGGCCGCGCTGAGCACTCTGCGTCTGTTCATCGAGAGGAACTGGAGCCCCGAGGACAGGGATCACTCCGAGTCCCCCGTCGACATATCCGACGCCTCTCGCGACCAGCTCAAGAACACCCTGTTGGAGATTGCCCTCAGCAACGAGAACAACAGACTTGTGAAGATTGCAGCAAGGTATGGCGGCTGCGGCATTCACAGCGGAGCTCCCCACGCCAAAGGGGCGGCCCGCTCGAGGACACACACACACACACACACACACACACACACACACACACACACCACGCGCATGACGGGCCAAATTGACTAACATGTAACGCTCCCATCTAGCTATGCCATTGGCAAGATCGCGTCCGCCGACTTCCCCGAACGATGGCCCACCTTGCTGCCTACCGTCCTGGGCGTGATCCCTACGAGCACCGACGTTCAGCTCCACGGCGCCCTGCGGGTTCTGGGCGACATCATCGACGAGAGCATGAGCGAGGACCAATTCTTCACCATGGCTCGTGATATTGTCAAGGCTGTCACCGAGGTCGCCCTCAGCGAGTCCCGGAAACCGAACTTACGCGCGCTGGCCATCTCCGTCTTCCGATCGTGCTTCGACCTCATGGATATTGTCAAGGAGGATCACATGAAGGAGGTCAAGGGTTTCGCCGAAGAGGCCCTCAAGGACTGGTACCCCTTCTTCTCCCAGGTTCTCAAGACTCGCCTGCCCGACGGCCCCGCCGGGGAGCGCAGCAGCCAACCCGAGAGCTGGAACCACATCATCGCCTTGAAGCTCCAGGTTGTCAAGACCCTGCTCAAGGTCAAGTCCGTCTTCCCCCAACTCCTGCTGCCGCACAGCACCGGCCTCTTCACTGCCGTCTGGGAGGAGCTTTCGCTGCTCCAGAAGCCCCACGAGGACCTCTACATTTCGTTCCACGAGGGACAGAGCCGGCTCGAGGACGCCGACAACCTGCCCTACACCCTGGACTTTTTGATTTTGGAGGAGCTTGACTTTTTGAACCAGTGCTTCCGTGCGCCTCCGGTCCAGGCTGAGCTCGAAGCCCAGCTGTCCGCCCACGGGTCTGCTCAGGAGACTCCCTGGATGGTTGAGGTCATGAAGATGGTTGTCGGATACTCGCGCATCAGCCGCGAGGAAGAGGAGCTGTGGGACATTGACTGCTCTCTGTACCTGGCGGAGGAGACGTCTGTGACTGCTAACTACACTGCGCGTACCGCCTCTGGAGACCTCCTCATCAAGCTTGGTGAGTGGTACAGCGAAAAGGCTGTGGATGGTCTCTTCGGCTACACCAAGACGCTATTTCCTGGCGACGGCTCCGTATGGAGAAGCCAAGAGGCATCACTCTACTTATTCAACATGCTTCTCAGCGACTTCCAGGACATGGAGAAGCCCATCCTAGATGCCGTTTCCCAGGCTTACCTCGGTCTCGTCGACTTCGCCGTCAACCAGGCCGATCAGCCATTGCTGAGAGCTCGTGGTTACCTCGTCGGAGGCACCCTTGCCCGCGGCTTCGCTACGCCCCCTGCCTTGCTCGACCGCATCATCCAGTGCATAACATCCGAAGAGTCCGAGGTTGTCCAGGTTGCCTGCATCAAGGCCGTCGAGGGCTTCGTCCGCTCCGGCAGAGTTACCCCTGACCGTCAGGTCCCCATCATCAACGCCATCGCCCAGTACATGCAGAACAAGGACCCGGAAGATATGGAGGACGCAGACGAACTTCTCGTCACCCTGGCCGAGTCTTTGCGCGCTGCTATCGACATCGACACGAGGATCGCCCTGTCTCGGGACGTCCCGTCCGTGGATCTCCTTTTCATGGTTGCCAAGCTTGGCGCCTCCAACTTCCAGGCAACCATGTTGATTTGCGAGGCCTTCGAAGAGATCGTCCGCTCGCTGTCGGATACCGCCTCGTATACCGCGCTCTGTGCCAAGATCCTCCCAACGCTTACTGCGGCCTTTAACACGGCCAACGTTACCCAGGATGATCCTCTGGTAACCGTGGCCACCGAGCTGCTGACGGCCCTTGTGGAGCATGGCTCTGAGCCTCTGCCTGCCGGGTTTGTTGCCGCCACCCTGCCCAAGCTGAACCGTCTCCTGATGGAGTCCAAAGAGGGCGAGGTTCTGCGTCCCGGTGCCGAGTCGGTGAAGTATCTCCTTATGCACGACCACCATCAGGTCTTTGGCTGGCACGACGAGAACGGACGGTCTGGTCTGGAGGTCTGCTTACACATTATCGACCGTCTTCTCGGACCTACCATCGAGGACAACTCTGCTTCAGAGGTCGGTGGGCTCGCAGCTGAGCTCGTCGAGAAGGCCGGCCAGGAGCGCCTCGGTCCATTCCTGCCTCAGCTCCTGCAGGCTGTTGCCACCAGATTGGCCTCCGCAGAGGCTGCGCCTTTTATCCAGTCCCTGATCCTCGTCTTTGCGCGTCTGTCTCTCGTCGGCGCCCAGGACGTCGTCGAGTTCCTCAGCCAGATTGAGATCCATTCCAACACGGGTCTGCAGGTCGTGCTTAGCAAGTGGCTTGAGAATTCTGTCAACTTTGCGGGATATGATGAGATTCGCCAAAAGTAAGTTGTTGTCTTTTTTGACTTGAGTTATTGCTAACTGGTGCAGTGTCATTGCTCTTTCTAAGCTCTACTCTTTGAACGACCCTCGTCTCGCCCAGACCATGGTCAAGGGCGACCTCATCATGGGCAACCAAGATGGCAGAATCATGACTCGCTCGCGGGCGAAGCAGAGTAAGTACTAGACCCTTCGACATGTGCAGACGACCCCTAACCGCTGCTCACAGACCCCGACCGATACACTCTGATCCCCGCGTCACTCAAGATCCTCAAGGTTCTTATCGAGGAGCTTCTCTCCGCATCAGGCGCCAACGCCGCCGCCACCGCAGCAGCAGTGGCTGCTGCCGCCGAGTACGCCGACGAGGAGAACGAAGACGACGGCTGGGAGGACGAGCCCGACGCGATCGACCTCAGCCTGGGCGGCACCAAGAACGACCTCATGTCCTTCATCGAGGGCTCCGGCGCGCGCCAGCGTGACGATGAGACGCAGGCATATCTCACCGAATTTTTCATGCGGGCGGCGCACGACAACGTGGCCAACTTCCAGGAGTGGTACGGCATGCTCACCGAGGAGGAGCAAGGGAAGCTCAACGAGCTCGCCACCGCTGCGGGCCAGTAGGAAGGCGCCGTGGCGTGGTCGGACGGCGAGCAGAATCAAGCACGCCAGTCGGTGAACCCGTTCCAGCCGTCGCTGTTGAATTCCGTACGCTTGCGGAAGCTGAGGAAGCAACACTATCTTTAATGCCCCCCTTCTTCAGTACGGGGAGCTTTTACATCGGAAGGTTCCCTTTGTTGTTGGAGGCAACTGGGGGAGGGGTACATATGATCTCAAGTGGCACGCGACCTTTGTCGTGTCGAACGACGGGGAGGAAGTTTTTGGGGCTCAGCCCAAGGGGGGTTGCGTGAATGGGACAAATGACCGAACAAACGAAACTTAGTAGATAGAAATCATCGCTTTTTAGAAGAACAACAGGGCCGTCACAGGCTGGCAGTGTTGTCTATAGCGAGCCGCGACATCGCCGGGCGGTGACTCGTAGCTCTTTTGGTGGAGAGGGCGGTGTCTTTAATGTTAGATGACGATTGTTAGTTGCGAACAATGGCCTACATCAGCCTGTTTATCATTTCGTTTTGATGTGTGATGCATAGAGCTGTCGGGTGCAAGGCTCGTAGTCTGGGTGAATCGTGAGGTCTGGGTTGGGGACGAGACGAGGTTATAAAAGGCTGTCCCGCTGAGAGGTCTGTGAGGCATGCAAGCACATGGCGTTGGTACTAGAACGGCGTAAGGGACTGACTACTGGCAATGGTCGGTTCCCGAACCTTATTCTGCAAATTCGGGAACCCTGACGAGGCTTGCAGAGGGCGTCATCCGTCCTTCTCGGCTGCCTTGCGTGTAATACGTCCCGGACGAAGATGGAGTGTTAATCAAGGGCGATGGGTTGGCGGAGACGGACGCAGTCGAAAAAGAGGAGAAGATGTAGAGCCTGCTTCCATTTGCTGCTCCCTAGCAAAGCCAAAACCGCTCTCTCCGATTCCTAGGAGATGACAATCTTGATGAAACCTTTTTTACCCTTGATTGGTGCTGGCTCTTGATGCTTCTATAGTAGCTAGCTGCAACGAGATGGGAGTACTCGGGCTCGAAGCGTGCAGGAGGGGTTTGCTGTCAAGATGCAGTTGGAAGTTGGACCCGGATGAAGGTAGCGAGAGATTTTCGTGAGATATATATATACATATGCGCATACCGCGGTAGAGCTGGTGTTTATCAGGCACAGCTACGTCGGCAGAAAAACTGGAGAGCTGGCTCCAAGAAAGACGTGCCGTAGGAAATCAAGAGTACACGAGACCAGGAACACACTCGGGAGTGACAAAAGTGTCTGGCCGACGAGCTCAACGCCTGTCGTCCGTCATCCTCCGGAATGTATTCGGCAGACTACGACCCACAACAGAACGAGGTTCCGCCGTGTGGCGCGATGGTGAGTTCATAACCTCCGTCATGCCAAATGAGAGAGCTCCTGCCCTGGGATGACGAGGGGGGTGGTGGGGTTGAGCGGCTCACACTCAAGCCACCGTCTCGTTGAAGAAAGGCCCCCAGGTTGTTGGATTGGTGGGAGAGTTTAAATAATCGTAAACCCACGGAGAGCCCTCAACGTCGTGGAAGCTCTTGGAGTGCCAAAGATGTGTTGGGTAGAAAGCGGCGCACATATTTTGAGTGAACGGCTGAGTTTGAAGTCTCCACGGAAATCAGAAATGTCCTGGTAACAGCTCAGCGCGTAAGCCATCCAGAGGACTTTCGCGTCAGGGCAGAAAGGCTGCTTGATATGAACGACGGTACGAGGTTCGTGGCCGCGCAAGCCAGTCCAAGGCCCGTCGTCCGCCGCCCCCTTATCGTTTGCGACTTGGAGGTGTGATACACCAAGGACAAAAGAGCACGTCCTGCGTTGACTTGGGGTTACACCAGGCCCGGGCTGTTTTCGCCGACTGGCTTCGTTGTATCTCGTTGTTCCGGGCTGAAGTCGCTGCTACGGGAGGCTATCCGAGGCTTCGGCGGGTTTTGGATTTAGATGCCGGCTTCAGCTAGGGCCACCTTGAGGACGGTAGGGGAGGACAGCCTCTCGGGGCTCTGGTATTGGCTCGTGTGGTCGAGGCGGTTATTGGTGACTTTACGAGGTTGATCTTGATTCGAGGCTGGAGGGATTCTCTAGTTGAAAAGTAGCTAGAGTTAGTCTGCACGTACGTGGTATTGATGTTGTTACTATTTTTGGGGGTATTATGGTAGACAGCTACTAAATTGGAAGCATCAAAGGTTGTTGTTCACTCGTGTTCTAAGCTAGAATGTAGGTCGCAGGGCAAAGAGCGAGGTTCTAGGAGTATCTTCCGGGTCTTCCGACACAAAGCTGGGTCAACTGCGCTGCCAGATACGAGTCAGTGGAAGATTCCCGCCGTTTTTGTTCTGTTAAGTAACGCAGGACGACCCCAATGATACGAGGTCAATCGCGCTCATTGCACGTCGAGAGACGCCTTGCGTCAAACTGCAAATTCCGAGGGGGACGGCGAGAAACACGGAGACGCATCTCGCCATTGGTATGCACTTCGAACTAAATGATCTTGACTCCAGAGACTTCAGTTCCTAGGTGGTCAGGTAGGCAGTGTGTGCGGGCAAGAGGTCGACGATCAGCAGGTGGGGCACAACGGTCGGAGTTGATTCCGGCGCGACTGGATGATCCAGCTAGGGTAGGTAGGCGTTCCCCAAGACGGCAAGGACTGAGACACAAATGAAAGGCGGCCACCTACTAACTACGTAGAGAGCAAAAATTATTGGAGGAACAATTAAAAAACAGACAGGAAAACTGGATGTGGGGTATCGAAGTCGGCTTATTCTCCCAACGGCCTTCTTCCACGCGCACCCTGAACGAAGCCTTCCAGGTTATTGAGCAACAGCTGCAGCACCCCACCAAACTCTTGCCCTTCTCCACCAGTGTCCACAACATGAGTCCAGAATCTGCGAGGACTTACATCCAACATCAAGGCAAGATGGCCGAGCGGTCTAAGGCGCTAGCTTCAGGTGCTAGTCAAGTAATTGGCGTGGGTTCGAATCCCACTCTTGTCATCAGTTGCAGATCGTGATTTGCAGTTTCTTTTGCTCCTGCGAGCAAGGAATGATTTTCTCGAGGCAGTCGATTCATGTTTTTGCCGTAGCTTGCTTATGTCTCGATGTTGTCGCTCAAGAGTTCTTTGGTGTTGGTTGTAGTAGTCTGTGCGTACGACCGCTGGCGCCGCTGAAGAGAAAGCCGGAAGCGAGCGTCAGCGAACTGAGACAACATGATCTCGTCCCATACTGTGTGACGAGACATCAGTCTCTCCGCAGGAAAAGATGTACCGTGGGCAGAGAGGCTAAACCTAGCCGGCGCTGGGGAGGGGTGATGTTTGGGCCAGCTTGATGCCTGGGGCCTGCCACGAAGTCCGCCGCATCTCGCCCGATACAGAGTCGTTATGTGATAAAAACAATGGATAAGACAGCAACTGTTGATCACTTGGGCGGGCTCAAGGGATGGTCTAGTTCAACGTCCCAACGCGATATGCCAACTCTTCCCGGATTTCCGCGAACAAGCAAAAGTTGTAGCCTTTTGTCATCTGTCTGAAAGTTGAAGAACAGGACCTCCCATAAGTTCTTCAGAGACAAGCTTCCAACCGGGGTCAGCATCTCTCTCGGGAGCAGTCAGAAGAGGGTGTGAGGCGTCTTCCCACTCGAAGGAGGTGCAATCCTGAGACATCATAAAACCACTGTAGAAATCCCCAGGGTCAGGTAGTTCCTCAACCTGAGGGACCTCACAATCCGACACATGGCTTCAAGGACTGGCCCAGCGTGTTCTGCAGAGGATGTTCTGTCGATCAAAAACATCTTTGGAAAACTTAAAACTTGACTGAGCTGGTCGATAAGTGGAAACAGCCAGTCAAGCCCGCAGTAGAATACGTCGAGGAGGAAGATGACGGACGCTGAAGATGCGAACGAAATAACAGGCAGCTGACTCGTGTACAGAGTAGGTGCTCTCATCCGTACCTACTCCTCTTCTTCCTTTACCTTCTCATTCGAGGGTTCTGTCTAGCACGCAGGTCTGCACCGCCCACCTACTCCATCACAGATCAAGTTCTTTAAAGCCAAGCTTCGGTGGCTTCCTTATTCGTAGACAAAGTATCGAAGCCTCGGTTCTCCTTAAATTTGCTACGGCACAGCAGCCTGACCCTATTACTTTCGGTCGGAACCTTTTGAACGAGAAGCAACTGATGCTCTTCTGACTCCCAGGACGTACGCCAAATGAGGAAGAGTACAGAAGACCTCGCCGTCATACTCTTCGGAAGCCGGCAGTGACGGAAGAGGACTCACCTGCATGTTCCCACTCTGCGTTATCCCAAGCTCTGTCCCTATCCGACACCGTCCTCGGTGCTGGCGGGCCCATTGCCCAAGGCCCAAAGCACTTCGCGGCTGACATCGAAATCCCTGCGCCAAGCAGGCCATCAGCCAGCGCTCAACTCAAGGGATGAGAGATCACGGCAGGGTCAGGACTTGCAGAACGTTATTCAATCTTGATTTCGCTTGATCACTCACGCTCAACTAAGCTCTAGACACCATGACACGAGGTAGATACAACAGTATACAAGCAGACGTAAATATAAGCATGAACACGTCGGAATTCATATCTCACTACCCATTCTCGTTAATCCAAATGCAAACGTTAGATCAAATCGACGACGCACGAAAAATGCACCGTTAAATGCGAGTAAGGCTAGGTCAACATCACGTACGCACACAATATCCTGACATGAAGCCGTGGGAAGACAGACGGTAGGCCAGATGGCCAGGGGAGGGGGGAAGATTGGTAGGGCCGAGATAGGCTCGGCTACACATTGACACTGCCAAACGGACCGGTTAAGCGGAGGACGACGAGGAACTTTGTTGCTGCATCGCCTCGATGAGGGCGGTGAGTCTGTCAATCTTGTCGTTGAGCTCCGAGATGCGCACTTCGACGTTGGAGGGCGCGTCGATGTCGTCGTTCTCGGGGGCACGGATCTGAGGGCGAGAATTGTGCTCTTCACGACGGCCGGGAGACCGACCAGGACGGTAGCCGGAAGAAGGGCGGTTGGCCTGCAGGGCATTTCTAGCGCGCTTGTTCAACAATCCGGTCGCCGCGCGAGGGCCCTTGAAGCCGGCGTACTCGTCGGGGAGAACGCGGCGGCGGACGTTCTCGTACAGCTGGATGATGCCGACGATGGGTAGGTGGGTAGCCTTGAGAAGAAGGATGCGGCTGCGGCGAAACTTGTCGTCGGACGGCAGGAAGAGACGCAGGGGGCGAAAAATGACGAGGGCGATGAGGTTGAACGGCGGGTAGAAGTGCGTGAGTCGGTTGCTAGTCGAGGCCTCGAGCACGTACACGCTGTAAACGTAGAGGTACTCCTCACGGGCGTGGGCAATGACACGGGAGAAACTGTTGGACAGCATACCGGTCAGGGAACCCATGAGAAGGAAGGAGCTGAGGATGATGAAGAGGATCATCAAGGGAGGACCGAAGAAGGGGTTGATGTCGTTCATGATCTCGATACCGACGTAGGCGGAGCCGAAGAAGATCTTGGTCAAGATGGTGGTCATGTGGGAGAAATTGTAAACGTCCTGGCCAATGAAGGAGAAGGTCGTCAGGAAGCCGAGATACAGGATGATGACGAGCACCATGAACTTGAAAAAGTCCTTGCCCATCTCCTTCAGACACGGGATCAGGGTTCCCCAGTAGGGCGACAGACTGAGCAGTGAGAAGACTCTGGGAACCATGAAAAGGGCCTCCAGGGCGAAGACATTGAAGGCGGTGTCGGTAATTTCATTGTCGTGGTTGGCCATTCCAATGATACCTACAGAAAGAAATTAGCCGACGAGGATTCAACGTCAAGAAAATACGCACGCAGGATGGCGAAGCTGATGCCGATGCCAATCATGATCATATCAAAGAGGTTCCAGACATCGGTGGCGTAGAAGATGGTACCGGCATCAGCCCACTCGCTCAGCTCGTCGTAGAGAAAAGCGGCAAGCCAGATATACAGGACGACTTCGTTGTGGGTGATGCGCTCCATGTTCTGCTCGACGAGGACCGAGTAGTAAAGACCGAGGAAGATGAGGAAGAAGAAAGCCTCCCAAGCCTTCAGGTACTTGGGGACTCTCAGACGAGAGAAGATATCGGCGGTATGGGCATTGTAGAAGCGAGGCTTCTTCACAGCGTGGACGGAAAGGCTGTCCCAGAAGATGATATCTCCGTTCCAGATGCCAGTGACAATCTTTTGCACGACGTGCTGGCTTAGGAAGCGCTTCGCATCGGCGACGGCAGCAATCTCGAGGGCGTTGAGGTTGGTGAAAGGCGAGGTGGGGTCATCGTCGTCCTCTTCCTCATCCGCGTGCATACTCATGGTCAGCCTAGACAGTGAAGACAACAACTGGTAACGCTTGGCGCTGCTGCCGGGGCGAACGGACGAACGTCTGCTGCCCGTCCAGCTGCCGCCGGCCAACAGAGGAGAGTTCTCGTTGCTCTCGATGTCAATGTTGGGCGGGATTGTCGGCTCGGGCTCTTTGACATCAGGAATCTCGTAGAGACAGTAGTCGACGGCTTCACGTTCCGACAGACGAGTGAGGAATCTCCACGCAACAATTTCGCAGGCGTTGGCGCGGGCCTCGCATAGTCCCTTGTTGGACTCGGACTCATCCACAGCATAATGCCACTTCAAAGCACTGTTGGTTCGTGGTGAGCATGTTGCTCATTGGCGGTGAAAAGCCTCCGGTCGGTCAAGAGCAGGACCAGAGGGGGCAGTGAACCAGATGACAGTCGAGGACTTACAGCAAGGCGTTGACGATGGCGGGGTTGGTGCAGGTGGCATTGAGATGGTCGACCAAAATTCTCAGACATTCGCCGGCGGCAGTGGTCCGCAACTGCTCGAAAGTGCTTGGCAGAACAATCACATCAGTGATGTAGCTATTCCCAACGGTCAGCAACCCGGCCAATTCACTCGTTCACCAGCCATTGGGACCGGAGCAGCCAGTGACTCACACCGAGACCTTCTTAACGACTTCCCGAAAGTTGTCAGCGGTTTCAATGTCTGGCAGCTCAAAAGTGTCGATGCGCATAGACACGGGGCTGAGGTCCCGCGGCTGCGGCAGCTTTTTGGACTTGACGCGAATGGGCATCGTCCAAGGTAGTGTTGTCTCGACGCGGGATTGGTCAATTTGTCTGCCAAAGGCTGCAGCAAACGTACGTTTCCGCAAGCGAAGGGCAGTAATTGCGCTTCTGCTAAAGGGTGGTAAGCAATGCAAATTGACGGTCGCGCAGTGTACTCGCGTTACGAAGACGAGGCAGAAAAAGGGACGTAAAGGAGGAGGAGTGCCGAGCCAGAGGACCCTGAGGACGATACCTTAGCTCAAATGGTGCAGGTGCAGGTGCAGGTGCGACTTCGACTGCACCTGCAGCCAGCTACCGCCGCCCGCTTACCGCCGCTGTTGCAATGGAACAGCGGTCCACTTCAGGCGGACAGGGTTGTCCAGTAATTAGTGGGTAGCAAATCTTTAGTGGAAACAATGGCGGAGCAGGGACGCGCGGGGGCAGATCAACTGCCTTTCATTGGTTCAGCGCCTTTGGCCATCTCCTCTATTTACAGTTTAGCGCCAATCAGTGGACCTGCCAAGTGGGAAAGCACGAAAAACGCCTGGGCAAGATCAAGACCGCCTTTTCCTTGACGTTGAATATCGGTGAATCTCGGATAGAAGCGACCTGCGGGTCCAATCATTGCAACTTCTTCATCATGGTGCTATGCATCTTGCCCGTGACGGCCTCGTGAACTGCTTCGCTTTGGTGCCACGCGTGGCTCACCTCGAGACACAAGACCAATGCCAATGCGTATCGAACCAGCCTCGACTGATCATTTTCCGCCGAGCCCATCACGACATTCGCGAATTGCAATTTGACACATCGTATTTCTACTATCAACCTAGTAATATCGTTGAGTAACAACAGGCGAAGTCATGACCCATCTTTCTCGAGTGGTCGAAAGGCTTGCAGCCTCTGACATGTCAGCTTGGTGAAGACTATAATGTAATGCCTTTGCAGCCTATCCAGGCGGAACGCGTCGCAAACGATGACGCGCGGGCACCGAATGCTTCCACTTCCAGGCAGGGCGGAACAGAACGAAGCTTTCGATTCAGACGTTCGTATACAGTACTGCGCAGCCTCATATGCTTGAGTGAGGTGATATCAGACGTTTGTCGTATTTGTGCTGACTTATTTGACAGACACTTGATGTTGTTCAGATTGACACGTCGAAATATCTCATAACGTTTCTCCCAGTTGTTGTTTTGTGTCCTGCCTCCACGATGGAATTGAGGCGTTTGCCCGGTGACACGACGGAGAGTGCAGTTCTGCCAGAGATGATGCTTCAAAGTCATCAAGCACTTGCGGGAAGTGATCTCGTCTCTTCTCCTGTCACTGAATGTGGTCGAGAAACCCAGCAAGGCGAGATATGTGAGGAATCCTCGATATCAGACGCCAGTTCGGACGACAACGGACGGTTGAAAAGACGGCTGATCCATCATGGCCACGCTAAAAACTGGACCGCTAGGCCAATGACCAAAAGCGCTGAAAAGAATCGAACTTCTCTGGCTTAACAGCCACAGGCTGTAGTAACGACGCTCTCTCCGACGCCCACGCCCTTCTCGGTCGTCAGCACGAGTTCGTCTGAAGCATCACCGTCGTGGACATCGGCCGAACGGTGCAAGTATGGTCGAGTCCCCGTCGGCGCATGCAACTCCCACTACGCTGTCGATCCGAGCCTCGAGGGCAATGTAGCTTTTGCGGTCCCCTATGGACTCTCAATGGCAGCACACCTCATTCACGGCATTATTCACAAAAAGGTTCCAAAGTTGAGCCCTTGGAAATGGAGCCATCCCAGCATTGACCGTGCAGAGATTTACCTAAATAATTACCTTCGGCGCTTCCTGGGAAACCGTCGCCTTCACTCTACGAACCCTCAGATCACGACATCAACAGCAGATTGGCCATCGAGTCGGCGGACAGCTCTTCTTCTTGCTCGCACCGCTGTGCAAGTTTCACCTTCCAGGAGGGTCCCTCTTCGTCAGTATCCGAGCTGACAACTGAGTACTGCCTGGGTCACTACGTTCTGTCCAACCAACAGGTGTTCCGCATCAAGGCAATGGCTCTCACAAAAGTCTCGTCATGGTTGATATGTATTTCCCTCGTACAAGCCGCCGGGGATCTTTTAGTGTCCAATACGGACATCGCCATAGATGACCCTTTGAAGCGTATCGGGCAGCAGGTCTACATGGCCAGGTGCGGACTGCAGCTTACGTTCATCGTCGCCTCCGGGCTAATGAGCCGCTTCTACGCGAAGATGCTGACTGCCGGCGCAGAGGTTCGACCTCAACTTGAAACGGGTGAAGACACTGGTCTGGATTAAAGTACCTGGTTCTATTCCTCGTCGTGGTAAGTCTTGCATCTGCAGCGACGCCCTGCAAGAGGCGTTTGACGACGACGGGACGAACGAACCGAGCTGACATACTTGGAGACCCGAATCATCTTTCAACTGTTCGATTTCGGGCCTGGGACGACCTCGACAACCACATCCTCACCAACGAGAAGTATGGTTCGGGTTAGATGCACTGCCCATGCTCCTCGCGCTCGTGCTGCTCGACGCCGTGCACCCTGGCATTGTTATCCGGGAGAGACCAGCGACTTCACAAAGATGTCCAGGAAGCAAAGTATTGGAGCGGGAGAAAGAGGAAGCCAATGAAATTGTCAAGGCACAGAGGGAGGTGCCAATGGATGCCAAAATCGGCGGCGTGTTGTCAGGGAGATAGACTCGCTGCCAGCAGGTCAGTCTGACATGAACGAAGAGCGGACATGCCCGCACAGAGAGGGGCTCTAAAGGGTTGATGATGTCTGCGGCTGTAGTACCATCGCGGTGTTTGGCCGGTGATGGAGGCTAGCGGTTCCAGCGTTGGGGACGTCCGAGGGTTGTGCACTTGCACAACAGTTGATGACGGGCCGGGTCAGCAGGATGAGGATTGCATTGGTGAAACACGCGTAGCCATTGTTCTTGACGATCTCTTCTTCAAATATAAGTCCACTTGGAATTGTGGTCTTGATGTTGAAAAGCAAACAACTGACCGTGATTAGATGGGAGGTGTTCATCCTGTGTGATTGGAACACACCTGGGTATTTCCCAGGTGAAGGAAATTGTGAGTCGGTGGCTCCAGATCTGTACAGGCAGGCACCGAGGTAATTAGGTGCTAATGTACCGATTGCGACTGCCTGATGTCTCCCACTGACAGCACCGCCACATGGAGAGACCCACCCGGACCGGGAATTCACTTAGCGCGGGATAAAAAAAGCAGCCAGGGCAGTCCGGTTGGCGCTAACGGACTGCTGTTTGTGCGTCCTTATTCACACTGTCATTGCACACCAGAAATTCGCTTTATTAACAGTGTCAATCAAGGTCCGAAGGAAGCCTAGGGTGGCAGCGAATACAGGCAACCGCTGTGCAACCACCTCCTTCAGGTACATGCTCCGGTTCAAAGTCCTGGGTCCTAGCTCCTCCAATATCCGTCTATCGAACGACTTTCCGCTACCAACACCTTCTTTTCTCCTACAATCTGTGTCAGAAATCTGTTGGCTCTCCGGACCCGAGCTACAATCCGCTTGTCAAACTGCCATGTTGGGCCCTCAGATGCAGACAAGCCAAGACAGCCCCCGAGCTGCGCATGGCGAAGCTTCTACACCAACAGTTCGGTACCAGTTAACCTAGGTAGCCAACCAAGGAGCCACTGCCTTGTGCGTGTACCTGTATCAGAACCTACAACGTCAGGACGAGAGCTGCTCACGTCTTGCCCCCAACGGACACCCAGGCCAACAGTGTTTTGGGGGTCGTTTTCCTCTGCTTTGTACGGCATACAGACCAACGGCCTGCCTCTGGCCCGTCCAGTCGTTGTGACGCCACCACTATGAGAACCAGGCCACGCCGTCGGCCGAACCAAGCGTCACAGAGTCAGCTGCATCAGACGGAGAGTACAATATCAATGGAGGGAAATCTTGTCGTCGCCGCCTGCTGACTGTCTCCTACCGGCAGTTGACCGTAGGCCTCTCGTGTCCTTGACTCTTCTTGCTGCCAAATGTCCGGGTTCTCAGATCCGCACAGACGGGTCCCGGTCGGCGCTTTTCCATCATCGCCACGGCACAGCACGTCTCCAAGATCAAGAAGAGATCTTCTCAGACCCCGGCACGCCCCAAGCGGCACTCGCAGCCTGCAGCCGTGATACGACGGTAAGGCACGCTTCACCTTCCACTGCAGCATCTTGGGCTCTCTCTGGCTCTGGGTTAGAAAGGCGCATGCCTATGATCGAAGGATCCTTGGAACAGGGCTCCCCAATCAGCATCTGCCTCTGCTCGACTTACCCCCGGAACACCACCCTCGTTCCCAAGGCCCTGTCCCGATCTAAATTACGCCTCGTCTCCGATCCCTCAAGAAATAATTTCTGATCTTCTCTTGTCTATTCCCTCTCGCCAGCTCCATCTCCGTCGTCGACTATTTGCTTTGCATCTGGTTGTCGCTGCACTTTGCCTGCTAGTCCTGTATCTCTTATTGTGATACAGATTCAACTCCTACGGCCAACGGTATACTTACACCAGCTAGGCTAGACAAAACGATACTCGACCAAGGCAGTAAAAGAGTCGGATATAGCTCAACGTCGTCTTCTTCAAGATGACCCTCAATAAGTCACAGCGTCTGTCGCGGACAGCAGTCATCTTACTCCTTTCCAACATCTTCACAATAAGCGAGGCGAGCATATTTCCCAGGAAAACAGAGCTCCCAGTCCTCGCTTTCAGGACACTAGATGTTCGCAATTGGCCTCTGGCGGCCACCCCTGCACCGTGGCTGGGAAGACGACAGGAGGACTTGAGCACCAATACCATCTGCGGCTACATCGGTGCCGACCCCAACCTACCGGCAACATGCTCGGCCGGATCCCACTGCGCCATGGATGCCAGCGCGTCGGCCGTTGGATGTTGCCCGAACGGCGCTGCTTGTACGACGGGCGTCTACACCGGTTGCGTTGACCAAAGCAGCCCCACCCAGACCGTCTCCGATCCCTACGTGTTTACTTGCCAGGGCTCCAATGTGTGCTATAGAAACGCCTTCGAGGGCGGTGCGTACCAGTATGGATGTGGCACGACAACCGTAGGTGATTCGGTCGCCGCGACCGCCACTGGACTGAGTACTACCATTTCCATCACTCACGTCGCGGGCCTCGTCACCCGGGTACAGACGTCGTCTTCCTCAACATCTGGCAGCAGCAGTAGCAGCAGCTCGACCAGTGGCTCTTCATCGTCGTCCTCCACCACGCGTTCTTCGTCTAGCCGCTCCTCGACGACGAGTTCCAGGTCATCAACAACTTCGACAGCCAGGCCCACATCCACGGCCACGCCCAGCCCAACGCCGTCCGCGGCTCCGGCCGGGCCTCCCCCTGGTGCCGCCGAAGGCCTCCGCCGCAACGGCGCCATCATCGGTGGAGTCATTGCCGGCGCTGCGGCCTTCGTCGGTCTCGTATCACTTGCCCTTTGGATGCGCAAGCGCAAGCGCAACCAGCGCATGGGTCCCGGCCCTGGAAAGGGACCTTCCTATGTTGGGTAAGATAATTATTCCCGCTCTCGGGCACACCATGCTGCAGCGCAGCAGAACTAGAAGCTAATGTACCTCAAGTTCTGTTCCCGGCCAGCAGGACTTCACGCCTGTTCCCGGGCAGGAGATGTTCGACAACGCCGGCTATGGCCACCCGTCCATCATGCCCGGTGCCCACGGAACCACGACGTCCATCTCGGGAGGCAAGGCTGCCACCAACACGTCAATGTCTGCTTTTCCTGCGCGAGCCGATGAGATGCCTCTGAACAACCATGGTGAAATGGAGGAGTTTTCGCGGGCTTACAGCGATGCGGTCACGCATACCGATGGAAGCGAGACACGCCAGGGCAGCGCCGGCGGAGGGAGCGTGGCAGCAGGCAACGGATATAGCGCTGGCGCGAACCCCGGCGGTGCGGACGCTGGCGGTGCAGACATAACGGAGGAGAGGCCGCTGTGGCAGCAAAATCGGAGACAGAGCCGCAACTTGATGTGGATGTAAACGGGCTCTGGAGACTGGGTGGCGCGGTGTTTTGGCGTTGGCTTAGGCCGAGCAGTCGAATAGTGTGACTTGACACACTAGGGAGAGGTATACTATAACTGCATAGATGAATTTTCGGTCATCATCTGAGAAATCTCTGGCGCAACTTTTGAAGCGAGTGGGATAGACATGCTGTTCAAGAGAAATTATGAAGCAGTGCCTACTACTCTGCGATAAGCAATCAATCATGTCCCATGTTAGGTGTGCACAGTGTGTCTCGAAATTCTGGCTCGGGCTGGTGGGGCCATATCGGCTCCTCTTTGCCGGTAATGACCCCACGAGGCCCCGGAGCCGGACTCGGAGGTAGAGCCGCCCGATGATTACAGCCTGGATTGTTCCGAAGCTGCCGATTTACTTGAAGCGGCCCGACAGATAGGTGCTAATGCAGCTCGACGCGTTGGTTTCTCCAGATAACCCCGACGATGCCGGACACGAGAGCGATGACATGATGTGCTCCACTGACGCGCCATTTTGACAATTGTCTGCCGGGCTGGCTGCTTCTTCTACACGTGCAGCGTTGTTTCAACATCTGTTTGGAAAGCAGCACCAGCACCAGCACCAGCACCAGCATCAGCACAGGCATCAGAATCACAATCAGAATCAGATTAGGACCCATGGCCATGATTAGCATCGGCATATGAATTCGACCACCCCAGACATGCAATTTCCCAGCCGCACCGGCCATGGTCGCCATCGGGCATTGCGTATCAGTGCCAGCAGTGGGCGGTGAAGACTTTTTTGCGAAAGTGCAATGCTGATGCGTGGCCTCTTCAATACTTGGCGGAGACTGGGTAGCAGGGAACAATCTTGAGCCGTGCGGTAGCTGTGGCCAGTCGTGTGCGACGTTTCAAGCCCAGATCCTCTTTTCTGCCACTCCCCTGCCTTCAAACCCCACTGTTAGTCCACTGTAGTGGTCGCAATTGGGTCTAGCGCAGGGGAACCATCAACCAACCGAGGTGGACGGTGAGAGCAATGCCCTGGACACACCATGGACACAGCGGTACGCAGTAGGGGGGGCCCTTCTGGACCCTTTTTCCCAGCGCTGCTTCGAGACTCGAGACCGCCCGCCAAATGACGGAATGGGGGAATTGGGGGAGGAGCTCGGGCCCCTCACGCTTTAAATCTGTCCACACCCACCACACCACACGGCAGCTTTAAAAAGCCACCCCCGAAAAAACACCACCACCTGGCCACGTCCACAGCAGTTTTGTTTCTGCCAAGAGCGAAGTGAAGATATCGTGGGAGTTTGAGCTGCGCATCGTCACCACGCAGCTTCTGTCTACCACTTTCTTCCTCTCGAAAACTCCATCATGGCTTCCAAGGAGAGGCGCGCCGGCGAGGAGCTCGAGGGCGACATCACCTTCATCAAGACTCCTGCTCCTGCTGCCCCCAAGTTCAATGTTGAGGATTGCGGTGTCAAGATCACCACTGTGAGTATTTCTGCTCATCCCGTGACCAATCGGTCTCTTCCAAACTCAATTGGCCCCTGCGAAGCCGGTTGCGACCTGACTTACTGACTTCTCATCCTCCCAGTCCCCCGCAATCAACAACCCTCCTCTCCCCGCCGACGGCCCTGGCAATGAGTCCTTCTCCAACTGGCTTCTGGGAGCCGTGCTCCTTGGTGTTCCCCTGTGGTTCGCCCGCAGCGTCGGCGGCGGCCTGAAGACCTTCGTCTTCTTCTTCGTCCTTCTCGTTGTGCCTCTCCTGATCGCCTTCTGGACCGTCACCACCCGCATCTCCCCGCGCACCAACGACAAGGTCAAGCTTCCGGGCCGCCCCATCGAGGAATACCTCACCTTCAAGACCGAGGCCGACCGCCTGCGCTACAGCGGTCACAACAAGATCCCTCTCCAGACCTTCCAGGAGAAGTACCTCGATGGCGAGGTCGACTTCAACGGTGATGCTCTTGAGATCATGGAGTACCGCCATGACTGGTCCACGTTCGCCTTCACCTGGTCTCTCTTCCACTTCATCTTCTTCACCTTTGCCCCGGACGTCATCTTCCACTCCCGCAAGCAGGACGAGGAGCAGATTCGTCCCACTTACGACAAGGGCAACGACCACTACGCCTGGTTCCTCGGCCCCCGCATGATCTACACCAGCGGCGTCTTCTCCGACCTCACCCGTGAGGAGACCCTCGAGGAGATGCAGGACAACAAGATGGCCATCGTCTGCGAGAAACTCGACCTCAAGGAGGGCGAGTCCCTCCTCGACATCGGCTGCGGCTGGGGAACCCTCGCCCGCTTCGCCAGTGTCAACTACGGAGCTCACGTCACCGGTGCCACCCTCGCCCGCAACCAGGCTGCCTGGGGTAACGACGCCCTCCGCCGCGCCGGCATCCCCGAGAGCCAGAGCAACCTGCTGTGCATGGACTACCGTGATATCCCCCAGAAGAAGTTTAACAAGATCTCCCAGCTCGAGATGGGCGAGCACGTCGGTATCCGCAGGCTCACCACCTTCTTCCGCCAGTGCTACGACATGCTCGAGGATGACGGTGCCATGTACGTCCAGCTTTCTGGTCTGCGTAAGGCGTGGCAGTACGAGGACTTTATCTGGGGTCTCTACCTGAACAAGTATATCTTCCCCGGCGCGGACGCTTCCACTCCCCTGGCCAACTACGTCGGCTGCCTCGAGTCTGCCGGATGGGAAATCAAGAGGTAAGTTACAAGTCCGGTATCCACCCTTGCAAGCCAGCAACTGACGAAACACAGCATCGACACCGTTGGCGTCCACTACTCTGGAACCCTTTGGCGCTGGTACCGCAACTGGCTCGGCAACGGTGAGTCGGTCAAGGCCAAGTACGGCCAGCGCTGGTACCGCATCTGGGAGCTCTTCCTGGCCTGGTCCGTCATCGCCTCCCGCCAGGGCAGTGCCACCTGCTTCCAGATGGTTGTCGTCAAGAACCTCAACACTGTGCACCGCCTCGACGGCGTTCCCTCGCAGTTTGGTCTCTCTGGCGCTATCGCCTCCGCCATCTCCAAGGGCAAGGCCATCCTGAAGCAATAAATCACACAGCACGCCCAACGGCTGTATGCGTCCATGAGTAGAAGCGCTCTTTATCCTTGGTCGGTTTCTAGACTCGGTGAATGCAGGAGTTGGAATACAACGGAACAGGGGATCAGAGAGGGCTTCCTACACGCTGTCATGTTAAAAGATCGGGGACTTCAAAAGTTTTGGGTTGACGGGTACGGCATGGGTATGGAATGATCGGACTATCTGTGGAGCGGATGCGCTGTCATATAACTGTCACGCCGGTTTGAGGCCGGTGAATGCAAATATGTGTGGATGTATGCTGTCTATCTTTTCAATGCTGGCTCTTGAGTTGTTGATGGTATTTGCTCGCCGGCAGAAGACATGAGCCACCATGTAAGGACATTCGCAGTGCTTCCTGTTTGCCGCGAAGAACATAGATACCCAGCCATCAGCTCTGCGCCCAGCCCCAGCACATTGCCAGCTTGGAATCTTACAGTGATAAGCCAAGTCAGGTTTGCTGCACGACACTCACTTGCTTGATGGGTCCGTGGTCTGATTTCCAAGACGAGTGTTAGCAGAGACGTGATCGGCGATGGCTGTCGGCTGCGTGAGCATGGGAAGACGACGTCGGCCAATGATGAGCGGGGGTTTCGGCAACCAGTGAGAGGAGACGACAGTGACGAACAGCCGAGGCCGAACTATGTGTTGTTGTAACCCTCGGATAGTTTTTGAGATGCAGTTAACACTTGTCATGGGAGCGCGATGTGACGTGGCAGGGTTTCGGGGGCAGTCCTGTGTTGGCCGTATCGTTTTCTATGAGTGTAGGTACTGCATGCTCGGAGACATCCCTTCGCTATGGACTTATGGATGATCCTTCCAACTACTACTCTACAAGGAGAAATGACAAGATGCCCACAGTTGAAGCCCCGACTTCAATGCGAGACTGGATGTTCTTTTGGTCACAACTGCGATGAGGTAGTCGGGAAACTTTTACGTCTTTCCATTGATTCGTTTGAAACTACCAGCCGGAAAATGGGGGAAAAGAGTAACGCCGCCTGGCAAGCGTGCCACAACATCTAAAGTACAGCATCGAGACTAGGACTACGCGGCCAGGGAATTCTGAAAGTCAACGAGACCGCGGACCAACTCCTCCAGCGACTTCCACTTCACCCCGAGAACCTCGTCGGCAGCCGTCGTGACGGCCACCATGCTGGGCGTGTCCCCCACGGACGGCTGGAGCTTGAACCCGGCGTCGGGGTAGAGCCGCTGCGCCACCTGCGCGACCTCGCCCCACGTCGTCGCGGGTCCCGAGAGGAGGACCTCCTGGAAGGCCGGGACCGGGGCCGAGAGGCCCTTTACAAAGGCGTCGGCGACGTCGCGCACGTCGACCATCACGGCGGGGACGGTGACCTCGCCGGAGCGGAGGGTTTCGAGCACGAGGTAGTTGATGCTGTCGATGTCCTGCTTTCTCTTTTGGAGGAGGGACGGGCCCGTGACGAAACTGGGGTGGAAGGTGACGACGGGGAAGGCGGGCTGGTGCTTGGCGACCCAGGTTGCCGTGGCCTGGTGGGCGAGGATCTTGGAACCCTGGTATCTGATGGAGTGCCCGGGGATTCCCTCCGGGAGGTCCATGTTGACGTCCACGGGCAGCTTCGTGTTGGCGTGTTCTGTGAATGCTCGTCAGTAAAGGGAAAGGCAGCAGAAGCTGGGTATTTTGGAGTGCTCTACCTTTGACGACGAATGGTTCGCCGGCCCCTCCTGCGAGAGTTTCGAGGGGCACGAGTGCCAGGATCGACGACATGACGAGCACCCGCTTGACGGAGGACGTGGTCTTGGCGGCCTCGAGGACGGACAGAGTGCCCTCAACGGCGGGGTCGATGTAGTCCCTTTGGAAATCGACGCCCTTGCCGACCATGGGCGACGCCACGTGGACGACGTAATCGACGCCTGCAACGGCTTCGTCAAAGGCGCCGGGTTTGGTGAAGTCGGTGACGATGATGAACTCGAGCTTGTCGGGATACGCGGAGAAGGTGTCCTTGAGGGTCTGGATCTGTTCTTGTCGGCGAACGCTGAGGCGCACTCTGTATCCTGCCTTCAATGTGAAATCGACGACTTGAGAGCCGATGAAGCCGGTGGCTCCGGTGACGAAGACGAGAGAACCTGACATTGCGAGGAGTTTGAATGGATTGGAGTGTAATGATGGCTGTTGGTGATGGTTGTTGATGATGGCTGGTGATGATGGTTGGTGATGATGATCTGGCTAAAGAAGTTATCCAAGCGGGACATTGGAAGCCCTTTTGTATAACCTCGAAAGCATCCTCAACTTCACATCGCAAGGCGACGGACGGAGTTTCACAACTTTCGCTCTGGAGTTGTAAGATGCCAAATTACTAATAATACCTCCCCAGGCCTTCGCAGCAGATTAGTATTCACGATTTTGTAAGAAGTCCTAGACTTCGCACAAGGCGTTAAGTAAGCACACGTCGTCCGTCCCATGGCGCTCGTCAGAGTGAGCGGGGGCCACGACACCCGTTCGGGAAAGGCAGTTGAAGCTAATCTGGGGACTGGAATCGCAGATTACTGATCAGACGAGGTCGCGACAGCTTACGTTGGTGCTAGCCACTTGGGCCTCGGAGATATATTATAATCGGGTTCCGACGGCAATATTGCCGGGTTCTTGCAGCTTCGTAGAATGTGACAGATACAACGGGACCAAGACATATCGTCATCCTGCTTCAAGCTGGACGCCGACCATACACTAGGTCGCAATGAGGCGCGTAGAAACGGGGGAGAATTGCATCCGTGGAGTCGTATAAAGAACGATCAAATCCAGATGGTGCAGTTGGGTAGATCAGATCAGAATCAACACATTCAAGCATAACAAACCTCTTCGTAACACCGACAAACCTCTTTATACACCAGCAACCGCTCAAAAACACCATCAAAATGCCCCTCTGGCTCGTCTACCACACCCCCGACAGCTTCGTCGACATCGAGTCGAAGCAGGCCTTTGTCAAGGACGTCACCGCCTGGTACATGCGAATCGGCCTCCCTGCCTTCTACGTCATTGTCAACTTCCTCCCCATGGCGCCCGGAACCATTTGGAAGGGCGCCGAGATACCGAGCAAGCCCTTTGTACGGATGTCCATGGACCACATTGCGGTCCGCCTCGACGACGACGCGGACGTGTACCACCGCGTGACGGAGTCGTTCGAGCAGCTGCTGAAGCCGCACATTGCCGACAAGGGGTACGACTACGAGTACCACGTCGACGAGACGCCGAGAGACCTTTGGCGCGTGAACGGGTTCATTCCTCCCGGCTTTGGCAGCGTGGCGGAGAAGAAGTGGTTCGACCTGAACAAGCCGGTGCCCTATGAGGCGAAGGACGGGGTTGTTGAGGACACGAAGCTTTCGAGCGCTGCCAAGGCCGAGGCGGATTCCAAGTGACGTCTGCTGCGGTGTTGCGATGATGGACCTCGACGTGTCTCTTGTTGAGGGTGTTGTCGTTCCGACTTTTGTCTATGAAGCAAGGATGCTAGATCGATAAACGCTCTTCATTAGAGTAGAAGTGTAGAATATAGACTGGATTTATGTTCTACACGATCCTGGAGCTTATGTTCCCGTTTGAGAGCATGCTCCGTGCTTTTGCGATAGCAATACAAGTGACCTGGGATGTGCGCGTTCAAGTAGTTTGTCTAGACAAGAGACTACCATGATGCTGGCATTGACCTTCAGTCTCCAAAGTACACCATAGCGAAACCCTGATGAGCGGTTTTCGCAAAAGCCTTGAGTTCCGCATGGGCAGCGCATTCGTTGTCGTAGTAGGTCATGTCATCTTCGGAAGCAAATGTCGACACTGCGGCCACCGTGAACCCTTGGGCTCTCTGGTCCGCCACAGCTAGCCCGGCCTTGACAGATGTGATGTAGGGTTGGCCGTTCTGTGTGGTGTGAGATCTCTATGCCCATCAAGAGTTCCGGATTCGCCCCTGCACTGACCTTTACAGCTTTATGAGGCATCTCTCGGTAGAATAAGAGCACCTTGTTTTGACTCTCCTCATCCGGGATCTTGAAGAGAGTGATTCTGGTGATCTTTCCGGCCATGTTAATTGGTGTGGAGGGGTTTAGAAGGAACTCGTCCTCTGCAACGGTGGCAAACAGCGATAAAAGTCACCAGATATACCATGTCGTTATATCAAGAAACAAAGTAGTAAACATAAACTCACCGAACTGTTTTCGTCCAAGTAAGGAGGTCTAGGCTTGGTGCAGGGCCTGCATGCAACGCCAGTGGATTCGGCAACGAGAGGCCGTTCCGAGTTCGGAACCAAACCTCGGCCTCTCGGAATGTACGGTGCAGACCAATGTTCCGCTCTAAACGGCAGAGAATCCAGTAACCAGTCTCAAGAAGCGATATGAAGTAGAATTTGATGAGAGTTAGTGCGATGTTGGTTCGTCAATACACATGTATCGCTCACATACTGTCAAGATGAAGTCCTGGCTGGCTATTCCTCCCCGCTCCCACTTTTCCCTCCACAACATCCCCTTTGGCGTGATTTCTAGCAAAGACAATCCCAAAAGTCGCCCGGCTATAGCGATAGGAGATCATGTTCTTGATCTGAAGGAGTTCACTTCCAGAGGCGGTTTCAGCAAGGCCGATGGCGTACAACCTGATCAGTTGAGCGCGTTTTCGCAGCCAACCCTCAACGCCTTTGCCGAACTCGGACGCCCCGTTCATCGAATCATCAGGTCTTACTTGCAAGAAATATTTCAAGAGAACACGTCGCATCCAGAGGTATTGAAAGAGAACGCAGCACTTCGAAAAGCAGCTCTGTTGCCAAAGTCGGAGACAACCTCACACTTGGCGTTGGCCATTGGGGATTATACCGATTTTTTCGCCGGGCGCAACCACGCGTACAACGTCGGCACGTTGTTCCGCGGGCCGGCGAATGCGTTGCAGCCCAATTACAACCACCTACCGGTCGCATACCACGGCCGCGCGAGTTCTGTGGTTGTCTCCGGGACCCCGCTTCGGCGACCGTGGGGCCAGGCCCTTCCGGGTCCGGACGCCACGGAGCCCGTATTCCGGCCGTGCGCCCGGCTCGACATTGAGCTGGAGATGGGCATGTTCGTCTGCCGGCCGAACGAACTGGGACGCCTGATCTCTGTCAAGGACGCTGAGGAATACATTTTCGGCTACGTGCTGATGAATGATTGGAGTGCCAGGGACATCCAGCAGTGGGAGTATGTGCCGCTCGGTCCATTCAATGCGAAGAATTTCGGGACGACGATTAGCCCGTGGGTGGTTCTCGCAGATGCCCTCGAGCCCTTCAGGACCAAGGGGCTTGAGAACGAGGTGCGGTTGCAGAGCTACCTCCGCGAGGAACGACCCGACAATGTTTTTGATATCAAGTTGGAAGTGGCCCTCGCTGGTAAGTATTTCACAAGTCCGACGAAGATTAAGGTCGTCCGTTGAAATAAGGCACGAGGACTGATAAGTTGACATCCAGCTTCAGGGAGCGAAGAAACAGTCATCACGCGCACCTCGGCAAAGAACCTTCTCTGGTCATGGCCACAGATGGTGGCTCATCATTCCATTTCGGGATGCAACCTACGCGCTGGAGATTTGTTCGGATCCGGCACCATCTCAGGAAGCGAAGTGGGGACTCAAGGTAGTCTGCTTGAGCAGTCTCAAGGAGAAAAGACGCCTGTTAAGCTGGTTGATGGCCAAGAACGCAAATTCCTTCAAGATGGCGACACCGTCGTCATTCGAGGCTGGGCGGGGGGCCGAGATGGTGAACTAGTAGGCTTCGGAGAGTGCGTCGGGCAGATTATGTCGCCTATTGAGCTGTAGTTAGCAGATGTGATCGTCAGGTCTCAAGAAACCGCCCGAGTTGGAACCTCTGGAGGCAGGATACCGAGGCAAAAGAAAGATGGAAACATAGCTGAATTTCCAAGTGCACAAAAAAGTTTATGTTTCTCTGGTTCGACAGGATTACAATACTTTGCAAACTAATACCGGTTGAGCATGGGAATGACGAGATGGTGCGGAAGTGGAGTGCTCTCCTCAACCGACCGCGCATATTGAATGTCTCTTGGTATTCCCGCATGATGATTTCATTGTGTTGCAGTGATTACAGACGGCACATACTAGTTCTATAATCACAACGTCACCATTTGTGACGTGACAGCGGAACTCTGAGCATCGTCAAATCGCGTCTTTGAGCCCCGGAACTCCTCTTTACATTATGAGATGGCCGGGCCGTAACTCCTACGTAGTATATGAACTCTCTTCGAACAAGAAAATCCCATTCGTTCATCAGCTCATAGCCGAAACTGCTCACCCAATCCTCGAATTAGAAAGAGAGTTGGAAACACTCACCTAACATGGTTCGCGTACAACTGGCAGTATACACGGCGTTGGCAGGCATCGAGCTTGCTTGCTCGCAAGAGCTGATCTCCGACTCTGGCCGATCTGGACCCCCACTTGAGCTTGTTCATCTGTATAATGACCAGTGGCCCACGGGTAAGCGAGTTGGACTGGCGATCAAATGAGTCTGGGCACTAATGAAATCAAAGGTATTGCTGTCTCTTCGACGGGTCGCAAATTCTCCAACTATCCGGGAGGACTTGATCCAAACAACACCAACGATGGCTCCAACGGCAAGTACACTGTTGCCGAGCTATTCGAGAATAACACTGAGCGGGCATATCCAAGCACCGACTGGAATAGCCCGCCAGGTGGAGCCATCAACTTCACCACCACGCCTCCCACGGGCGCAAACCATCAAGACCACCTGATTGGAGTTCAGAGCGTCGTGGTCGACAGCGCCAACCGTCTTTGGATCCTCGATACTGGAAGAGTGCAGACCCCAGAGGGCGTCCTCGTCACTGCAAGCGTTGGCGGCCCGAAGTTGATCGGTGTCGACCTGAAATCCAACTCTGTCATCAAGACCATCGTCTTCCCCGATACTGTAGCCTATCCCGACAGCTACCTAAACGACGTGCGCTTCGACCTCAACCCAAATTTGACAACCAGCGGACAGGGTGTCGCCTACATCACGGACTCATCCAACGAAGGACGAACTGGTCTCATCACCGTCGATCTGGGATCCGGCGAGTCCTGGAGGCACCTCGACGGCAGCCCCTACGTGCAAGGCGACCGGCAATTTCTCGCCTTTGTCTGGGGTCGCGAGTTGTACGCGTACCACCCGGGCAGACCAGCGTCGTTCCTGACTTTCGGCGCGGACGGCATTGCGCTCGGAGCGGACGGGGAGAAGTTGTACTTTGGCGGAGTCGGCAACAGATACCTCTACAGCATCCCCACGAAGCGCTTGCTCGACAACGGCCCGACGTCCGAGATCAAGGCGCAGGCGGCCGTGGTCACCGAGAGTCAAAAGGGGCTTTCTGACGGGTTCGAGACTGATACTAACGGCTTCATCTACCACGGAAACTTTGAGGCTAACGCGGTCAACGTTTTTAACCCGGCGAACGGGACCGACCGGGTTTTCTTGCGTGACCCGAGAATCAACTGGGCCGACACCGTAAGTTGCTGTTCGAGATTGTCAAATTGTCTAAATTTGGGACTTCGAAACTGACCAATAGCGCAGTTCTCGGTTGCAACGGACGGGTTCATTTACTTTACCAACAACCAACTGGCTTTCGGACCCTCCATCTTCCCCGGGACCGACTTGAGACAGCGCCCCTTTTCTCTGTTCAGGGCCCAGCTTCCGAATGGTGGGAGTAAAGTTGGGAGTTCATGAGCATGAAACCATGCGATATAGTGTCGCATTGCTTGGGGCAAGAACCCCATGTGACAGTGAACAGCCCTTGACGTGGGCTCAACATACGCAGTAAGAATCAGTTGAATCTTCTTCGGGGTCGCTGGAATGAGGAGAGATGAAGAGGGGACCACCGTCAACTACGACGTCCCATCCTGGCGGTGTCTGATACCGCGAATGTAAGTCTATTCATAGTGGGAAGTTTATAACGCCGCCCTATGATGCGTTATCAATCAGTTGAGTTTATGAGGGGCTCAGGGGTCGAAAGTATGCGACACGCGCCGAGGAAAGTGTTGTTGCTGTCTTTCAGCATCCGAGAGGAAAGTTTGCCAGAGAGGGGCTCCCGAGGCTGGGTTGTCGATGGCAGCGAAAGCACCTCGGAAGTCCTAAGTAAACAAACTGTGTATAACATGAATATCATTGTAATGTACAGAGGGCGTCTTAAAGAGATGATGACGGCACCTTGTTGAAGTTCCTATGGCCACTTATCTGCGCGATAGTATTCGCCGACCCGGATACTGATCTCCAGACTCACGATCAGTCACATTGGGCGGCTGATTCGTTCGTGTCCTTTCTCGGTCAATTGATTGCAGTCCGAGCCGAGGTCTGGGTTACGGTTGTTGTTGTTGTTGTTGTTCTTGTTGTTGGCGGTTGAGTTGCCATGTTCTATCTCATCTGTCATGCTATAGACATAAGATCGACCAAGTTTCTCATGCGTAACTTATCCTGAAAGTCGCCGTGTCCGAGGCTGTGTCGCTTGGAGTAAGAAGTCGGCGGCGGCGGCGGCACCGGTGAGGCCGAGGCCGAGTGGGCAGCATCCCGCTTGATGGCAACGTCGGAATACGGGATCTCTGGACATACAGGTAGATATGGCATCTGTTGCGAAGGAGCCACCCGGTACGCGTGCGATCTATGAGAACAAAACGGCTTGATTCTTCTAAATCTAAATATAATATAAAGCCCTTTATTTATTCAAGGGAGAAAACTCTATATTAGAGAAATATCGGGTTAATAGATTAATATAAGTATAAAGTATATAAAGTATATAGAATACTATAGCTATATAAAACTATATTACTATAGTAAAACCTTTATAATATACTCCTTTAGACTTAGAAGAAATATCGTATAAATCTAAAAAAACCTTTTTAATATAAATAAAAAAAAGATTTCTAAATATATATCTTTAAATTTTAAAATAGAAGTATAAGAGGAATTATAATAAAAAAAAGTAGATAAAAAAAGTTATATTATATCTTTATTATAATAAAATAATAATAAGTTTCTTCTTTATATAATTATTAGTATAAATAATCTAATATATTTAGAAATTTTACTTTTAGTAATTAAAATAAGTTTTTTAAAAAATAGCTTCTTATTAGCTAAAGTCTTAAAGTTAAAGTAGTAATTACTAAATATTAAGATCTCTAGTATAACTACTTTTTAATTCTCTCTTTTTAATAATATTAATAATATTATTATATATACTTTAATCCCTATATTTATTACTTTATAGTAGTTTTAGATATTTGTAATTTAAATTAATAATTAGTTTTAATAATACTAATATTCCATTATATAGATAGTATTTTATAAGATATATAAAGAATATATAACTATAATAGTAAAAATAAGAATTATTCTTATTTTAAAATAAAAATATAAAAAAGAAGAGGGGGAGGATAGTTTTTCTAATACTTCTTCTAGGTTTTTAAGCTTAAATAAGAATAAGTTACTTTCTATCTTACTATTAATAAAATCTTTTTATTATTACTTTATATTATATTTATAAATTATATATCTAATTATTATTATTTCTAAAGTAGAAGACTATATTTAGTAAAAATAAAAATAAAGTTTTTATATAGGATAGAAAGAGTTCAAGTAGTTATAATTTATAGTCTAATTTTCTTCTTTTTCTATGTATATATAAAAAGTAATAAGGTTATAAATAATATATATCTCTTAATATTTTTCTTATATAACTATTATATTAATTACTAATATCTTATAAAAACTAAGGCTACTAAAGCTATATAAATAGAAGGCTAAGAAGGAGAGTAGCTACTATTATTAGGCGACTAAATATTTTTTTTTAGGTTTAAAATATACTATTTAGTATTATACTTAGTATATATATATTTAGGTTAAAATTAGGTTTGAAGTATTTTATATATAGGTAAAAGAAGAAGCTTTATATATAGGTTTTAAGTTTTATTCTTAATATAAAACTCTATTTTCTTAGTTTTCTATAAATAAATAAACCTAAGATTATAAGTAGTATATAGTTTTTACTTCTAAATCTTAATTACTAATATATTATTCTAAGTTTTTATTTATAAGAAAGAAGTATTCTATAAAGTTTTTATTTTATATAAAATAGGTTTAAAAAAATCTAAAGCTAAAAGTAAGAGTAGTAGTAGGATATTATTTAGATTTAGAAACCTAATAGTTTATATATCTATTATTTTTAAGTTAAAAAATCTTATAAAAAATATAATAATCTCTAGTAAGTTATATACTAGCTTTTCTTTAGAATTAGTATTTTTATAAAATATTATAATTAGTATTTAGTTTATAATTAATAGTTTTATTAATAATTTGTTTTTCTAGGTAGTACTATTTATATTTAGCTTACTACTTGATAGCTATATAGCTACTTTTTAGAGATATAAATAAAATACTAAAATTTGTATTATTTAGTGTTTTATAAAATAATATTATTTAGGTTCCTTAGGAGTTATTATATTTTCTAGTTATAGGGCTATTTAATTATAAATATACTTAGTTTTTAGGCTTCTTGTTTTTACTATATATTAGGTTTTTTTTATTTTATATCTATAAGATTGTTCTGTTTTATTTTAGTATTATAAGGATAATATAGAAATTTAGTAGTTTTTTGAAATATTTAAATTTTATATAGGAGAGTATTTTTATAAGACTATTAATTAGTATTTTATTAATAAGTAGGTAGATTATTGTAAATAATTTTATTTTATATTTTTAGTAGAACTATATATTTTAAACATTTATATAGTAGAAATATATTACTATATCTTTTTTTTCCTAATTATAAGGTAAATAGTTTGCTAATCACTATAATAGATTTTCTAGATATTTCTTAAGATAAGGTTTATATTGAGGAAGAAGTAGTATAATATTATAGTCTTTTTTATAGTATATTTTAAACTAAAGAGTTCTATTTTAGTTATTAATATAGTTATAGTATTTTATTATACTATTTTCTATTAGATAAAATTTCTAAAAAAAGATATTATAAAGTTTTATAAGGACTTTTATATTTCTTTATTATTAGTAAAAGAAGTATTACTTATAATTTAGAGTATTTATATATTATTACCCCTTAAGGTGTTAAAATATATAGAGAGATAATATATATAATAAAAGTAGTAGATTACTTAGTTTACTACTATTTAGTATTTGGGAGATAGATTTATAAAAAATTAGAATAAGAAGGTATATATAAAAGTAATATTAGATTAGATTATAATTAATATATAGAAGATTAAGTTAATCTTCTCTTAGAAAGATTTAACTTACTAAGGAGATATTTTACTATTACATTTTTTAAATAGACTTAAGAATAATAGTATTACTAAAGTTTTAGAGTTTATAAGATTAAATTTCTTTATTATATACTTAAAGTATATATTATAAGTTAGATAGATCTTATATATTTTATAATTATATGAAATTCTAAATCTAAAGTACTATTTAGTTAACTTTTAGTTTTTTAACTTATAAACCTACTTAATCCTATCTATTACCTTCTTAATATTATTAATATAGTTTTTATAATATAGAGTTAAGATATTATTAATATAGAAGAAGATGAGGATTTTTTATTATAAGTTTAAAAGAAATATAGGTTTTTACTTATTAAGTATAATTTAAAGTAAAATAAAGTAGAAGAAAACTTTTTATATTATAAAAAAATATATTATAAAACCTATATAAAATATAATAAAACTTAATAAGCTTACTTCTTTTTAAAACTATTTAGTAAGTAGTATATAATAAGAAGGTTATTTAGCTTATATATAGTATTTAGGAATATATTTATAATATTAAATTAGTAGATCTTAAGATTAAATTAAGTTATAATTGCTATTACTATTCTAAAAATACGTATAGTAAGAGTTATAATATATATCTACTTAAAAGAGTATTTTTCCTAAAGATCACCTTATATATAAATTTTAGTTTTATAATACTTAAGATATTTATTTTAGTCTAATTTATATATAAATACTTATTTTAAAAAATAGGTTTTAATTCTATTTTATATTTAGTAATTACTTTCTAGATACCTATTTCTATAAGTTTATTAATTTTAATAATAATTATCTTAAGGAGGGTAAAATGAAGTAGTTTTAATAAGAATTCTATATATCTATAGGTTTTAAGAGGTTTTAAAAATTAATCTATATAAATCTTACTAATTAGTATAGTAGAGATTTATATTTATTTTATTTAGTTAATTGAAATAAAGATGTAGTAATAAAATATATAGTATTTCTAAGTTGTTTCTTTAAGGGTTTTCTTCTAATTAGGTATAAAAGTATTAAAAAAGGTATCTTAGTTGTATTCTATTTAGAAGAATACGAAATATATTCTAAAGTATAATAATTACTTTAGAGGTACTTAGTTAAATTAACTTAAGTTTTTATAGTTATATACTTATTCTAACTTTTTTCTAGTAGTATATTTTTTCTTAATATTTAAATATAGCTATATTAGATAAGTAGGAGAAATATAATTAGTAAGTAATATATAGGGATTTTCTATATTTTAGATTTATAAAAGGGGTATATCTATTTAAATATGAATCTTATTAAAGATTATATCTTTAGTTATATTTAAGTTAAAACTAGTATTTTAAATCTCTCCTTATTTTTTATTACTGTTCTTATAGAGTAGCTTAAATATAAAGTCTAGGGTTATTTATATATTTATAAAGTCTAGAGTTACCTTCAGGGTTAATAGTTATTTGTTTTATATATTATTACTTTTATTTAAAGATATAGGTTTAGAAGGTTATATAAATAGTATTTTACTATCTAAAACTAATATAATATTATTTTTTATCTATATCTTTAAGATTTCTAATTCTAAAAGTATTTTAAAAAGTAATTTTTATATTTTTTCTATAATTTTAAAAGTTTAGTTATTCTGGATTATTTAAGTTATATTATTTTTTAAATAGAATATCTTTTTATTAAATAATATATTTTATATAGTAATAACTTACTGAGTTAAGGGGATTTAGATTTTGTAAAAGTTATAAGAGTTTATAATATATCCTATTAGGTATTTAATATAATTTTATAGTTTAGATTTAAAGTCTTATCTATTTTTGTTTATTTTATATTTTCTCTTAAGAAGGTATATTTTATAACTATATATATAAATCCCTTCTTATTATAAATAAGAGTTGTTTAGTAAATATAGTTTATAAATAGAGTTGTATTATTTAATATAGTTATATAATTAGTCTTACTTAATTTATATTAAGGAGTACTATATATAGTACTAGAGTGGGTTTATATTATAGAAATATACTACTATAATAACCGCCTTATTTTAAAATAAGATTAGGAAGCCTAATATATTAAATATCTTAAGAGCTTTAGTAATAAGTTTTTTACTAGCTCTCTTTGTGCTGCTATTTAGCTTTTTAGTATATAAAGGTATTAGTTTGATATTAATACCTTATTTTAATACTTATATTTAGTATTCTATAAAGCTATTAATTATAATAATATTTTATTTAATATTTTGTTTAATTTCATAAAAGGTAAGGTTGTATTACTATTAGATCTAGTATTTAAAAGTCTAGAAGATTATAAAAATATTGAAATATTTTTTTGAAATATATAGGAATGCGAAGAGTTGCTTTATATACTTATTTTTAATAATTAGAAGCTATTTATTTCTATTTATTATTTTTAAGTAGTTAAATAAGTTTTAGAAGATTCTATAGAATAGTTATATAGTTTTATTATTAGAAATTTAGTATAATATAACTATTTTTATATATATAATAGTATAATCTATATATTAAAAAAAAGATATTTTGGATTTTTACTTCTTAAGTATTAAAAATAAGTTTTTCTAATATTTAATATCTTAAGTATTTAGATTAAAAGTATTATAATATTATATTATTTATTCTTATTTATAGTAAATCTTTAGATTACTTAGAACGAATAAGGATAAAAGTAAATAGATTTATAATTATATTATTATTTAAAGTAAGTTATATAGAAAAAGTATAAGAAGAATAAGGTTTAAATTCTATAAAGTAATACTAGTTTCTTTTATTAGTTAAGCTATCTAAATACTATAATAGGGCTAAGCTTATAAATAGCCATAGGTATATACTATAAGTAGGCTTATAGTAATCCTAAGTATAAATAGAATAATTCGTAGTATATAAGTAAAAAGAATCAACTTCTCTTTTCCTAATATTTTAAGACTTACTATTTAGATAATATTAATTCTTAGATTATAGATTTATAAATAAGTTATTTCTTTTTTAAATATTATAATTAGAAGTAGTTAGTTAGTTTTAATTAGCTAGGTTTTTTTAGCTATAGTTTATTTTAATAGTACTTAGAGGTAGATTATTCTACTCTTAGTTTTTATAGATTGGGATAGAAAGATATTTCTATACTACTTTAATAAATAAGTTAATATAATATATAATAAAAATATAATATATTACCTAACTTTTAGATAAAATAGATAAATAAAT
>QAPG01000104.1:113098-126759 GCA_004366825.1 Colletotrichum spinosum | reverse complement strand
TATTTAAATAAGTATTAGAAAGCTATTATTAATAGTAATACTAACCTATATTTAAATTATATTATAATATTTCTTTATTTTTTTTATAATTAGATTCTTAAACTATTTAAAGTTTAAAATTTATTATATAGTAGTTAAAAATCCTTTTAATATTAAGAGTAAAAAGTTTAGTATTTATAATTATTTATTAAGTAGTGTTTTTTTAGATAAGCTATTTATTGAAATTAAGTAGATTAATTGTTTTTAAGATATTGAGGTTTAATTTAATATTTAAATTAAGATATTTCTAGATATTTCGGTTTATTATATAGAATTATAGTATGATATATTAATAGTTAAAGTTAGAGTTATTAGATAGCTTTACTATTATATTAAGGTTATTAGTAGTTAAGTATACTATTTTTAAGTAGTTTGTTAAAAAACTAATAATATAAATTAAAAAGGATTTTCTTTATATTAATTAATCAAGAGTAGTTTAGAGATAAATTGAATAAAACTAGGCTTATAACTATAATGAATAAATAATATAGTATATAGTTTAAATAAAGGTTTTTAAAAGGTATAATTTATTCAAGCTAGAGTAAAGCGCTTGAATGCGTATAAATGGAGCGGTTAGGCTTTACATAAGCCGGCATGGCTGTATAGCAGCCTTGGTGCTGTACTTATTCTCACAGCTTTTTAATCATACAAGAGGATATTACACAAGACATTTATGTAATATATCATGGAATGGCATATAGGTTGGAGAATGTGTCGGTGCAGTTGGTAGACACGTGGTAGGCTCCCTGGAAGGGCGAATTGAAGCATTTGATCCAAGTTACGAATTGCATACAGAGCACAGCACCGAGATTGGGTTGTGTTTGCGATCTGACGACATTTTTATGCGCAGAGTGCCGACCTGCTACGTCCGAGCGAGTCCTGCAACTTTCTGGGAGTACCGTTACTGAATAGCAGAGAATGCAAACGGCGTCGGTGACGGACACAAACACCGACTACAGACGGCGACAAAAGACGATGACAGATGACATGGGCGATAACGACGGACAAGATGACCAGGAATAGGTGGAACATGCACCGAATCGACGAATAGTCTCCCATCACACCGAGCCTCACCACGCACATCGACCGTGGGCGTTGGTTGGTGCTTCGGACTCTGGCACGACCACGCTCGATGGAAGGTAGGACTGCGGGATTGGTGGACGTGTGACTGACTGTTGGCCCCCTCTCTCTTCTCCTCGTTGGGCTGGTCGGACAGGCATGCGGGCGGCTAGCTTAACGCGGGTATTGGGCGGGAAGGGAAGGAAGGGGATGGAGGGGTTTATTCTTGGTGCCCGATCGTGGGTGGGCTCGGCGGGCGGGTAGCAGCACATGTCGGGGTGGTATTTGGAAGTGCAGCTGAGGTAGGCAAGGTGAGGGGGTTTGACATGTTATTTTGGGAGCAACGGCAGCTTGTGATTGCGGTGGTTATTGCGGTTGTGCTCGTGCTTGTATTCGTTGGAGAGGTAGGACCGCATTCTGTGACGGTCTCTGATTTGCTTGGTGGTTGGCAGATGAGTCTTGTAATTAGTAGCTGGTGATGTTAGGTGGTGAGATACGCAGAACGGACCACCACTTGGCCAAATGCCGGCGAGCGTGTCTCGTCGAGGCTGTTCGCTGGTCTGGGCAGCAAGAAAGAAGACAGAGAGACATTGGGACGAGGACGACTGCACGCTTCTCTTGTGCATGAGCATGTTGTGGACGAAATAAAGCCTCCGGGGAAGAACGGAAGGGGCCCGTGGAATGTCTCTCCTCGTCCGATGGCACGACCTTGACACTCGAGCTCGAGCTACCTGAGTATCTGGGCATTCCTAGCCAAGGTGAGGCGAAGAAGAGAGTTCGATGGACGGACGAAGGGTGGTCACGCTGCGCGTGGCGAGCTGCGCGAGATACAGGCACGTACAGCACGTTACCGAGAACACAGATGCATGTTGCGTTGGCTCAACGCGAGGTACCAGGTGACGGTGCTTGTAGTATTTGTGATGGTGTCTAGCCATGGACAGACTGTACAAAGTAGGATGCTGTGACCGGACCTCTCGCCACGGGAGCTACTGCGCGGCGGTCTCAAAGGCTGACGAGAGACGTGATCGATCCAGGGTCGCTGTTGTCTCGGTCTGACAGACGATCCAAAGCTCTGGGTTCTGGGTGCCTGGGCTTGGTGAGAACTGCTCTGTGCAAAATACTTGGAGTGTACTCCATACCTTACCTGTATGACGACGTGCTCTGAGGTGGTGAATATCAAGTGGTGGTTGGCTGGTCTGCGGGGCGTTCCTCTAAATGGAAAGCAGCAGGGAAAGAGGATACCTCTGGAAAAGGGCCAGGGCGGTGACACAACTCACTTACTTCAAACATGTATCTTTCGTCCCTTCTCCAAGTCACTCGCCTCTCTATCTTGCCCTATAGCCCATTCATCGTCCTGAAAAGTGACTTGTGGCCACCGCCTGACGTGGCACTGGGCTGAACACGGCACTGCCCTGAGTTCCATTGCTGGAGGTGAAAAGTCCCTGAGTGGAGGTGCCAGGTAAGGTATCCACCCAACGAACGCTGGTGGAATTGACGGAAGCTTGGGCCTGAATCAGACCCAACCAAGACATTGCCAGCGGCCTCTTTCAGTGCCCTTGGATCCCAGCCAAGGTACCGCGCCGCTGGACGCTGCAGCACGCGGTGTGCCTAAGCACTGTCGCCAACGCCAACCAGCGCTCCCTCCCCTCTCTCAGTGACACTGGGAGTCGTCGAATCACACTCGACTGTTGGTCGATTCGTCGCAACCGCCCGGCTGATCTTTCGATTATCCTTCCTCCAACGGTCCTTCGGGTGCCTGACGGCAACTTGACGCTCATTCAGTCATACACAATCCTCTGCCGGTTTGCTCGTTATTTCTCGTTATTTCCTGCTTTTCATCTTACAGCATTGCTTCTGAGACTGCGACAAACGTCACCGACGATCGTCAAACGGGTTCCGTCTGCACTAAAACCAGGGGGTTAGGCGAGAAGGACGACCCCGGTTTTTTCCTCTTCCCAGTCAACCGCTGTCGAGTCACCACGCAGTCAACGGAGACAGACACTTTTCTGGCTCTGATCGGTGAGCATCTCAGACCAGGTTCTGCCTGTTTCCTACCCGCCCTACCTTCTTTCGGTTCTAAACTTTTGGACCGGACGGATCGTTTCTTGCCCTTCCTGCTTCACGAACAGGAGGTTCATCCGACTTGAGCACCTGGCATTGCTTCAGCACGACTTGACATCGCCCATAGAGCTAGCTTAAGGGCTCGCACCCATGCACCGTCATGTCTTCCACCAATCGTGACGTCGATGTCGACGACGACGTTGACCGGCCCCGCGAGAAGAAGGCCTCTCGCAGCAAGTCGGAGCGCAGTTTGAGGCCCGACAAAGAAAAGGGAGACAGGGAGCACCGATCCCATCGCGTGAGCTCCCGCTCCTCAAAGTCCAAGATGGTCGACGGCAGCGGTCTGTCCAGCGAGTCCCATTCCCACTCCCACCGCCGTCACCGCACCCGCGAAGAACGAGACCGCGACCGCGAACGAGACAAAGACAGGAACAGAGACCGCGGCCACGGCCACGACCGCTCCGCTTCCATGACCGATCTCGTCCCCGAGTTCGCCAGGACGTCCCTCACCGGCCCCGCTTCGACAGACCGCATTTCTGTGCCGTACCCAACTTTTAGCAAGGCCCATAGCAAGGAAGCTGTCCGCAGCCGCGATGATGTGTCAGGCTCTGGAAGCGCCGCAGCGAGGAAGAATGACCCATTCACACCCGAGGCGACGGACCTTGGCGAGAGCGACGTGAAGCGCTCCAAGAGCGTCGAACACTCTGATAAGCCGCGCAGGGTGTCGTCTAAGAAGGATTCGTGCCCGCCTAGTCCGCCCGAGACAGACTTATCAGGCAAGAGGCGGTCTGACACTCCCGAGTCGAGAAAGGACCGAGAGGAGCGGGCGAGCTCGAGAATGAGCGGAGACAAGAGAGACCGGGACGATAGACCGAGCTCACGACTCAGCGGCCTCGCCAGATCGGCGTCCAAAGCCGACGAAAGGTCGCGCGTGAGCTTCAAGTCCAAGACGAGCAGTCAAGCAACGTATGTCAAGTCGCCGGCGTTTCCTCCAGGCGTCCACGACAGTCTCAACATCAAGCCGTCGCGCTCCTCCTCAAAACGGAGCTCTTCTAGTAAGAAGTCTCGTCGCTCGGATCACCAAGATGGTGACTCGTCGCCTGAGAGCCTCCAAGATTCATCTCCCAGAACCCCAACACAACCTCCAAACTACCCACCTCCGTTCCCTCCCACTGATAAGCTCCCCGGGCCGCCTCGTGTATATGCAGACGACGACGACATCACTCCTGCCGGCACACCAGCTCCCGACATGGGTGTTCCGCCCCCGCCGCCGCCGCCTCCGCCTTTGGACGTGCAGGAGACGCCCAGAGTCGATTACCTCCTGCAGAATGGTGGACTACTTCAACCTGTTCCCAAGACTTTTCTCTCTGTTCTTCCTCGCCAGAACGGTGCCAGACCATCAAATCCGCCTCTTGTCGGCCCGCAGACGCTGTTTGCGCCCTTCTTCAACCTCTTGGATCAGTATAACCAGGTCCTCAACAGGAACGGCTCTGTGGCAGTCGCGACTGGCCATAGGTCAGTGGCGCGCAGACTGCTCGATCGCTTGGAGAACGTCTTTTCCCGCGAGCTTCCCGAGGAAGGATGTACCTGCGTTGTTTGCGAGCGGGGTCCCGACATCCAGCACCGTGGTCTAGGTTGGGGTGAGGTTTTAGAATGGGTCAGCGGCCGAGTCGAGCTTCCGCAGTGGCCCCCGTTCGACCTTGCGAGCCTGGGCTCCAAAGCTGCAGACGCCTCGGCCGACTTGCCTCATCGTCCTGACTCGCCCATCAACATCGATCCCGATATCGCGGAGGAGTTCCGTGAGCACTACCTTCGCCAGTCTAAAAAGGTCCGAGGTGCAGTGGACAAGTGGCTGAACAACTGCGGCGACTCTACCGCACCAGCGCCCAGCGATGTCGATGATGAGACACTTACTTTCGCCATGCTCACAGCCCTCGACGCGGACCAGCAGCCCTACTTCAACGCTCTTCTCAGTGGCTCAAGCCAGATCAAGCCCACGACGAGGGCCCCAACGCCGTCCCACCGATCTCGCTCTGACTACATCATCAAGGCAGGTTTGGCTCTGCAGCGTCTGTACCGTCTGCCGCAAACGCCACGGGACGCAGAGGTTGCCATGTACCTCGTCAAAAACCCCCACACTCACGATTTTATTGTGACCCTGTCCGACATCAACGTCCAAGAGTGGGAGATTCTCATATCTGGAAGATTCGATGGCTTCCTCTGGTCTGGAGCTGACAGCGATGACCTTCCCACTCCCACTGCCGAGTCCAGAGGCGCCACCCCCGCAAGCAACTACTTCCCTTCCCGGCCTTCAACTATGAGCCCAGGAATGAGAGGCTCAATCTCGCGCAACACGACCCCCTACTCTCGCGGCACCACGCCCGCCTCGTTTGTCAGCGGCGCGTCCTCTGCTGCCAACCGGCAAGCCGTTTCTCGAGACGAGGAAATGGAGATGGCCGTCTTGGCAGAGGTGGAGCGTGAGATTTACCAGGGAATGGAGGTGCTCGAGGACGCGTTCGAGTCTCTTCACCTCAAGGCCGAGGTGGTCCGCACAGCCCTGCGCAACAGAAACGCAGGACTGGCACAGAGCCTGCAAAACCGCCGCCGCATCGACGTTCTCCCCAACCCTGGCTCCGGCAACTCGCAGTCGTCTGGTTACGAGCGACCCAGCTGGGCGCAGAGCGACTACGATGCCAACAGTGATGACGACTGGTGCGCGGACGATTTCGAGCTGGCACCCGACGACTCTGCGAGCAACATCAGCAGCTCGAGACACCGACGTCCCAAACGACGCACGGAGAGACGGACACCGGCTCCGATTGAGGAGGACGATGAGGAAAACTGAACTCAATAATGAACAGCGATTTTTCACTGCCGCAATGGTTCTGACGTCAAAGTAAACGTTCAGTATGAAGACATGTCAAAGTCATGAGGTTTGAATCCGGGATACCATGGATATGAAATGAAGGGATGCGGGATCAGTGTTTCCAATGAGAAGCAATTTGCAGTGCCATTGTGTAGGAAGCATTTGTCAAAGCCACTGTTGGCCCCCCTTGGCACCTCGGTAAAGATGAGGGTAACTTGCTATGAAATGAACCAGAAAGAAACACGAGATGGAGGGGATCGAGGCTTTGCATGGCATTACTTGCAAATGGCACGTGTTGCTACATCCGCCCTGGCTGTCTAGGAAACCGCGTCGGAATAGGGTATCAACAGCTGCATTGTTCTTGGAGTTCACTTTGGGTCTAATTTCGCCCTGCGCCACAGGGTTGAGATTTTGTACGTCTTCTGTGGTCATGAAAAACATCTCGAGGCCTTTTTATCGTTGACTTGCCGTGTGTTGTGACGTGACGTGACGGCTCTGACCTGGACAGCGGTGGACTATGTGAATCTTTACGGAACGTCTTGGGTCGACGTTTATCCTTGTCTTGTGTGCCAGCTTCTGTGTTGGTGTGGGTTTTTTGATGGTTGTCTTTTTAGCTGTGGATGACTTGCTGGATGTCGGCTTCAGCTGAGATGTTCAGAAGGGATCGAGACGAAGGAACTATGGAAACGATGTCACTGTGACGCCCCTCCTTTTCAGCCTGGGGCGCCGACAGCTCTCCTCATGTTGAACCAAATGGGCAGAGAAATACATCTAATGGGAGTCTATGGTTTCTTGGGAAGACTTCATCGTGGAATCAACTGCGTTTGCAAAATCATCCTTTGGTGTTTTGACATCGGCACCGAGCTCCGGAACCGCGAACCCGCGTTGGCAGCGTCGGGGCCAGGTCGGTTCCGGACCGGGACCCAGACCTGATTGAGCCTTCTCGGCCTGATTAAATCAAAGTTGCCTGCCCTAACCAAAACGATAGCCAAGGCCGAGACTGTTTGGCATATGAGCAGAAGTGATGACATGGAAATTTACGATTCTGATCCAAATTGGCCGTTTGCTGATCGACAGGAGCACGGAGTGTCGACGGCCGGGTTAGCCTGTTCACACCTTGGCGAACGTGCACATGGCTTTCACACATTTGCAGAATGTACGACAATGGCGCTTCTGTCTTGGGAATGGGCAAGTGGATCGTTTGTTCGACGCAAGGGATAGTTGTGAAGTCATGAAAGCAGACCGTCGTTGCGACGACGATTGGAACGCTGCGCTAACAAGGCGCTACAAGCAACGCGAATCCAGAAGTTTGAGTGCGGATGAACCAGCGAGTTTGAGACTAGGGTTGCTTTCGTCATCGCTCAGGAATCTGACTCGGGACGCTATTTTTGACAGGCGGGCCAATGTGCTGGGCGGTTGTACTGTAGGGCAAAGCGGCGGTAAGGCAATAGACGGAGTCGAAGACCTCGTGGTAAACCCCCGCGTAGCCAATGGCAATGGCAAGCCAGAGGGATATGCAAGCGAGTGGACGGGAGGTGGACGCGGAGATCTGCGGTGAGAGGAGTTTTTGGCGGCAAGTTGTGCCAGGAGTGAGGAGGGGAAGCTGGCTCACGGCTTCCTCTTTCTGCCCCAGACATTTGTGCTGCGCTGTTGTGCTGGCACCGAGTGCAAAGAAGTAACGGATCGGATGGCGTGGCATCGCTAGCAGGCTTCCGGGTGGTTGGGAACGGAGCTCGGAGGACTGACAATGCTGGTCTTCCTTCCCGCCGTGATCCATCTCCATGAAGCACCAAGGCTGACGGTAGCGAACTCGGTCGAGGTCCCCCGTCTGCACCGGCTCGCTGATTGACGTGTGCTATATTGGTAGGTATGGTTGTGTCGCGTGACTGGTGCCGAGGCCTACGTGCCTGAAGTAGCGTTGTCGGCAGCTGATTTACTCCCAGAAGCATGCGGTACACGTCTCAATGATGATGTTTCGCACCGAAAATTGCGCTACGGCGAGCGCTACGGCGAATACTTATCCATCATGGCGACAGGAGCGACCCGCCACTAACTAGCGGGTGGCTGGGTTCAGTCGGGTTGACGGCCTGTTGCTGTCTGAGTCAACGACTGTCGTGCCAGATACACTTGCCAACGGCTGTCCAACGACTCAAATCGTGATATTTGGCGTAAGTGTCACTCGACTGGAGCCGGTGCTGCAGTCGAGGATGACCGGCAATCGCGGGCGTCCGAAGGGGAAGACAGCTCTAGACTCGACCATTTGGGCAGGTTACTGGTCTTTTGGGTGGTTGATGACGATGATGCTGTCGAGATTAGATAACGTCGAAAGATGGATGTCTAAGTACGGAGTAGGTAAGGTACGGAGCACGGATAGTAGGCAAGTAAGTGATCAGTGTGCTGAGTACGGTAAAGTTGGCTGACAGCTGTGGATAGGTATGTGCGCACGGCCGCCAGACCCGTGCCAGCTCAGAAGGTAGGTACGTACGGATACTGGCTCACTATTGCCGCCAGCAAGCTTAAAAGCGGGTAGGGTGCGGTGGCAATTGTCGATGGAACCCCGGGCCCCCAGTCGATTCACGGTCCGACCGACCCGGGAATGTTTTGTACAGGCCAGGATTTGAGCATATAATACGGATAGATTATACCAAGAAACCGCAGAAGACCTGACTTGCCTCAGGTTGATAAGAGCAGATGTTTATTCTCGATATACGGATACTTCCGAGAAGGGCCGCGGCTATATCCTGTACAGCAATGCGTAATGACCATCGTGGCAGCGTGGGGTGGCAACGCATCGCCTGATGAACAGGCTCGGGTACCTAAGTTAGCCCGCGCATCTGCATCTTCTGTGCGAATCAAACCTGCAAGACGAACAACCTTAGCGGTCTTTTACTTGACGACACCCTGCGACTGCCAATGAACTTCGCGCTGCCGAATTGTACATCTTGAATGGGTTAAATCTGGGCTGTCTTGCATGGCCTTGTCAGAATCAGCCTCTACACACGTGCGAGGATGGTGTCAATTTCTCAGCATGAGCACTTTTCTTCGACTCTTCCCGCTTGTCATCCCCCTCTTCCGCTGCCACTGCCGCTGTCCGATTTTTGTCCCGGGCTTGTCAGGCACGCTTGTTTGCTTGCGCCGATCTTTGTCCACCTAGCTGTGTGCTGGTTAGCTGGCTGGCTAGCCTGGAATTTCCGTGTGCTATAAACTGTCGACAATCGTCGATAGCAACACTGCGCGGCATAGCTTGTGTCGTGTATTCTTCGCATAAGCCCGTCCGTCTTGTCCTCTTTGGGCTGACCATCCCTGCTTCGTATCCCGGTTTCGACCAGTTTCGGGCAAGTCGTCGTGCGAATGGAAAACAGCCAAAGGCCCATGTCAGTCGATTGCTTCCAGTCGAACCAGTCTAACCAGTCGAGCACCCATGACATGGCATTCCAACTGCGTACAAGTGCGGATTGCATATGCGTGACTACTGCCCGGCCTTCACGCAATTATCTTAAGAATACGAGTTTCCATCCTGGCTTGCCTGGCCTGGCCTGCCCTTTTCTTTCGTCTCCTTCCCCAGACTTTCGTGCCGGCCTGAAGAACCCTTGACCTGCTGAGGGACCTTGGATCCTACACGGTACATACTGCAAGTACGCCGCCTCACCATCGCTTCACTGCTGCACCTGAGAATCGGCGACACGACTGGGGCTCATCTATCGAGCACAAGGGACGTCGCAGGTGAATCAAACCCAAAAAAGGACTTCCTGCCGGCTTACCCTTGCCGTCGGTTCTGACGCTGGTTTGGGGCGATTTTTTGAACATCACAGGCCACCCCTGCGACCCGTCAATATCTGGGATTTGTACGGAGTACCTCCCTCCCGCCTCTTGCTTCTTTTTACACTACGCACATCCGCCAACGCACCACATCTTCGACTTTGGTCGGTCCAGAAGATTCTCGCCGCCATCCGTCACCGGTCCCTCGAGCCAAAATCAAGTCCAATCTGTGCCAGGAGCCTCCGCCCGCTCGCTATCGCGAATCTCAACGATCGCCCTGCAACCCGAAGCAAATATCGCATTTTTGACTCCGCCTCGCAAACGAAATAGCTACTAAATACCCCGGTCAGCACCATCTCGAACAGCTCCATCTCGCCGGAGGTGCCCCTAGAGCTCTCCACCATTGCTACTTTGCGACTCTGGCACCTATTCCGCCCTCTCCGAACGACCTCAACCTTTGACACAACAACTCCATGTCTTTTACCTTGGTTGTCATCGCCTTGGTTCCATCATCTTCAGACGCCGCTTCTGCAATCGCTAGATAACAGCTACCTGTCCGCCGGCGCTTCAATCAGCCATCGGGCGCTTCGCCCCGCGTGCCAATACCCGCCGGCCGTATCCGTACTGCATGCCCAGTATGGCCCGATTCGGTGGTTCAACTTCGGTCGTCACGACCATGTTCGCCCTCCTCGCCTTGCTGCCAACTGCAATAGCCGCTGCCGACCCGGTCTACATTACTGGATCGGACAAGAATGGCGTTTCTCGCGAGCTGGCTGTCAATCGCTTTCCAGCCTTGTACACTGGTGATTTCGGCGATTGCCTCGGAGGACAGAGCTTATTCAACATCACCAAGTTTGATGCTGCATATTATGCCGACAACATGACTGTTCAGTTCCACCTGGACGGAACGACTAACATCAGAAACGAGTCGTTGATGAGTAGGTTCTCCTAACAGCACCAGTCTGATACATACTGATAGCCGTCCAGTGCACATGAACGTGGAAGCTTGTAAGCAGCGCAGGAATTGGGATGAACTTCACCCAGGATGGGCAGCGCATACTGACTTGCAGCAGACGGCGAGACCAGATTTGAGATGAACTTTAACCCTTGCATGACGAACATTGCCAGGTGCGTCGAGGCACTTGCTTCGTCGGAATACCCTCACTGACTTTTGTCCAGTTTGTGCCCGTTGAACGCCAGTGTGCCCATCACAGCCTACGCCGAATTCAGGCTCACTCCAGCTCAGATCGACGGCATCCCCTCCATCGCCCTCGATATCCCCGATTTCGAAGGCTCGGCCCGCGTGCAGATATTCGCCAACTCGAGTCAGACCCAAATTGGCTGCTTTCAAGCCGTCATGCGAAACGGAAACAGCTTCTCCCATCCGGCAGCGATATCGTCCATTCTGGGCGTCTTCACGCTTGCTGCCATCCTAGCCTCGTTTGCAACGGCCATCTACGGTGTCAGCGTCCCTCACATGAGAACGCACTATGCCCACTCCATTTCGGTACTGGTCATCTTCGAAACCTTTCAGACCGTCTTCTTCTCGGGAGCACTGTCCGTCGATTGGCCCAGTGTTCTGCCCGCCTGGTGGAGTAATTTTGGATGGGCTGCGGGAATGATTTACAGCAAACAAGTGGTAGACTCAATTGATGGATTTGCCGGAGTGACGGGCAACGCCAGTCAGGTTGGCGGAGCTGGGTCGACTGTCATCAATACTGGCGGAGGCCTGGTTCAGCAGATTTACGGACGCTCCCTCGATACCCTTACAGAAACCGTCGACGCCGCGCCTATACAACGACTCGCCCAGAGAGCCGCGAGGGAGTACAACACAAGCAACCCGTACGAATACTACTGGTCCGGTTTTCCAGTGGCGCCCGGCATGCCTACGCCCGGCAAGTGGATCGGATTTGCCGGAGATTTATCTGGCCTGGGCATCCCCGCTGCCGATGCCTTCACCCTCGGTCTGATATGGTGGCTGGTTGCCATTGGCCTCGTCGCCTTGTCCATCACACTCTTCAAGTTCACTCTCGATGTGATAGTACGGGTGAAGCTGATGAACGAAGACCGATTCCTCTACTTCCGCAACCACCTCCATGGATATCTGGCGGCTGGGGTTTTGCGAACGTTGCTCGTCGCCTCCTTTTCCTTGATGACCCTGGCGCTGTTCCAGTTCAACATCCGCGCACCCGCCGGCCCTACAGCTGTCGCCGCCATCGTCTTCATTCTTCTGCTTGTTGGTCTCGGCGGCATCATTGCCTACGCCTGCCACTTCCGCCTTCGACTAGGAAAGTACGAAATGGGCCCGGACTCCCTTGTTTTCGAGCAGGGCAAACTGTTTGGATCGGTACCCGCGATTGCCACAACGCGGGCGAGCAACATTGGCGAGAAGGAAACCACCGCCAAACGGTACGGGTCGTTGCCCTTCTTTAAGATCCGGTTTGTGGACAACGATCCCAACCGAACGACAGTCCACCAGGATGAGGCATACATAAAACGATTTGGCTGGCTGTCGGCTCGCTATCGCCGTACAAGGTGGTGGTTCTTCGCGTGCTGGTTTGCGTACCAGTTCATCCGAGCCTGCTTTGTTGGCGGGGGTGCGCGAAACCCTTTGGCGCAAGTTTTTGGGCTTTTTGTCTTCGAGATCATCGCCTTCTTGGTGTTCATCAAGCTGAACCCTTTCGAGGGTCAACGAAACACCTCCTTGGCGATCTGGATGCTGGGCATCACAAAGGTCGCAACGGCTGGCTTCTCCATTGCCTTTTTGCCCGCTTTCGCCATTGGCCGCATCCTATCGACCGTGTTTGGCATCATCATCATCGTCGTTCAAGGCTTCCTCGTCGTTGCTGTACTAGTGCTCATTCTCCTCGGCACCATTTCGTCGTGGATGTCTCTGAACCGCAACCGCGAGCAGTTCTCCGAGAAGTTGGACGGAATCCGCATCAAATACTACGAACACATCGAAGCAAAGGCAGCTGATCTGCCCCCGCCACCGAAACCCGAACCGAGCCAGTTGCCGCCCCAAGAACCTCCGCAGCCGTACTTCAACGTCACCACGGTCCGCCGAGCCCGCAAGATCGAAGACGAGGACGTCGACGAGGCCGATGGAGACGATGTAGGCGATATAATTCGCCCCGCGAACGCATCTGTGGTCCAGTTCGCTCCAGGCACCCGCCGAAACCGAGCTAATAGCGCCAGCTCTCGGTACTCGGTGGGCAGCCTGCCCCGCCGTGGTAGACCTCACCGCGCTTCGTGGAGCTCGGCAGACTTTGCGGACTGGGACAATCAGTACGAGCGCTCCAACACGCCGTCGCTCGCTCACCGTAGTAGTTTTGGGCACCAGCGGAACGGATCACTCAGGCAGGTTTCGAATCCCGAATCGCTTCATGATATCAGCCGCTCAAGCAATAACACGCCGGTTCACGAGCGATCGACCTCTGTCAACGAGCTCCGTCGCCTGATGACGCCTACACAGGAGGTACCGGAGGAGCACATCATGACACCCGGTGCCATGGCGCCAGGCCAAAAAGACGACAAGGTAGAGGGCGGGGTATCTCCCATCCACGAAATGGACGAACAAAAGCACGTCGGGGGGAAGGGAAGCGTTTCGCCAATCCAGGAATCGAATGAAAAGTTCTAGGATCGAAAAGAATTGGCAACAACCACGGGTGTTTAAGCCCGAAATTTAGCGTTAGCGACACATTTGCTCGCCTAGACGGCGGACATTTTCTCTTCAGAAGATTGCATAGCATTGCATAGACGGCCGCAACAAGATTAAAGATATTCGGCCTTGACGAAGTTGCATGAATTACGGATTATGAGGCGTTGAAACTAAGGGGAAAACGTTCTAGAGAAGGAAGGGAAGGGGGGGGGGGGG
>QAPG01000104.1:83806-113046 GCA_004366825.1 Colletotrichum spinosum | reverse complement strand
GGGGGGGGGGGGGGGGGGGGGGGGGGGGGGGGGTTAATGGCGTGCATTTGAGCAGATAACCGACTGGCTTCTGCGACTCGACTGCATAGGTGCACATATTGGCTGCCGCGAGCTGGCCGGAGAGGCATATCTTCGTGATCAGATGGGGCTGGTATCCCCGCCACCCAGTTCAGCTAGAGTTAGATACAGATTGAAATAATCCCTAGATTTTGAGATGAGTAAAGTAAGCGAAGTAGTCTGTAGAGCTGAAGATGGGTGAAGCCATTGGCGTCAGCAAGGCTCCCTCTTCCAGCGCCCAGGTTGAAAGATGACGCAATGTTGTTTGCGCCAGATACCATTTTAATCTACCATAAGATATGTTCAGATCGTAAAACCGCCATATGACTTTTGTAAATCTCCGTAAATGCGTCCTCCCCTATCCATCCCTTGCAACCAGACACCATGTACCGTCTCCCCCCATTTCCCAGTGTAAGCAGTCATTCCACGCGACCGATCTCATGAGGACGTATCCAGGTCTGTCTACGCAAAACCCTTGAGGATGGCAGCCTCGGCGTTGAGGATGGACGACCCGGCGGCGCCAATGACGGTGTTGTGGCTGAGGGCGACGAATTTGATGTCGAAGATGCCGCTCTCGTCCTCCCTGACGCGACCGACGCTGACGGTGTACCCGCGGCCGAGCTCGCGATCGAGGCGCGGCTGGGGGCGGTCGGGCTCGTCAAAGACGAAAATGGGGTGTTCCGGCGCGGAAGGGCAGCCGAGCTTCTGCGCGTCGGAAACGTAGCCACGCAGGGCCTTCTTGACGTCCTCTGCGGAGGGGGCGGGGCGGCGGGCGAAGCGGAGGGAGACGCAGGCGGTGTGGCCGTCGAGGACGGGGACGCGGTTGCACGAGGCGGAGACCTTGAGGGTGGACTGGTCCTGGAAGGACTTGAGGTCGGGGGAGATAGAGCCGAGGATCTTTTGCGCTTCGGTTTCGAGCTTGTCCTCCTCGCCGGAGATGAAGGGCACGACGTTGTCGATCATGTCCATGGAGGAGACGCCCGGGTAGCCGGCGCCGGAAACGGCCTGCATGGTGACGACGGAGACGGCGTCGACGGGGCCGAAGACAGATTGCAGGGCGGCGAAGGGGATGACGAGGCCGATGACGGCGCAGTTTGAGTTGCAGACGAGGAAGCCCTTTTCGAGGCCGTGGTGGGTGCGCTGGTGGGGGATGAGGTCGAGGTGTGGGAGGTTGACGGTGGGCACGACGAGGGGCACTAGAGGGTCGCGGCGGTAGTTTTTGGCGTTGGAGAAGACGGCGAGGTTGGCCTTGAGGAACTCCATTTCTGGACGGGTGGACGTGTCAGTTGAAAGCGGTGGCTGGCACGAGTAGAGAGGGAGAGGACGGACCGATCTCGCCGGCTACGTCAGAGTCCAGGCCGGAGAAGACGACATCGCAGTCGGAGAATTCGGAGGCCTTGCACTCGCGGACGACGAGATCGCCAAAGGGGCCCATGGGGGAGGCCTGCTTCCAGCGGACGGCATCGCGGTATTTCTTGCCGGCGGAGCGGGAGGAGGCGCCGACGGCGACGAGCTTGAGGTATGGGTGCTGCGAGAGAAGGAGGATGAAGCGCTGGCCGACGGAACCAGTGCAGCCGAGGACACCTGTTGGAGATGTTAGCGAGAGTATCCTCAGTATTGCAGCGTAATGGAGGGAAAGATCGTGATGTTTGTCGAGGGTCCGTTGACGGAGGGGCGAGCGCAGATGGCGGGGGAGGGGCGAGCGCAGATGGCGGGGGAGGGGCGGAGTTGCTTCAAGGAACGGTTCACTTACCGCACTTCTTGACGGGGAATTCGGCCATTGCGTCTGGTAGGTAGGGAGGTACGGAGGGTATCAATTGAAGAGAAGGGAAAGCGAGCCGGCCGCGATGGGTGGGAGAGACTGGCTGATATACGGGCGGTTGGCGATGTGAGTCAAGTCGGGAACGGCATATCCTCCATTAATTAAATTTGGGGTGGGAGCAGCGACGTCGGGAGCACCCCGCCATGCCCCGCCATCGGAGCTCGATCGCTCAAGCCCGCTTTGTTTTGTAGGGTACTTTGGCCAAGGGAGAAAGTTGGATCTCTTTTCGCAATTGGCTTTTTGCTGGGAAAGATACGTACCTCCTCTGGTGTAACGACACCAACGTCAGCCGTCATGCGAGCTTCAACGTTCTCCGTGCTGGGCTTGAAATCACACATGCTCTGTTCCGGAAACTGAGGGTTGGTTTAATTTGTATGAAGACTGTTTCTCTCGTTTTTTATTTTGCCTGATTTAGAATCCAACCGAACACACTGAAAACACCCATGTAAGAATAAATGACGAGCAGACCAGCACATTATTACAAGTGAGCCATAGCAATAACCAGTTGACCTTCTTTACCTCTTTGAATACCTCGTATGTTGTGGAGACGGACGTGCTTTGGGGCCGCGTGGTGACGGTCAAATAAATGTACTCGGGCGTTGGTGTGGTCAGCAAACGCCTTCGTGCGCATCACTGCAATCGTCGCGGTGGATCGCTTCGTTGGTGCTAGGAACATCAAACGACTACTGGAAGCGCAGCGCTGCAACCACAGTACGGCTGATAATTCTTATTACCACAGAACACCCCGAAAGGTAGCAAAGACATTGGCTGCTTTGCATATAAATGGTATCGTGGCAAGGTGCCATATGGATGGATACCTGCATGCTTCTCTGCAATGAAGGGTGTCTTTTCGCCTGCATTCTTGCCGACTGGACAGTAATAAAAAGTTATATGGATAGACCTGGTGGCGTGCAAAAAGCATTGTATCGTCTGATCAGAAGACCATGTTCGCTGGCTCAAGTAGAGCGCGCAATGCTGAATAAATAACACGCCCGAGGCAGCAGTGTGCCTGTCCTGGCGCAAATACAATGTGCCATAGATACTCTTCTCATTTTTCTCTCTCGAAATTACCCTAAGTTGGTCAGTAACTGGATCACAGTGGTTATTCAAAATTCATAGCTTACAGGCTCCAGATCTCTTGGCACATTATTAGAAAGCGGGCAGTTCACTGGGGGTTAAACCTGAATGTAGACAGAGTGGCTACCGTCAAAATACCCATACCTCCAGAGCCCAACCTAAGAGCGTGGGGGTGTGAGCGTTTTTGTGCCATTGCAATTTTGAGAGCCGAGGTGATGGCCTCAGCTTCAACCTCGGGCCATCATGCTTCTCGCAGGTGTCATTCTCTCCCTACATGAGGAGTGTCGACAGGCATTCAATCTGTCTTAATTCAACGAAAGACAGCTGATTCTGCTCCTTCTGAAGATCTAGTCTCGATCATGGGGCGTTTTGGTGTCATCTTAGTGACCAAGGCAACAAATAGGTTCACAAAAGAGGTCTGACTAACCCATTGATTCCAACACCTGCTCGGTTTTGCCAAAATCTGGTATCCAGACTGTCTTTCTAGTAGTAAGGCCTTGCAAACTGAACAGCTTCACGAATGAAAGACCTGCAATTTTTTAGCAATTAGTCCCACGCACCGCTCTCGCGGTAGTGCGCCTAAATCACAGCCGACAGGTGATGTAAACAGCGCGTCAAGAGAATATTGTTGAATTAGGCCTGCTGCAGCAGCAACAGGTCTTCAGCAGAGGGAAGGAAGGAACGATCATATAAGGCCTCCTTCGCAAAATGCTGATGATCCACTCAGTGTCGGTTTCTGATAACCACTTTGCTTAATGCAAGATTTCTCCTCTCAACTTCCACCTTACAACAGTCGACACCTCTACAATCTTTATTTACATTTTATTCATTTTCCAATTTGTTACACTTAAAAATCTCCAGTATACCATTGCTACAGCGCATCTCTGGATTCCAAAACACCTCTTGTCCCAAGGTAAGTCCCACACGTGTTTTTCATCCTCCTAATTGTCTAGATTCCTCTCCTCTTGAATGTGCTACTTTCTTTTCCTTCCCTCTTCCCCCCACACTTTGTTCTCTACACAATCTCTTTCACCCTAATCTGCCACCTGAGCTTGGCCTTGCTCCCTCTTGTATCTGAGACTGAGGCATATTCATATCCACAGGGCTCTTTTGATTGCAAGGAAGACTGTTGGTTTCTGCATGCCCTCCACTTTGTGATGCTACAACTGCAAAATCTGACAAGTTGAGACAGGTTCATCTTCACCACTTGGTAGATTTTATTCACCTGCACTCCGAATAATTTCAAAGACCTCAATCACCAATACTTTACCCTTCGAACATCCTACACCATGGGATCGACATCAGATCAGCATTATCACGACTTCGAAGCCTTCAAAGCCTTCACATCTCACTAGTCTCTACTGCAGGCCTCTTGATGCTATCCTATATGTCGAATATCAGAGACTCCTGACTTTCTATTGACTTTGAGTACAGCTTGTTCGCTCCTTCCCAGGTTGCATCTGCTTTCACTTGAATACTACCGCACACCACAACCCCAAATCTTTTATCTTTTTTTAGTGCCTTATCTGAGGGCGCTTTGCCCGATTCTCCTCTTGAGGTAAGATCACATTTTCTTCCAGTCTCTTTTGCTGTTTTTGCAAGTGCATATCTTTGTCGCAACTGTTTGATTTTTCTGTACTTGTGCTTCTGGACTCTTTTGCTTTTATTCTGCTTGGGGATTGTTTTCAACCCCAACCTCAAGATGTGGCTGGGTGGTTAACCTGCTGGCCTGAATTTTGGCTCTCACAAAGTCTTGGTGTTGTTCCACATCTATGATTCAACCTGGTATGTTTTCTGCACTTGTCCTGTTTTTTGAACACTTGACTGATTTGCTTTATGATCGTTACCACTTGCAGACAACGCACTGGCATTTAGTCTGCTGTTCGGAACAAATCTTTCCTATTTGCATGTTGTTTGCCAACCTCACAGCAATCTATAACTATCAGAAATTAACTTCACCTTGGCTTTAGCTAGAACTATTGAGGTAATCACTAGCTAACTCTTCATCAACATACAATAGCAACAATATATTAAAACTCCGTAAGGCTAATATTACCAACTTACTTATAGGAAAAGCAACTTTAGTATCGCCTTTATCACTCTTGACAGGTGTTCTCTTGATGTAAGTAGATCCATCACCTTCTTTACTCCATCTCTACTAACCATGAAAAAGAAAGCTAGACCCGTTCCAGCTGCGGCCAAAAGGGCACTCTTGAACTCACTTGCAAGGAGTTCTCCTACAAGTGTACTTCACAAGAAGTTTGTCAAAACATACCCTTCGCCTTCGACCCCTGCTCTTCTCCTACCTAGCTCCATTGGGTATAACATAGCACACCCCTTATACCTTATCTACACTATTTTCAATGGTTATTGTGAATACCGTTCTCATTGGACAACGCAAGCCATACCTGAATGAGACTGCAAGACTTGCGTATAGCTTCACTTGAAGCTTTTCCGCTTCAATACTGGAGGTGGGCTCTCTACATTGACAAAATAGGCTGAGAGCTTTCCGTCTGGACACTCACTTGGTGCTCTCTGCCTTAACAAGACAGGCTGAGAGCTTTTCGCCTTGATTATTGGGGCTTTCCGCCTTCACAAAGTCATAAGTCAATTACTCTCTTTCAAAGTGCCACAGCTAGCAGTTATGATACTAACAGTCCGTTCAGGTGCTTGCTTTTGCAAGCATAGGGCTTTCAATCTTTGACATGCTCAGTTTCATTGTCTGTGCAATACTTTCTCCTTGGTTATTGGAGGTTTGAGGGGGTGGTGATTGCAGACTTTGGCCGCAAGGCTGGATCTCTGGGGTGGTTTGTTTGTTTCTACCTCAAAATAAAATTGAGGTTATGCCTCAATCAAAGTGAGGTGCTTGGCAGCATTGCTGCAGATGTTTGGGCTGCCTTTGGTAGCCTGAAGGCTCCAAGAGTGAGGGATGATAGGTGCGTCTGTCGTCTTTTCTCTGTTTCTTACCTTGTCTGCAGCTATCTACATATACTGAGGTTGCAAGTGCTTCCTTAGCTAACTCTCAGCCCATATCTTTCATCCTGCCATTCTGCCCAACTTTTCTCCCTACCCAAGTGCTTGTAAGGTATCTCTAGTTGGGCTATGCCTGCTCCCAGAAGGGCTGTACTCTCAAGTGTAGAGAGAAGGTAGGTGGAGGGGGAGGAGAAGGGGAGGGGAAGGGGAAGAGGGAAAGGGGGAAGGCAGTTTTGAAGGGCTGGATGGCAAGTGCCTCCCCTCATAATTATTCTACACCTGCCTCCTGCCTAGGGGTCTCTACATGCTCCAAGTCTCAAAATGGGGTAGGAGCTACCTAAAATTGACAGGCCATGCTCCTACCTCAAATTGGGTGCAGTGGAAAATATCGACGCAGGTGGCACTGCTGGTATTACATACATGTCAGGTGCATGGTAAATCACATGTGGTAAGAGTTACCCCTGAATCACATTTGTCTGAGGCTCAGGAGGGCATGGTCAGACGGGTGATCTTTGTCCAGACGATACCTGGACGAAATCAATCCTCTAGACGAAGCTCTGTTTAATTCAGACAAGATTCCGCACTTCAGACGTTGACTGACCACAGACAACAGCCACCTTGGTCGCATCACTTCACCAGACAGGAGTAAGCCCCTGGATAGCACTCACCTTGGGATGATTCACCTGCCTTTAGTCGCTGGACTTTATCCTTTCTAGCACATTCTCTGGACGATTCACAATCTCTAGACGGAGACTTGACCCCTTTCTGGTGCAAACTGTGGCAGACCACCCACACAGGACACACAGGACAGCTCTCGCCTCTTTTGAAGCCATCGTGAAGGCGAGAGCCACCCTTCAACCTCTTGTCAACTCGCTGCCCCTTTCAGGCTTGCCCTAGCCCTCTCTCCCTCCACGATACCCTCAGCATTTTATTTACTTGGGCCCTCTCTCCCTCCTGCAGAGTTTTCAAAAACAACCTTCCCTTCTCCCCAGGCTGTTGTCTACCTTCTCTCCCAGACAACACACTTCTCTCCCTTCCTCAAACCCTCCCACACCACAACTTCTCCCATACCCATACCCAGACTTCTCCCTCCCCCACAACACACACTTGCCTTCTTCTTTTTAGCTCACCACTCTTTCCAACGTTCAGGCTTCAAACGTTTTTCGTTTCAACCTTACCACCTGCAACGATGGCTTCCTCTGACGGAAACAAGCAGCAGCTGCTCGAGCGGCTGCAGCAGATGACGGTCGAACACGATCGCGCGGCCGCCGTAATGGCGGCCTCGAAGGCCTCTCAGCGGCCCGCGACCGCGTTCGATCGTCAGCCTGAGACGATCGCTGCGATCAACTCGTACGAGGATTCGGAGTGTGGTGGCGGCGGTAAGACCTCATCTTTATTCTCCTTTTTCCTCTCCTTTTTACCTCCTTCCATCTCTTGCGCGTTTCTCCTTGATTGGCGCGTTCTCGCTTAAGACGCGTCACAACAACTGACGCTTTTCTCCAGGTGCCCGTCTCAACGTTGCTTCCCAGGGAGCTACCCCTAGGTAAGAAATCGATCGTCGGTCGACATCTTGATCGCTTCAGACTAACCTTTTCGCAGCGGCTTCACGCGTCGTGCAGAGGTTGCCGGAATGGCTCTGCGCCCTACTTCATCGGCCACGGCCACTGTGTAGGTGTCCCCCATTTCCCGTCTGACGATTGTACTGACATCTTCCAGCCGCTCCAACGCGGCTGCTCGCAGAGACGATGATGACGTCTTTGGCGACTCCTCGGCTCAGACTCAGAGCCCCTTGGTTGTCTCTTCGGCTTTTCAGCTGAAGCATGGCAATGTCCAGCACACTGGACCCAGCACCGGTCAGCGTGACCACCGCAACAACTATGCCAATGGAACTCCCACCAAGGTCCGCGCTTTCAAAGTGATGGACCCTCGCGATCCCCAGTCTACCTGGCCCACGACTGCTTGCATTTTTGTTGCCAAGTAAGTCCTTCCATCACATCTTGCCCCGTCCAACTGCTGACACTCCCTTAGCTTGCCCGACAACCGCGACGATTGGACTCTCGAGGCTGCGGTCACCCAGGAGTTTGAGCGCTTTGGCGTTGTCTTCGTCAAGATCCGTCGCGATCACCAGAATATGCCCTTCGCCTTCGTTCAGTTCACGGTAAGTCGTTCCTTCCCCGCTATAGCCATTGGTCATCTCACTAACAGCACTCCAGAACGACCATGATGCCAACAATGCTCGCATCACGGGCAAGGGCACCATGATTCTCGGCCGCCCCTGCCGCACTGAGACTGTCCGCGCTAACCGTGAGTTCTTTCCACTGCCCCTTCCCCCCTCTTCCATTCTGGGCAAACCTGACTTGAACAGGTACCTACATCATCTACCGTTATGACGACAAGGACATGACTGTTGAGGAGGCCAACGAGCTCCTTACCCCCTTCGGCGAGCTTGAGACTGCTCGCTTCCTCGACCCCAAGATTCAGGGCGAGATGCGTCTTCCCGTTACTGTCAAGGTCCAGTTCAAGGTCTTTGACCAGACCCAGCAGGTTCTCAGAGCCTTCCGCTTGAACAAGACCTACAAGGTCGAGGGCTATGACTTCAAGAAGGCCATGCAGGCCAGAGCCCGCAACCCTGACCGCGTCTTCATTGACAACTACGATCGCGACCGTCGCTCTGTCTTCATGGGCGATCTTCCCGTCAACTTCACCGAGGGCAACATCCGCGCTCTCATGGAGGACGTCGGTGATGTTGTGTCTGTTCAGACCAAGACTATCGAGTACCATCGCGGTAAGTCTATGATCTGCTTCTGCTCAAAGTAACACAGCTAACCAGCCTTCAGAGCTCAAGCGCATTGCTTTCGTCGAGTTTACCAACGCCACCCTTCCCGACATGGCCGTTGAGCGCTACGTAAGTTTCTCATTGCCCCTGCAAAGTGTTTCGGGTCGCTAAAATCTCTGCTAGAACTTGAACGAAATCAACGGTCAAGTCATCCGTGTCGAGCGTCGCACCGACAAGCGCCGCACTGGCTTTAGCACTGCTCGCTTCCAGATCAACGCCTTCACCAACCATGGAGGCTCCAGCATCGGTGGCAAGCCCCCCTCCACCCCTGCCCGTGAGCAGCGCGGTGCTCTTGCTATCGAGGGCGGTCCCGGCTCTGTTCGCGGCACCCCCACTGGCCGCAGCGAGGCTGGCTCTCACATGGAGCAGGCTGTCGCCCAGTCCCCCATGAACCAGGCTCCCCAGAGCGTCCAGGCCTACTCTCAGCAGCCTGCTGGCCTCGGCTTCCACCAGGCTCCTGTTCAGGGCCCCATACAGTACCCCATGGCTCCTCCCCCCGTTCCCCACGCCCTGGCCGGCCAGCACCAGATGGTTCCCCCGATGCCTGCCGCCATGCAGATGGGTCCTCAGATGGCCTCGCCCATGCAGATGCAGATGATGCAGCAGTCTCCTGTTCAGATGCCCCAGCAGTTTGGCACTCCTGTCCACTCCCCCAACGTCGGCTTCAACTCTCAGATGGGCTCTCCCTTCTCTCAGGGCCCCATGTCCCAGGGTCCCGGCTCTTCCTACGGATTCATGACTCCCCAGCAGTCCCCCCTTCCTTTCTGGGGCTACGGCACTGGCACTCCCCTCTGGACCCCCTTCCACATCAACCCCGCCAACTACATGGGCGCCTACACCTCTCCCGCTGCCGCTTCTCGCACTGCCGACAGCGTCGCCGAGGCTGCTCCTGCCCGTGTCAAGGCCCACGAGACCACCCAGTCTGAGCCTGCTCCTTCTGAGCTCTACGACGATGAGGAGGTCGAGACTGCCGCCAACTGAGCATCTTTCGAGTGTGGACTGACTGATCTTCTCTTTGTTTTTCATGTGTGGAACGGATTTTTCTTCTTTGCGTGGCTCGGAAATCATACAAGGCGTTGGGAAGAATACGAGACAGATCGAGCCATAATCGGGAGGCTCTCTTATGTCTTGTGCTCTGTGGTCCACAGAGATAATTGTGCGTGGGTCGGTCTCACAAGAGGGAGGCATCAAAGATGGCGATGAGTTACGAATGACGAGTGACGAAGAACGCGTTGCCGATTACGCGTCAAGGATCGGATAAAAATTGGGTTGTGCCGTCGAGCACCTTTGTTTACTCTCGATGCTGGCGGACTTTAGTTAGGAAGCAATACATCTTGAGTAGCCCATTACTTGTGTGTGTTCTTTACTGCGGGGCTCGGGCTGCCCTTGGCCGCTGCGGTTGCGTCGCTGTGCATTGGTTGACCGAGATGCTACTAAGTAGGAGATAGTAGAGAGTCATCGCTTGGTGGTCAGGCAGTAGAAATGTTTATTGCGTCGTCGAGCTCTGCTAGAGTCATGGTCATTAAAAGTCACAGCCAGGAGGATGAGCCCAGTCTTTTAACATCAGGTTCTTCCAAATGGCAGTGTATGGTTGGTGATGGGCAAAGACATCGATTTGTAAACCATTCGCTGAGAAAAAATGATGCCGAACGTAATGGCACTGAAACCTCCGCCAAGAAGACGCCCATATTCGAATTCTCCATGATAAACTGCTGACGGGATGAAGTCGTGGGAACAAGGGTCGGACCTAACTTACATGCAACGGGAACGGTCGATCTTTGCCCCGAATCAAGCTCAGCTCCGGGTACCTTGTACATGCTACCCGAAGCTCTTAGAACGATTCAAGACATTTTATGGTGCCAATCATTGACGACAAGACGAAATCTACCACCGCTTCCTCTCAAAGAATTGGTCTGAAAGAGTTACTATTTGTGCGAACATACGGCCCAATTCCCAGCGTGCGACCTACACTGGGCGTAAGCGCGGGGAGGTCAGAAAACATCATACACCCCAACCCACAGCTCCCGGCGCAAAGAGGCAGCACGCCGCAATCATGCGCGCAACACCAACACTGATGGGCCCTGGCTTCTGGGCCAGGAGTCTCGAGCATTTCAAGCGCAGCGCCACAATCGGTAACCTCTCTTCCCACTGTCGCTGCTCACCTTTGCAAGCCATCGCTAACTCTCACGTGTGCACAGCGTTCAAAGCGGAAGCGATCAAGGGCCCCTCCGGCCCGTACATCCTACAAGATTTCCGAACGCCAGGCTCGACGGCCGACTGCAAACTCCTCTCCGATCGCGAAATTGGCGGCTTTTCCGAGTCGGCGCTCGACTGGGTCCCCTCAGAAAGCACACCGGCAGGCGAAGGCGCGGTGAGGACGGGCTACGCGCGGTTCCACGGCTCGATATCGACTACGCTCCCGAAAGACAACCCAAAGATCGAGCGCACGGGGTTCGCGGCGTGGCGGACGCCGAACCAGAAGCCCACGGTCTTCGGCAAGAGCTTGTGGGACATTGACCCGTACGTCTACCTGGCCATGCGGGTGCGGTCAGACGGGCGGAGTTACTTTATCAACCTGCAGACGGACTCGGTGGTGGCGACGGATTTGCACCAGCACCGGTTGTTTGCCAAGAGGCCTGGGGAGTGGGAGACGGTGTACGTCAAGTGGAACGACTTTGTGCGGACGAATCACGGTTTCGTGGTGGAACCGCAGACGGAGATGCTAAGGTCGAAGGTCACTACGGTCGGCGTGGGACTGACGGATAGGAGGCCCGGGCCGTTTGAGCTGTGTGTCGAGAGGGTGTGGGCGACGAACGAGGTGGACGAGGCGGAGATAGAGGCGGATGGGGGGACAGTGGAGAGCGGGTTGAGGAATCGAGAGGGCAAGAGTGTGAGGTGGTCTGCAAGGTAGAACTGCTATGCTCGTGGGACGGGGAGGGATGGTTGCTGAGGCAAAGGGAGCAGACGGCATCGTGCCGCCGGGCTGTGAGTTCTCATGGATGGGAGCTCCGGGCGGCAGCGTTGTAGAAACATCGTGTAAAAGTATACTATACATAATGCATCGGGCGGCGATTGCGGTCCATTTACTATCCAGGTGTGTCCTTTTTGTTGTGTTTGAAGCAAGATTGAGCTGGACATCTCGGGCTCGCCTCGTCACTGACGGCTGTCAGCAAATTTTGCGTGATATTTCTCGACTCTATAGATTTGAATCGTCCCCCAGGGCGACTAGCATGGGCTGGTTGTGCTTCAATTCAGTCCGTGATGCTTGGGATTAGGTCAAACGGGCAACATTTTCGACATGACGGTGGTCCAATCACATGTCGCACATGCTCTAGTGGGGTCAATCAACTCACTTTGAACCTCATCAACAACACCACAGCCGAGAATTGGCGAAGGTGGAAAGGCCGACTTTCAACTGCTGTTCTATTGATTTAGAGACTCTGAGCGTCTCGGCACTGCTGTTCAGCGTGCCGCAGCTCTGTTTGGCGCTGGCCAGCGCGCCTACCAGCTTCACCTGCCAGTCCTAAGAACATGAGCAAGCGCGATTGTTGCAGCTTCGCACGCGACATCTGCTAAGGGGTCCTCAGATTTCATTAACGAAGACACAAATTACCCAAAACAGCCGCTTTCAAAGACTTGACCCGCGAAAATGGCGCGGTATCTCACCCCGGCCAAAATCGGCCTGCTCGCACTCATCGAGCTCTATGTCGACGAACACGTCCCCGCCACGGCCATCATCCCCGTGCTCTCCTTCGTCACATCGCACCTCCTCGACCCGGATCCGCAGGCCTTCACCGTGGGCAGCAGCAAGGACGCGCGCTGGCGCAAGGCGGAAAACACAGTCAGCCTCGTCATCGGCATCAAGGACTTTGAGAAGTTGCTGAGCGCCCACGCCGTCGTCGTCGGGCTTCCCGGCCGCAAGCTGTGGGACACCTTTCTCGCGAAGCTCTGGGCCGTGAACTCGCTCGACCTGCTGCACGACTTCTTTGGCAGGCAGGCGCGGTGCCTGGCCAAGACCAAGGAGGACCTGCGCAGGGCGGGCGTCGAGGGGGACGCGGCGGCGGAGGTGCTGCGGCGGCAGCAGGAGGCGGGAGGGGTGATTCTGTCAAAGAATTCGCCGCTGGGGCAGTTTGTGAGGCGGTGCCAGGTGGAGTTCAACAGGTTGAGGTTCGACGACGCGACGCAGTTGTGGACGGACTTCGTGCAGTATCGCCAGCCCACGGCGGGCTACCTGAGGAAGAGGAACCCGTCCTTTGGGCGGTTGAGTTTTGACAATGTGCTCTTGGCCGGGGAACGGGCGGAGTGGGACATAGAGGGGGCGGCGGCGCTGACGTCGGTCGTGTATGGCGATATGGTCTCCAGCGGCACGCCGTCTGCGGTGCCCGTTAGCACGGATGACATTGAGTTGCTGCTTGAGTTCCAGATTGAGCAGATGCAGAGTGAGCTTGGTTTGGTTGCTGTGATGGACTGCATGGCTGACATTTTTTTGGCAGAGTTCGGAACGAGGATACCATTGGAGTTGAGAAACCAGTTTCATGACCTACTTGGCGATAGCTTTCTTGTGCCCAGTCTGCGGCATTACCTGAGGTTTGTCTGCCTGTCCGAGATGTGCCCGGGTTTCTCTTTGGCTAATGCTTTGTAGCTTCCTGGATGCTTGGAGGTCCGGCGACTACCCTACCGCGTTCGACTATCTCCACCAATACTTTGACTACACCATGCAGAACCGAGACAAGCTCTTCTACCAGTACGCCCTCATGAACCTGGCCGTGCTGCAGGCAGACTTTGGCTGCTACAGAGAAGCCGTTACCGCGATGCTCGAAACCGTGTCCACGGCCCGCGAGAACCGCGACATGACCTGCCTGAACTTTGCCCTCAGCTGGCTCTTCCACTTTGGCAGGGCCCATCCCGACCTCGTCCGAGATTTAGAGGCAGACAGTCTGCTGGGCACGGCCAAGGAGAGTCTATCATATCTCCGCGTCAAGGCCAAGGAAACAGGAATGTGGACATTGTGGTCGTCAGTGCTGCTCAGCGAGGCGAAACTCGGTCTCGCCAACGGCGAAAGTGTGGCCACGGCCATGGAGCTCATGGTCCGCAGTTCGCACCTCATCGCCGAGCGTAACATGAAGAACATGTTTGGCGCGCAGTCGTCCATGTCCATCGCTCTATGGGACAGGCTCGGTCTTTCTCAGCTCTCGACCATGGACTGCGAGATCTTCCTACGCTGCCACGCACGGCACTCCATCTTTGACGACGAGCTGAAAGTCACCGCGCGTATCTCGCAGCAACTCGCGTCAAGGGGAAAGTATGATGAAGCGCTGCAGAAATTGGAGGCGCTCGACGAGAACTCGTTGCGGTCGTGGAAGGCGAGCCAGTTCTGGCACAAGTACCGCGGCATCATCAAGCTGAGGAGGGACCTGCACCACAACAACCTCGACGGCGCGGAGCAGCTCCTCGCTCAGTTGCTGCAGTCCAAAAAGGACGATCTCGAACCGGACATGGCCTACGTCGTCGACTTTTTGCACATTGACTGCCTTATCCGCCGGGGAAATCTACAAGACGCCTTTGCCAAGGTGGAGAACATGCTGGCGGCGCTGCGGGACGATAAAAGGGACGTCGCGCTACGGGTCAGGCTGATGTTGATCAAGGTCAACCTGTTTGACCGGTGCGGGCGCCCCCAGCGCGGGTTCACGCTCGCCATGCGCGCGGCGAGCATTTCGTGGCGCGCGAGGTTGGTGCCGTGTTTGTGGCAGGCCATCGGCGCGCTGGCGAACATCCTCACCTCCCTCGGGGAGTTTGACGCCGCCGTGCGTTTGCTCACGGCCATACTCCCGCGGACCCTGGAGTGCGACTCGGCCGCCCTGAGCGGGCAGTTGTATTCGTACCTCGCCGATGCCAACATGGGTTTGGCGGGCATCCAGGCGCCGCGGTCGGCGAAGCGTCGGGAATATCTCACGCGGGCGACGGGCGCGGTGCAGAAGGCTTTTGATCACTACTCGAGCATCGAGGATATCACGAGGCAGTGTGAGATGATGGCGAAAAAGGCGACTATCATGAAGGTTGCGGGAGACAAGGTTCTCGCAGCGGATTATGCGGCGGCGTACGTCGCTCTGAGGAAGAGCGCCGCGGCGCTTTCTGTGTGACGTTCGGTCCCGTAGAAAAGGAAGCTTGGGGAATAGATCATACGGAATTGACGAGAATATCACATCACGGATCAACTGTGTGAAAAAGGCCGCAACTCTCTCTTCAGTGACATAGGGAAAATGTACAGTTTAGTCTAGTCCCCTCAACAACAGCATTCAGTGCTCCGAGTTCTATGGATCTGCTGTCCCCTCCCAGATACGTGGGTATCGCAATTCCTTGACCTGCAGAAACAACTTAAGCCTTGTCCTTGTTGTGGTAGTTGACGCTGTCGTTCCAGCTGCGAAGGGACATTTGTTAGCCATCGTGGTTCTCTCTCGGCATTTCTGCAAGTCGAGCGTGTCCTATTTCCCTCTCAGGTGATACGTACAAGATGGTCTTGTCACCGTTACCCCACTGGTAGTTCTTAGTGCGAATGTTCTGGTAGGGGTACTCGGTGCGCTCCTCGAGAGGGGGCAAGTGGCTCCAGTGCTCCCAGTGCTCGTTCCAGAGGACGTAGGCATTGGCGGCGGCGAGGGCGAGGGCGGGGATGGTGCCGCTGTGGAAGAGGAAGAGAGAAGTCAGCGTTTAGGTCCTTTGAGGCAATTGGTCCAGTTTTCTCGCAAATCCCGCGACATCGATGGTTCCGCTTCGCAGTGCAAGTCTTCGGTGACTACACTAGAGCCTCCCAGCGTATTCGGGCGGTTCGTAGATAGGTTCGCTAATTCGAGGGTATCTTCGGAAAACAGGGAGAGGGAGAGGGCATACTAGATGGAGATCTTGCGCCAGAGCTCTGTGTACAAGTCAGTTGAGTTGGTTCACACCGGACACAAATACGCAGTAAGGTCAATTGACCGCCAATCGACACTCCCCACATCCTTTCTCTCCAGCGATTTCGGGAGGCGTAATGGGGTAGACGAACCAGTGGTGCCGGCGGCGTGGTGCTTGGCGGCCTCGCGCTCCTTGATGAAGGCGTTCTCGGAGGTGCTGGCGAAGCGGCGCTGGACGGTGGAGCGGACAGCCGGGGCGCGCGCGGCGCGCGCGGCAGTGGCGAGAATCTGACGCTGCATTTTTATGTCGTTGTGGTGCTACGAGAGCGGTGGGTGGAGGGGAGATTGTTATCGGGCGTTGCAATTCAAAGTTGGTGATGCGTGGTCGGGATCAGGTCATTTTGGTATGGAGCTTTCGGTTAGCCGGACGGTTCCGTCACGGATGTGTGTGTGGCCTGGATCGTAAGGCAGGGTTTTCTCGGGGTGTGGGTGTGGCAGGTGAGATGACTAAATGATGTCAGGTTATTTGCGGAGGTGGAAGGGAGCTTTCTGGGGGTGCAACTGGTATGTAATTATTCGGCGAAATTGGGCAGATTGAACCAGAAACTTTAATTCAAGGAACTTTGAGAATTTGATCGCTCCATCCAAGTTCACTGGGGTAATTGGCAGATAATTGAAGGAAGGCTGGCCAAAAGTCGCGTGATACGACACGTGACATCGCGCTCAATCTCGTGTCGTACCCGTCGATGACGGCAGCGACGTCGCGCTCAACACGGCGTGCAATTGACCAGTAACGGCGTTATCCGTGTCTGGCGTCAGCAGTGCATTTTCGTCTCTCTTTTGAACAAATTATATCCAAAGTTCGGTGACCACTCGGTGTCCGGATTGACTGTACGACCTCCTTTCTCCGACTGGTTTATGCATCCTCGTCGCAAAGGACGGCATTCGTACGTCTCGCATGACGAAGCAAATGCATCGTGACAATATTCCGCAGTGGAATTGAGGACTTTGATACCCGAAACTCCGATTTCCAAAGAGAAGTTCTGTCGAGATGGGCTTTCGCATAGTGACGTGGAACGGTTAGCCTCATGACCCATCTTCCACTTCATTTGGACATCGCTAACCCGACCTCAGTGAATGGCATCAGGTTCGCCATCTCTACCCCTGAGATATCTCAGGACTCAGTCTGACCTGAAGACAGAAACCCGTTTGGGTACCAGCCATGGCGAGAGCAGCGAACATACCAGGTTCGCTCTCTTCTGACCATATCATCGCCATCACGCTGACGCTCCAGCAGGCTATGTTTGAGCTCCTAGAGGCGGATATTGTGATCATGCAAGAAACCAAGATTCAACGCAAAGACCTCACCGATGAAATGGTTCTCGTTCCCGGCTGGGACGTCTACTTCAGCCTTCCAAAACACAAGAAAGGTGCTTCGCCCCCCTCGCCAGCCGCATCCCACCTCCTGACGTGAACCCAGGATACTCGGGGGTGGCAATCTACACTCGCAATGAAACCTGCGCTCCGATCCGCGCGGAAGAGGGCATCACGGGGATACTCACGCCTCCAAACTCATCCACCAGCTTCCGCGACCTCCCCGCGGACCAGCAAATCGGTGGCTACCCCCTCGCAAGCCAGCTGTCCTCAGAAGTCGACGAAGCCACCCTCGACTCCGAGGGCCGCTGTGTAATCCTCGAATTCCCAGCTTTCGTGCTCATCGGCACATACAGCCCCGCTACCCGCGACTCCTCCCGTGACGACTTTCGCCTAGGTTACCTCGCCGCCCTCGACGCACGCGTGCGAAATCTCGTCGCCGCGGGGAAACAGGTCATCCTCACGGGCGACCTCAACGTCGTGCGCTCCGAACTTGACACGTGTAACCTCCGCGAGCAGCTGCGCAAGGAGGACTTTTCCTTTGACGACTGGATGCGTATGCCCGCGCGCCGAGTCTTCAACCAGCTCATCTATGGCGGTAAAGTTGCCGGCGAGCGCGACGAGGGCCGCGAGAAACCCGTCCTCCACGACCTCACGCGCATTTTCCACCCGATCCGGCAGGGCATGTTCACGTGCTGGGACACCAAGCGCAACACGCGTCCCGCCAACAACGGTAGCAGGATCGACTACGTCCTCTGCTCGTCGGGGATCCAACCATGGTTCTCCGACTCCAATATCCAGGAGGGGCTCATGGGATCGGACCATTGCCCTGTGTACGCCGTGATAGAGGACGTCGTGACGTTCAACGAAACGCAGACACCCATTCTGGACCTCGTGAACCCGCCGGATATGTTCCGTGATGGCACACGCCTCCGTCCTTGGGCCCAGAAAGACCTTCTCCCCTTGTCCGCGAAACTCATCCCCGAGTTCGATCGCCGGCGCAACATCCGCGACATGTTCATGAAGAAACCCACCCCAAAGGTGGCCGAAGAGCCCCCGACGCAGGGCACTCCCGATGCCCCCGACAATGAAAGCTCTTCCCTCCCTTCGCCCCAGCACCCTCCCTCCACGCAAACACCCGCCTCCACCGTGACCCCATTCCCCGCAAAACGCCCACCACCATCCACAGCCCAGAACCAAACAAAGCGGCCGCTCAAACGATCCAAAACCGACTCCTCCGATCCGGCAACCTCGGGCTCGTCGCAGTCAAGGGGCCAGAGCACACTGACGGGCTTCTTCAAACCGAAGGCATCGGTCCCGAAACCTCCCACCTCATCGCCGACGGCCGTCGTGACACAAGCACAAGCGCAGCAAGCACAAGCACGACCGGCACCAGCAACAGCAACAGCACCAGCACCAGCAACAGCAACAGCAACAGCAACAGCAACAGCAACAGCAACAGCACCAGCACCAGCACCAGCAATGGCTGCTGCCCCGGTCGCAAACAACATGCCGTCGGAACCTTGCCCTTCCGGCGGGACCTCGGCACACCCGCCGCAGCCAACAAAGTCGCCTCCTGCCAAAACTTCCGGTAAAGTCTTTGATCCCATCGAGGCCAAGGAGTCGTGGTCGAAAATCATGGGCAAAAAGGCCCTGCCGCTCTGCGATCACGGGGAACCCTGCATCAGCTTCCAGACCAAGAAGCCCGGTATCAATTGCGGTATGTTTTTCTTGTCTTCCCTTCCTTCACGGTTCCTCCACCTCCCCTGATGATGTCTCCACTACTTACCTTTCCCACGTCCATGATTGGGGAGGCGTATGTGTGTATTCTTGTGCGACGCCAGAGCCCAAGTACCCAAAGTTTCGATGTTTTGTGATTGGCGAGTATACGCTGACGTTCGTGTTCCTCGCCCGTTCTAGGCCGGACGTTCTATATTTGTGCCAGGCCGCTCGCGCAGTCCGGGGAGAAGGAGACGGGTACCGAGTGGAGATGCGGCGCTTTCATCTGGGCCAGTGACTGGAAATCACAGCAGTCGCAGTCGCAGTCGTGACGGCAAAAAAAGGTACAGTCAACATCTCTTGCGCTGGTGACATCAAGGGTTCAAGAACTCGGCGTCACGAGGAATGGATCATAACATTATTACTACAGTGTGCAGGATAGACATGGCAACAGCAAGTAGGACTCGAAGAGCACGAGGGCGAAGTTCATGATGGCTCGATTGGGGTATTTGCTCGCTAAACTGTGAGGAAGATAAACGTGGCTCTAGGCCATCGATAAACATGAAACGAAGTTGCCACCTCGTAGGGCAGCTGTGACCAGCATGTAAAATATTCAACAACATTCGCCTCCAGCTGTGTCTGACGCCTGTAGAAGCTCCCCAGCCGTTCGTTGATATTCAGGCGGTGTGAGCAACCTTTGCCAACTGGGGGTTCTCGTGGCTGGCGTGGGATCTTTGGCAGCTACCTATGCGCGCTTCTCTGTGTAATGTGCCAAGATGCTGCTACCTAAGGCCGGCAAAAGGGGCTATTCAATCAAGTGGAAACTGTCGGAACGTCCGATAGATCTCAAGGTTGACAACGAGCTGTGTAACATGGTGTAACATGGAGATCCGCTTGGTATGTACGACATGACACAGATGGCATGATGTTGAAGCCGGGATAGCGACAGAGTCTATCTCATGGGCAGGGGCTGTGTTGGCGAAGGTATTGACTGCGAACGACAGACCTGATTTGACTTCTTCGGCTTGTCCGTACGGCTTCGACGGCGTTTTTCTGAAGGCTTCCGCGGGCTGTAGCGGTAGTCGGGATGCAGCATCATCAGACGTTCTTTGTGTAACCTCGCCAGCTCCGTATATCTCTCGCGGACAGCGGGCGACTCTGCGTTCCATGCTTTGCCAAGTTTGACAGCTTTGACAGATCAGCGACTACACTCAAGACGATGCGCGGGGCAACTTACAAATCTCGTTGTTGGTGAGGCTATTGTCCATTTGCTTTACAGCGGCATGTCGGTCCCTCCGGTAAAGAATATAGGCGTTGGGCGGGCGAGGGACCTTGATCTTACGCGGCTCTGGACTCTCCGCATAGTGAACACCTGCGTCTGATCCAGTGAACTCTTCGAGAAACTGGCTCGCGGGTCGTCGGACAACGACGGCGATACCGTTTATTGAGACGATCATGTGGGGGCTGGAGACGAATCTCTCGCAAGGACCGAGCACCCATCTGTCTGCGTCGCTACTCAGACCGTCCTTTGCCCACATGACCGGCTTATTGAGAATGCGCCTATCCCCAGTTAGTGTCATACATTGGAATACTGGGATACATGGCCGAGGGCAGCACCATACCCCATGGAAAATGCCATGAATGCCTGGCCATCTTGGCCGATGAAGACGTAGTCCCTGCCTGACACAGCTATGACGGACTGAAAGCTATTCAAGTGGAGCTGCAGTGTATCGGTCGCCATATGAAGAACTTCGGGGCGCAGTCTCGTAGCATCCAGACATCCGGCAATGATCTGTCCGGGATTAAACGACATTGCGAAGCGGTTTGGCGGTGTAAGACGAGATGCGGGGGTATTGTTGAAGGTAATATGGCCTGGATTGTTCGTGGGGGAGTAATGGTCAAGCAGACACTGTTGCTGTCGAGTCCTAAGAGAGTTGGATGACCGAGGGGTTTTCGAAGAGATAAATAGGTTGGCTGGTGGCAGTTGTTCTCTAGAGGTCAAACTCCAGGGCGTTGGAAGAGAAATTTGAGGAGCGTACGAGAGGCAACATCTGGACTCCGGCTTGGAAGGGGTCTTGAAGTTAAGGTAGGGGACCTAAATTTGGGGAAACGGCAAACGCCACCCCTCAACTGCGTACTTACTGCGTAATGTACTATAGACAGGCAGCCCAGGCCTGGAGGTGATTGCTATCTAGGTACTAACTCTACCCATGTCGCCCAGCTGCGTTGGTAGTCCAAGTACAGAGTAACTTACACCAAGGTATAGCTACTGTAGGTAAGTCCCATGCATGCCTAGACTTGCCATGTCGCGTTGCCTCAGGACGTGGATTGCCTCTCTCTCGCCCAGCTCCGGTCTTTTGTGGGTCGATTTGCTGGGAGCCGGCAAGAACTGCAGGGGTGATGATGCCCAAGGCTTTCGTGGACCGCAGAGAGATAGGTCTAGGCCAAGCGTGCTCCGTCTTTGGCAGGGTAAGGTACCAAGATAAGGACAGTTTCTTCCGCCTCACGGTGTGTACGCGATATGTAAGTAGTATGGGTACTGGCTGTGACAGAAAATGTTCGCCGAGATATTTTGGCACTTCTCACCAAGTGTGTTAGACCAAATGCTCTAGACCCAATGCTCCAGTCGCCTTGCATCATCTTATCCCGCCATGTCTCCCTAGACGGCGTTGAATCGGATGCTTGAGAGCCCTGCTGACACCGTACGGGGCTTTCCAACAGGACGCATCCAGTAGATGATGGTCCAAGCGAATTAAGGGCGAGCGAGTTCTTGTCTGAAGTGCGGCCCGATGATGCAAGTACCTGTTCGCGGCTTGAGACCAGCAATCTGGGCCTGCGAACACTCCGCCCAAGCCCACCGGGCTGAACACTGGGAATTTGTGATTGCGAAAAGCGTCATCTTAGTGACCGCTTACGGCATTTTGTAACATGGGACGAGCTTTTTTCGAACCACCGGCATTGAAGCCTGCAGCATCTCTCGCTACCATTCCATGCACCAAGGTTTGTTTCTCTAGTGGGAAAGAAGCTGAAAAGTCCCGTCCTTTTCTTAAAGGCCGCTTGTCTACCAGACACCAGTCACATGGGCGATCCAATCACCTATGAGAGGCAACTTTGCCCATCACTCGTCTCATGATACGGCACGAAGGCCATATGACGCGCTGTTACGCTTGACTATCCCCGAAGACGACTTGGTACTCGTGCAAAGCAGATGACGAAGAGCCATCGCGGCAATCCATGATACGTTACCTTACGACCAAAGGTGATTGTTTGGGGAAGGGGTATGTAGCAACCTTGAGCTGGTGAAATAGTTGAGCAAGCTGTCATTTGCTAACGAGTGCTGCTGTGTCCCGCGGAGCGCATCCAGGACTGTGCTTAAAATGGATCATGGACGTGAAAGCGAAGACAGTGTCTGCGAATAACTATTTGCATTTGCATCTGCATCTGGACCCGGTCACTGCGTCTAAGGTAGCAAAGCGGAAGAGATTCGGAAGCCTGAAGTAACCTGCATACCGCGCCTCTGGATCACCCAGCGCCCTCACTACTGCACTAGAAGCCGCCTTTGAGACGGTGCAAGGAAGCAAGAAAAAACATCACGAGACAGTGCCGAAGGCCCGTTTGAGACTCGCCTTGGGACTCCCTGATGGCCTGTGCAGAGTGTTCCTGTCGGCTTCGCTGAATGTAGTTGTGTCCTAGTAGCACGCCAGATATCAGTTTGACATCGAGATTACAGCACCATCCATGCAATGTCGCCATGCCACGCGGTTTCTGTGATGGATCCCACTGGGAATGTGCCGCATCGTAGCCTCCCACATCTCAACTTTATTTCTCACCGTCGACAACACCGTCCGAGCTTCTCTTAAAGCCTGTTCCTGCATAACGGCGCGTTTTCGTAAATCGACGTATCACAGCTGAATGATATGTTAGAGCCTAGGCACGCGGCTGTTTTGTGGTGCTGTAGACGACAAGAGACGTTGAGAAGCCAGAGTGCCACGGACATCGGACAATTCTTTTTTGTCTCGCGACCAGCAATTTGATGCAAGGCACATTGAAATCGGAAGTTTAAATCAGGTTAGCTTATATCAGAGGTGGGTGGGTTGCCAACTTACGGTAAGCACCTCAATGTGTGCCCAAGGGGGAAAAACAAGCTCCCGCAATTCAAATACTTATTTTTACTTCTCTCCAAATCCAGACCTTGAACAGAATTTTTATATGACATCGCGACCGCTGTTTTCGATCAGGGGCCGACCGTCTGAATGATACTTTGAGTTTGGGAATATTCCCTTCGCATTCTCCTCGCATTTGGTGTTTTCTTACAATATTCCGCATTTCATATTTTCGATGAAAGCCCATTCCATCCTTTATCTTACCTTGTATTTGCCTGACCTTCACTCTTACACCCGCTTCCCTTCAGACCGCATCATTCACCTCACCCTTTCCTCCTGGTTTTCTACTAGGAAATTCTGCCATGTCGCGGAGCGAGAAAACACCAGCGACAGAGCCGCCTGGCATCCTGCGAAAACAAGGAATGAACGAAGTGCTACCGCGACATGATCTTGATCGCTTCACGAGCTCCCGAATGTTTCCAAACGGAGACTGGATTCTGTCCGAGGTTGGCCGCCATCACCAGTTCCAGGCGGCGTACTGCGTACAGAACCAGCAAGGCCATCTTGTGCCAGCGCCGATGCCTCCGGTGAACCTATCGGCCGTTACGAGTGAGGAGGAAGTCTACCAACACTGCACCGTCTACCAGTACACTCCAAGTAAGTCGGCTCCATGATTGGGGAGAAGACTACGCGGCTAAAAAGTACTCAGCATACCACAGCCGGGGTGACACAGAAGCGTATGGCGCGGGTGTCGTCGGCCACCAGCATCAGCAGCATCAAGGCCGAGGAGTCCCGTCGGGACATGGCAACTACCACCAAATATCGCTTCCTAGTCACGTAACGGACCACTTCTATTCGGACCCAGACAGGAAGCAGAATTTCCTTTCCGAAGATGAGGCTACTTTCTTCCCCAGCCCTCCTTCCTACGCCTCGTTAGCCCATACGCACCCTCGGGCAACCGTTTTAGACAACAAAGAAGGCGGCATTTCTCCTGTACAGATGCATGGTCGTGACTTCGTCGGCTTTACAACACAAGGCGCCACAGGAGAATATGGCACGCATCACGAGCCGTCGGCTGGCAGTGGCTCTTTTATGAGCGCCTCCTATCACGATTCCTTCCGCCAGAGCCCGACGCAAGAGGATGCACACGGTGCTCCGTCCTTTTCGACTCAAGGCTTCAATCCCGAAGTCCAGCATCACCAGATTCTCCCAAGCGACTCGTTTCCCATGTCTTTCTCTCCGGTCATGATGTCGCAGATTGGCGATGGGTCACTGGACGACTTGTTTCACCAAAGCAACAGTGGTGGCAAAGACACGTCGGCAATAGATCACGGCCACAATGAGGTTCACGAAATTCTCGGCGATCCGACGCCGACGGCGAATCCTGATGGCATTTCTTAAATTTTGCTTTCTGGTTTACAGACTGGGACTTCATTACAGTGCGAAAGGTTGTCACGCTTTGTCACACTGTCACAAGAGGGCTGGTAATGAGGGCCATTTGGGCAATACGTGGTGAGGGAAAGCGGATCAGCGGCCCGACTGCATGATACATCTCATCGAGTTCGAGCTAAATGATTGAAAACGGCTGCCGGTCTTCAGCAATGTTACAGCAAGCGCGGGAGGCTGAGTGCAGTGCATTAGACAGCAAGTTTAGGACAGTGGAGTTCGTAGGGATCTGTGATCGCTCTGCATTCTCACGTCATTAATCACGGGAAGCATGGAGTCTTTTCTCAGGGTATTCTCTTGGATCTGAGTAGGCATAGCAAGAAGTCTACCGTTTAGGGGACGATTGCCATTCATTCACGCTTCAGTTAGTCCAAGTTTCGAAAGTGCGAGCCGGACCAATCGATAAAGATGGGTGACAAGGGCGTCGACCGCTGCGGAGACAACAAACACGACAGAAGTGACAGAGGTGACAGAGGTGACAGAGGTGCGGCTTTTAGCAGTGAAATGAATAATCATTGGTTACCGAGAGATGCAAGAAGCAAACAGTGTGGCGTCCTATCATGGGAATGAGGGTGGTGTGAAGGACTGAAGACGAGGGGTAGTCGAGATTAGCATACGCTAAGACGAACTTGTTCAGCCTCAGTGCGTTTAGCGAGAGCTTCACAGAGTACAGAGGTACTTCTGCTGCCATGCACGGTACCTAATCCCTGCTACCACAGACTCCATTTTCGTCCCAACCCTGGCCGCTCTTTCTCCGGTTCATCTCCCGATGCTGCTGCCGGGAAAGCCCCGCTTGTCTTCCATTACCCCAAGTCCAAAATAGTGTGGTAACGCAACGACATCAACCTTCTGGCATCTTGTCAACTACGAAAATAATCTGCCAACAATCCACCACGCCGCTCGTATCTGCTCGATGTACGCATATGGTGTGGAGGGAACTCCCCAGCTGATACGCAGAGTGCTGACCGTAAGCCTTTGGAAACCCACCAATACCACAGTCGTCGAAGCAAACAAGCAGCCGCTTTGGGCGAGATCGACGCCTGGGTCAGGCCCCTGACCGACGTCAGATGGTCTGCTTGCTCTCCCATCTACCAGGGATACCGGAACAGGGATGGCGGACTCTGCTCGCGCGCCAGACTGTCGTTGGCCGACGTCGACCTATCCAGGGAAGCCACCAACCTGCCCAGGACCCTGTCGACCCAATCCGAGTCTTCCACCGTGTTCCGCCATCCCTATCGTCACTTCACCCGCCTATTACCTGGACATGTACCCGTGTCAGTCGACTCTTGGTCCCCGTGGTCGCCGACCATTCCCGTGTCTCTCATGTTGTCTCTGTACTCTGTCTTCGTCCCGCAAAGCAAGGCGCCATCACAACGACTGGCTTTTTTGCCTGTGTGTCTATGCCGCACGCGGAGAAGACATCATGACACTTCTTTTTCCAGACATTCTAGTCCAAGAGACTCCGTGATGCCTCTCTCGGGGCTCACCCACTCTCCTCAACCTGCGACACCATCACATCCAGCCGTTACGGTAGAGAAGGGTATGGCGGGCCAGCAACGTGCTCCCTATGTGATAATCTTGCAAATTTCACACCCGGGTCATGGTCTACCTGCCCACGTGGAGATGGCAACCTTCACTCGTCGCGACGATATACCCAGAGGGGAAGACATGTCAACCTACTTACGTCGGCCGATGCCTCTCGTCATGCAGCAGGCTACTTTCGTCGAAACGACACTCACTCGCGCCCGCTGCGTGCTACACTAACCGGCAAACTGTGCGCCATGGCCGACCTGTCATTCCCTGTTGGTACTGCCGCTGCTCCCCCGCATCTAGAGAGAATCACCCGAGTCATCAAGACCAACACAGCCTGCAAAGCCTACGGAACACATCTGGAAGACCTGTGAGGGCAGCGACGGTAACTTTGACCGCCGATCGACCCGTGACGAACGAGGCTGGTCGCACTGCGCACAACCTTGACGAGGCGACTATCAGGTCTACATTCTGTCTTCGCCAAGTCTGTCGCCAATCACCCATACTTGTGCTTCCGCAAGCCATCAACTGTCAAGGTCTCTGACCCTGTTCGAGGGTGCACCGGGTAGTTGAGCCAGCGGAGTTGAGGGTGCTGACTCGGAAAGGCCTTCCGTTGGATGAAGTTCTGCGCCTTCTTACATGAGTCCGAGAGCTGTGCTAGGATCCATGTCTACATTGCGGTCAAGAAACTCACCGTATCTGCATAATGTATTCTCGGGATCATTGGCTTGGCGTCAAAAGGATGCTGATACGAAAAAGCAGTTCTACGATTAGGTCCTGCTGCGCAGCCTAGCCAGTGAGAGTGCTGAAGCACTTCTGGGAGCAGAAGATGTGAAGCATCAGGTACTTCTTTGTCTCGGCAACTAATCCGTTGGGTTTTCTTGCATATGTCTCCCGCATTGAAGCAGAAAATCGCATCGAAATATGACCGATCCGCGGGCTGTGCCTGAGCGCGTCTTACCGACGTAGTCGACAAGGCAATGAGCGAGCGAGGGTGGCTCATGTGTGACCACGCGCAAGTCAGGCCTGCAGATGAAGTTCTACCCCTCCATTTTGTGGCATCCACGCTCTCGAAGAAGGCTCTTAGCGCAAGTAGCGCGTTCGGATTCGCGGGAGGCGCTTTCTCATCTGTCGTGCCATGTCTAAATTGCAGAGGCGCCTTTTAGACGGCTCGGACGGGCGAGGAACGCTTTCCACCGCTTCCATTGGCAAACTTACGGTGGGTTTGGAGAGTATCTTAGTGGCAACCTCACGTTGTGTTACACGCATGTTTGTTTGCCATCACGCTCAAGGATACGGGACAGGCAGCAATCCGAGCTGTCAAGAGCCAGACCACGTCTGCCATCGAGACCCCAAGGGTGGCCTTGATTCGGTCAATCATCTGTTCTTTCCTTACTCCGGAATAGGCCACCTGCATGTCGGCCTCGTCACATATCTTTCTTCCCCTTTCCCACTTTTACATAGCACGCGTCGCCCCTGCCTCGAGCTGCGGCATCCCAACGTTGAATCAGGTGCTTTCGGCATGGCTAGCCAGAGAACAGGTCTAAGTGAACCAAGTAGGTGAAGTAAAAGGGAGGAAACGAGTGGGCTGCCTCAAGCCGCGCCAAGGTGACAACAACCAGGCCCTCCGGGGTCGGTATCTCAGGCATTCTTGACAAATCGCTGGACGAGGCAATTCAAGAGAAGAAAATACACCTAGGTTGAGACGGAGGCAACCTTTCTTCACCAAAACCTGGCAGTCGATCGATTCGCGGCGGTCTACTGCCATCGCGTCTTTCCTCTATTAAGCCTGGCCGCTTGGTCAAGCAGGCATCTTGACTCTGGGCGGCTGACATGACGCACGCCACTGTGATTGCCAGAGGCCCATTCCGATCGCTACAGCAAGAAGCCCTGTGTATTCATCGTGCTCTCGTGGCATTTCACGACGGTGGTCTTGGCATGAACAAAGGACACACGCTCACCATGCAGGTACCCTAATTGTAGTACCCTACTCGTAATACCTCCTGGCTGACCACCTGAGCAAGCCATCATCGCCGGGCCCGCACCGACTTGACAGTCGCAAGCTGGGGGAAGCCGGTGTCTCTTGCATTCGTGCTGTAAGATCCGGCACCATCTATCTCAAGGCGGCGCCTCTTTCGAGCAGGATCGGTGAACGGAACCCTTTGTGGCCTGCTGCTAACTGCCCCATCCCCCCCATCCACACGTATCTACGAGGGGGCCTCTCCACGCCACCTGACCAGAAGCTCAGACAGGCCGAGGTCATTAGACTTGATTCAGCGTAACTCCGTGTCTAATGAAGGACTGTGGCGAATGCAAACAGTGCTCTTCGTCGTTTTCCATCCTTACTGATCTTCCATCAGGCTTTCTCATCGTTGTAAACATCAGCGTCATCATCCCGTCCTCCATACTCATCATCATCCTTGAGAGCCCCGTCACTTATTATAGCTCCCCCAGCTATAGAACGCCTTCTTCAGCTGCAATTTGAGGTTGCCATGCGGACCACACGCGGCGATGTCCGCGTGAACACGCCCCGTCAAGCCTCGCCGCGACCCGTGGTGGTTAAGCCGTCGGTAAGCATGCAGTATGTTGGACTTGAATCGGTGAAGACACGTTTCTGGGAGGTCTAGAACAACCGCCGCGGCTGCTGGCGGTTCTAGGCTGACAGTTTCTCCACGGAGGGTCCCAAGGACGGGCGGTCAGCCTTGAGGTATTGAAGGGCCTGAAATCATGGCCGATGTTTGCGTTTGCCCTCTGCTGTCTGCTGTGAAATGAGGAGCGAACCACAGGGTAGAGTTCGGGTTGTGGCGGAAATCATGAGACATGCTAATTTACCACTCCCGCAATGAAGATGAACTGGGTGATCTGTGAAGTGATTGAATCCCGGTTGGGAGGGCGGAAGTGATGAATTTGCCAACCTACACATAGCCTGCTCTGATCCAGCTTCTGCATATGATATTGTGACGGTAGAGGTATGCTCATGGAGAGATTTGACCTGTTTCCGTTGACGTCGTCGAACCCCCGACCGAGCCGCGCTGCAAGCTCCCGTGTCCTGTCGCATACCTGCATTTCTCCGATCATGCAATGGTACGCTACGACATCTGAGGCTCATCACCGTCTGGGGAATGCCGTTTGATGCGATTTATGGGCGCGCCGCTAGTATACTCTCGCAGCTCTGCACTTGGATGTCGCCATCGGAAGGGCCTCGTTTTCGCTAACTTGGGTTTCGGGATGTAGCATCGCAGAACCCAACCCAGCTTTGGTTTACCGTCCGTGTAGCGCCCGATAAGTGGTCATGGCGAGTGTTATCACGCAAGCTTGGCATCAATGAAGGAATGGGGTGAATAAGTGATGGGGGTGGGCTTGGACTTAGCAGGATGATAAACCAGCCCCCCCCCCCCCCCCCCCCCCCCCCCCCC